>NKZK01000568.1:0-480293 GCA_002370145.1 [Candida] ipomoeae | reverse complement strand
TCCATGCAGTGTTTCCATTGTAGGCCAAGTGTCCGCCCTTGATGGAGAAGCCAGTGGTGGCAGGTTGACGGCCGAAAGGTGCAACGTCTCCCAACTCACCAGTGTTCTGGTCCAAGTTGATGCCTCTTCCGTTTTGGTCAAACAAGGTGGTCTTGTCCTTGCCAAAAGTCAATTGCAAGTCCTCACCTTGGTCTCCACCAACGGAGAAAACGTGTGGGTGGTTGTCGACCTTCTTGATGGCAGCGTTCTGCACATTGGATCCGGAGTGGATAGCAATGAGTCCGAACTTGCCTTCCTTGCTCTTTGTCTTTGGGGAATCGGTTTTCTTTGGAGTTTCAGTGGTGGTGGTCTCAGTCTTGCCCTTTGGAGTCACATCGTCCACCTTCTTGGAGTCCATGATTTTCACAGCAACACCCAAGAAGTCGGAGTNGTCACATCGTCCACCTTCTTGGAGTCCATGATTTTCACAGCAACACCCAAGAAGTCGGAGTCGCTCTTGTCAAATGCAATCTTGTTGTTCTCAACACCGAAACCTTCGTTCAGGTCGTGGGCCAAGTAGTTGTCCTTGATGGAGTATCCCTTCTTGGCTTTGTCGGACAAAGTCACATACCCGTCAGATCCGATGTTGACGTACTTCTGAGAAGCAGTATCGACCAAGGATCCATCGTCATTCAACACCAACTTCAACTCGGTTTTTCCGTTAGGCACAACATTGTTACCGTCAGATCCCAACAGAGCATATTGGTATTGGGAACCAGATCTAATGAGCACGGGGTTGATGGATTGACCAGCAAGTGCGAATGCGAGGATGCTCAAAAATGGAAGGTATTGCATTGTGGCAGTTTATTGCTCTAATTTGTATTTGTGTTGGTTTGTATTTGTATTGGTTTGTGATGATGATTAGAAATGAAATCACTGAAGATTTAACCGGTTTATATACTTTTGCAGCCGTCTAAAAATATCCTCGTGGGGGTAAAAATAGCATCTCATCGTATGCATCGATGCGCGATGACGTGATTGTTGAAAGCAAAGATCACGGAACCCCATATTCTTGCATGAAATAATGCCAAGCCTCGAGAATAGTGGGCTTGAACTTTTCAAGCTGCGGGGGAGAGAAGGAGCTATTTCTTAAGCTTAAATATAAACAACTTCTCGGGAATACTCCATAGAATAAGGCCTTTTGGTGCCATATCAGCCATTCAAAACCTGAAGTTGCGGTAGAATATAGTTACAAATCTTAGGATAAATGCTTTTAGATTGCACAATCTAAAAAAAACTCGAAAATCATTGTTTAGAGAGTCAATGGTAACTCTGACTGCGTTGGTGACTGCATATAAGTGAGCTCAAGAAGGTCATGTGTTAAAATAGTGTCATCTGCTACTCATGCTGTGTTACTAAGTATATCTAGAAAAGAAAAACAATGGTCATGATGAGTCGGGTTTACACATGCCCGATTCTTGGAATACTTTGCGTTATCAAATGTATGAATACTTGGTTATCTTCGTTAGACCCATTTTGGGTGACGCACTACCCATAGGGTAATCTTCAAAATAAATTTACATGATTTTGCATCATTTAATTTCTCTAAAACCTGACTCAGGATTCTCTGTGAGCCTATCAGTCCATATTGCAGGACATAGAGTGTTTTTTTTTTTGATTGCGGAATTTTGAGTCTTTTCTTTTTGATTGAAGAACATGAGTTCAAGACCTTGATCCATGCAAGATGCATAATAATCTTGTTATCAAAAATAGACAAGAGTAAACTTATAAAACGAATCAAGACATTTATCATAAAGAGTATTAAAAAATAAAGTAGTATTGGCAATGGAATTTGACAAAAGTTCTTAATATTTACCTGCTGTTGACAATAGTAGTCAAAATAGATAAAATGTTATGAGACTGTAAAAATCAGTTTTTCGAAATTAACCCATAAAACCCATTTTAAAGTGACCCGGAATACATGACCCGTCTACATTCAGAATTTTGGTTCGTTAAAAGGCCTTTACCATCAAAACTATCCCGATACTGCATACAATCCACAAGCCATCCAATATTCTGAGCGACAACGTAAGCTGGTATACCTATATGATCAAAAACACTCAAAAATAACATCGAGACAACCAAAAAAAGAGCTGCTAGACCTTTTAGATTTTTAATCGTTTCACCAGTCACATAGTGCCTGCTCTTGATTAAACCCAAGCTAGGGTCCTACCAGGTAGTTGTCATGGGTTATGCCTTTTCAATATTTCCAATAAGGTGATAGCGTCGCTTGGTCAAAAAAACCCGTGATCATATCAAGGCTACTCTGAGATTACTAAGCGCAAGTGGGCGTCTGGTGGGGGTGCCGAGGATAGTATTTCGATCCGCTGATGAAGTCAGCTCGTGACTGATCAGGCCGCACTCTGCGTTCATGACGTAATTGTCACACACAGACCAAGGTGAACAACTGATCAACCCATGGACAAACTATAATTGATTAACTAGAATAAAAAAAATGGAAGACAGTATGTTTCATTTATCAAAAAGACATTACTCACTGTAAGGCCAAGACTACTGATTTTCTTCTGATTTTAGAAGTTTGTCCTGCATACAAATAGCTCCTCCATTATCAGATCTTAGACTCTTCGGTTAAAAGCATAAACGTACGTCATACTTTTAGGCAGACTCCGAGCATCGTGCTCGAACCCACGTGGTAATGCTTTCCTCAGACTACCCCAAATTTTTTGCGTGACCACGGGAATGTGAGAGTCACTGGACCTGCAAATAAACACATTTCATACATATAGTTACTTATCCTGCAGACAATTAATTTATTCTGAAGATAACAACTTTTTTTACAGACAAAAACGCTTCCTGCTTTAGTTTACTCGCGATCTCGTAAACCGGCACGGCTCCTCTTTTTCGAGCCGACTTACGAGCCCCACACCCACGACTTATGCCGTGATATATAAACTGGGACCTATCCCAGCTCTAAAATTTTATAAGCTCCCTATCACTCAACTTATTGCACTCTCTAACTATACACTCATTATACTTTACCAGACGAACAAAACCATAAAGTTCGTGTAAAGCAGCACCTCAGTTTATTATACAGATAGTAAAGAGTTATTTCCCCAAACCAAAAAAAAAAGAAAAACAAACAAACAGGGATTGAGTGGACCTAATGATTCCTGCTCGCTTCCTTGCTATATACCCGTTTTGTTTTACTAGCTCCATATTGTTGATCTACCTTGGAATTGCCCTTGTGGTGCACGGATACTTGCTCAATATCGCTTGTGTGGTTAATGGAATCTTGAGTTTGTTGGTGTTCGCTCGTCGTGTGGCATTCAATACTGGCATCTTTAAAAAATATTCCTTCGTTGCAGGAGCAGTGGTTTTTCTCGTCTTTTTAGTTTCGTCCATCGCTCTGATAGTGCTCTCCATTGTACTATTCGCGGTGCACAAGAACCACGGGCTAGACCACGTGATTTCAGAGTTGGCCATCATATTCTCCTTCTTAAATTACGGGTTCTATTTGGTCCATTGGTTTTTGAACCGCAATTATCCGGCTTCCCATGTATATTCAGAAACAGGCTCCCAGAAGGAAAAGACCAAGCGTACAACAGGAGGTACTAGTACCTACTCGACCTCCAACTACCCAGTCAATTATTACACGGGATTCACGTACCAATGTGTTGCGAATTACCATAAAGTCTCGCATAGACTGGAACGCTTACCTTGTTTCTTCTCAAGAGTGTCAACAATTCTGGTACAGTAGTGCTCATTCTTTTCTCTTGTATTCTTAACTTGTGCAACTTATATAGACTAGAATATCTGTCTTGTGGTCTATGTCGATGCTCCTCAACCATGAGCGAGATCCCCTCTTTATATACCACGTCACCTTGAATTCCGTCCTCCTATACCGGACTTGTTAATCCCTTGTCTAAAGTCAAACTTGATGACTCATGACGCCAAGACCCGGTTTATACTATCCGTCTGCACATATACACTCCTCGGAACCTTATGAGACTTGTCCCTTTATCCAATTCCGCTGTACTGCAGGTAACACATCCCTGCACACACGGGTCAGGACATCTCACATGTTCAACACAATGGACCTGCGGAAATGAATATGGCAATTGTGGGCCTGTACACCACCACAACGGAGGGCATGGAGGCTGTTCTGGGGGCGATTCTGGAGTTTGTAATGGAGGGTATTCAGGTGGTGACTCGGGGGGCTATTCTGGGGGTGACTCAGGTGGCTATTCAGGCGGTGGAGGTGATTCTGGAGGAGGAGGTGATTCTGGAGGAGGTGGTGGTTGTTAATTCACCTGAAATACTACAAGTAAGATTCATATCTAGGTATCGACCCTTCAAGGGGATTCTTCGTATAATTAAGCGAAACTCTTTTAATTCTCGATCCATTCAATGACCGTGGAGTTGTAAGCAATTTGTCTTCTAGAACCATTCAGATCTCCTGGAGATTCTAAGTGGTCTACTACACTACACTACACTACACTACAATATTGTACTATTTGTTGGATTCTAGCTCAGAACTTAGATACTTAACAGCGTGAGGTGTTAGTTGATGATTCTCTGGGGAAAAAAATCTAAGCCATATACACAGTACACAAGAAAGGTCGTCCATACAACAGAGTTACATGCACGGCGTCGCTGTGAAGGCCTTAAAAGGGTCACACTAACTCAAGATCGGACAGCTTAGGCTCAAAATATCCACATGGGGTAGCGCACTACCCGTGGGTCTAATTGATATATCATATTATCGAATACAGGGTTTCCAAGCCATTACAACAAATTTGACCGTATGAATGGTCTTTCAAATCAAATGTACTCAAAGATTTTTCCATTTCACTGAAAGCATACTAAAATTTTGAAAACGGTAATTAATTGCCTTCATATGGGTGATCTACACTCATCCACATTTCTGCCCGGGTATAACGGTATATTACTATATACACTGAAGTAAATTGGAAAAGGCTTGAGTACAATAGATCTTTTTCTCAAGGTTTTAATCTTTTGAAAAAGTTGTACAAAATCACAATTCCATAGGTGACAAAACGAAAGTGTGTGACCAGACCATGTGAGCCTAGATCAAGAAGGCAATGAAACCAAGAATGGTGATGCTTCCAATTGCGTTTGATACTCCACCAGCCAGGAAAGAAACGCTTGCAGGCGGTTTACCTTGGGAGGCACTCATTGGCTTGCCTGATTGTCTCAAGTTTTCAGAAAGCTTGGCAGGTGGGGTCAGCTTGGAAGGATGCTTTGCCGATGGTGCAGTTGGCTTGCTGGGTGCTTGGATGGTCTCGGGAACAAGGAAAGTGCCACTTATTGTCAAAAGGGTTGGCTTGGCAACAGTAACTTTCGTTGGCTCACAGACGACATCACACACAGTCATAGTTAAAGTAGTGGATTCAGGGCAGTAGGTGACATAGTTGGTGTGAGTCTTCCACACCGTCTTGATAGAGGTATCATTCTTCCATGCAATGCTGCTAGGAACACACTCAGAAGAACAATCAGTAACTGTCGAAGTCATGTGTTTCAGATTAGTGATAACGGCTGGGGCAGATATAGGTTTAGCGTCAAGATTAAGCATGGCATCAACACCAACCCTTTTGAAAGCCGATTCATCGGAAGCTTCCTTGTCCTCTTTCTTGACTGGGATCTTGTAAATGTCCACAGGCGTGCAGTCGGAACCGGTAGCTTTTCCGATAGCAATAACCTGAATGTTGGATTCCCCGGATACAGTACTTACACTGCATGCGTGGAATACCTGGTTAACAACTTTCAAGCTTTTATCGAACCTCAAAGCGGTTCTCTTCGCATCATGCCCGAATCCAAAGTATCCATCAACATTTCCGGCTGGCTCAGGTTTTCCCTCACCATCAACGAAGGCAATGCCATCCTTCATGGCGAAAACATCTACGGCACCTTTAGACTCATGTCCAATCACAAAATTAAAGGAGTTGGAAGCTTTGGCCTTCTCACTAGAGAGGGCTTGCAACTTGCCATCGTATTTTACGGCAAACGTGAATTTTTCGGTGTCTGCCAAAGTGATGGCAGCAAGAAAAGAAGCGACTGTTAAGTATTTGGTTTTCATATTCAAGAGATTTAATGATACCAAACATAAATGACAGGAGGAAACGCCACTTTATATACGTGTGTATTCTAAATTTAACTGCTGCATGCTGCATTGATACTTGAGCAAGTTATTTCCAGCAAGTTCGTTGCGATTTCAGGCCCAATACACGCATAGTCATAATGAGTTTAACTTGGTCGGAACAGAAAAGTTACTAAATATAACTGTTCTAGAACATTGACAGTATCTTTTCTGTAATTTGTGCCAAATGTCTAAAGTTCACTTCAAACCCTTGCTGGCTCACCTCTTGGGGCGACCCCAAGTACCATAATATTCTGTAGGCAGCGATACACCAATATCTGAAAAGCCCATTTGGAGATATAACCCATCTTGTCGTGTTTATTTACCAGCGCCAAACGCGTTTGTAGATTTTAAATTGAAGGGGTCCATGAAACAAAGCCGCATTGTTAAGAGTTAAGGAGGTTATAGAAAGCCAATATCAGACTCAACATGAATGGTTTGAACTGGAAAAAAACAAAGAAAAAAATAACTCAGCGAAAGCAGCGTCTCAACTTTGGCTATCCATAGTCAAAGCCTAAAGAAGCTTGGCTAAAACAAGTACCATGTGTGGGCAGTGGTTTCCATGGAAACGCACATTTTGCACTGGTGACCTTTTGCGGCTTTCCATTGAGAAAGCCTATTGTTCAATTGAGAACGGATCTGAACCGGACAGGTTTAAGCATGCACTACACACCAAAAAAAATTGCCCATGAATTTGAAAAAAACAACACCTCTTTCAAACTAGATAAGTTATTGCCAACCTGGTGCAATGTGGTATGCTGAAGGTGATATAGGATGGTCATCAGCAGTCAATGACGGGTTCTGGGGTATGTGAGCCCTATGGACAAGAAAGAAATGAGGAGCCGTCTTGGGGAATGACCACTGAATGACGTTTACCCCTATTTGATCATGGATTCCGTATGTGAGGAGGATTACTCTCAGAGAGATTCGCCAAATTCAGAAGAAAAAATCTTAATGCGTACCAAACATATCCCGCGAGGCATACATGAACAATGTTGCAATCTTCTCGATTTTCTGAACCCTGAAGTCTCACGCGGCTGTTTTTAGGCCGTCTTGCATTGTTTGTGTGGCTGCGAGGCAATGGGCGGGACGCCGTTGAATGTCGGCGCGCACGGTTGGTCTTGAAACAAAGTGTTCCCCCAAGTGGACAATTTCGGATGCTAGGCCGGTGGAGCCACTCCACATACTTTTTATGGACAATGGCGGATGTAAAAGTTCATTTCAGTGTGATATTACAATTTTTTAGGGTATTCAAGGCCGAAAAATTTAAGCAACTTTAAAAAAGGGTTGAGAAGCGGTTTTTAAACGAAAATTGGCCATTCTGATTTTAGGTCTTGGAATTGTGGGTCATTTATTGGTCCACCTGGGTTGTGAGCAGACCGAGTGTGTGGAATGTGAGTAGGCCGAGGGGAATGTCAGTTGCGTGATTGATGGATATTTGATGGAGAGCGCCTGAGCCACAGAGTCGCACTGTGCAGGAACCGTCTCTCAAACGACTACAAAAAAAACGCCATACCAAAGGCCAATCCACAGGTCCCCTATGCAAATCTTGTTATTCATCGAATCTGACTTGTCGATAACAAAGGTTCGCACTCTTTTGGTTTCTTTTTGCTGTGTTCCACACCTCCACCACAGTTGCAAAATGACCGACTACTTTCGTGATTTATGATATGCTTCACATTTCAGGTCTGCTAGGCTCTACATAAAAAGCCTCAAATCCGGAAATGCACTTTTTCCTACAACCACAAAGAACATGCTGAGCTTTCAGAAATTCAAAGATGTTACTGGCTACATCGTATTTGGTATCAGTCCTACCTCCAAAGAGATTGATGTCTCTGATTCCTCTTCCTTTGAACAAGATTCCACCGGTGCTCCCGTCGAAAAGTCTTCTCCTTTGGGTTATCAGGCAAGCACTTTGACCGTGGTGTACTTGATTATTCAAGGTGTCATTGGTACAGGTATCTTTGTGACGCCGGCGTCTGTTTTAACCTCTTTGGGGTCCATTGGAGCCACCTATATTTTTTGGGTTGTTGGTTTTGTCATTACCATGTTTCAAATCTGTGCCTACATTGAATTTGTCACCTACTTTTCTAGAAGATCCGGTGCTGAAGTGGTTTACTTGGAGCAGTCCTATCCTCGGCCAAAACTTATGGTGCCGGTTGTGTACGCTGCAGTGACGGTGATCTTGTCCTTTGCTACCTCATCGGCCTCGGCATTTGCAACTTATATTTTCCATGCTGCCCAATATAAACCAACTCCTTGGGAACAAAGAGGTTTAGCTCTTTTGCCTTTGGTTCTTTGCTTCTTGATCGTGTCCATCAATACCAAGTTTGCCATGAGACTCAGCAGCTTCTTGGGCTTCATCAAGGTCATCTTTATCATCTTCATGATCTTATCCACTTTTGCTGTGTACGGGGGACATACTAAAGTGGGAGACACAAAAAAAGTGTTCCACAATGCGTGGGAAGGAACAACCAAAGATGGAAATGCAATCTCGAACGCCATTCTTAAAGTCGTCTTTTCCTTCGGTGGCTCGAGCTACGCTTTTGGTGTTGTTGCTGAAACTGCCCCACACCGGACTATTTCTGCTTACAAAACTTATGTTCCCTTGACCATGTTCATTATCTTCATTATGTATATTCTTGTTATTACTGGATTATACGCCGGAATTGGCAGTGTGGAAGGCATCAAGGAGGCAGGAAATTTGATCTCTTCCATCTATTTCCAAAAGGTTTTTGGCGAGAAGGGGCTGATTGCTTCGAGTGTGTTTATTGCCCTTTGCGCTTTTGGCCATTTGCTTGGAGTGTTCATTGCCCACTCGAGATCTTTGAGAGAGTGTGGTAGACAGGGTGTTTTGCCATACCCTCGGCTCTGGACTAGTGTTAAGCCTTTTGGTACCCCAATTTTTGCTGCCTTCATTACCTTATTGGTGAATATTGTCATTTTGCTTGCTCCTCCTCCTGGCGATGCATACAACTTCGTTGTTGACTTAGGCTCCTACCAATCTTATGTCTTCAACTTACTTTTGTTTGTTGGATTGCTTAGACTCAGAAACATCCGCAAGAAGAGAGGCTTGGGCTACAAAGAGTTCCATGTATGGACCCCCATTCTTGTTGTGTCTATTTTATGGATGTGCTTTGTGTTGATCATGGCATTTGTCCCTCCAAAGGGTACGCTCATTGGATCCGATGTTTCCTTCTTCTATGCTGCTTATCCGCTTACCACCATCGGTCTCATTGCCCTCTGTTTTGGCTACTACGCGATATGGGCATTTGTTCTTCCTAAGGTCGGTGGCTATAGACACAGAATCGAATCCTTTGAGCTTTCAACTGGAGAAAAAGGTCACACTGTTATCAAAGTTCCTCTTGGAGATGTTGCACGGTGGGACGAAGAGAATGGAGAGGTCAGAGAGGTGCCGGTCGCTGATGAAGAATTTGACTCTACCAACAACTCTTTGCAAAAGGACAACGTCAAAGAGACAGAGAGGGAGATTTAAAACTTTTAACTTGCTAATTAACCTTGCTGTAAATACAAATTTGCTTGAATAATTGAGAACTCATTGTATACTGCCTTTAGAAGGGGTCATTTATATCCTGCACATCAATGACCTCATTCAATATGTCAACCTGCTTTAGACCGTCGATGGTTACTACACTATCTACAGTTTACGTAAGCTCTACACTGGCTGATGAGCGTTTAAAAAAACAAAATGCTGAATCAATTGACTACTTTCAAACAGGTGACATAAAGACTCGCAAAAAAATAGTTTATGTAAAATCCGTGATAGTTTAGTGGCTAGAATTACCGCTTGTCGCGTGGTAGACCGGGGTTCAATTCCCCGTCGCGGAGCTTTCTTTTTATTTTTTATTTTTTTTCATCAGCTCGTAGCACCGCAACACGTGCATTGTTACTATAATCTACATACTCTAGATAGAGGTGGCATATAATCATTAGTCGGAGCTCTGCTTCATGAGCTTCTTTCCACGGCTAAAAAACTTCTTCCCGAGACTTGATGCCTTCTCAAAGTTGCCGGAATCCAATTTATCCCGGACTTGACTGACCTTGCTTCGAATTAAAGTGTATCTTCTAATATCGCTATGTTGGGCATTTTGGTAAGCGTGCGTGGCCAACTTCCCGATTTGCATATGAGATGAGCTTTCTGTAGATTTCAACACGTCATTGAGCCACGAGGATAAGCCAGTATCGTACATTTCTTCGTCGTGCCGGGCCTTCTTTAACATCTTGATTCTATCAATAGGCTGAGAAATACCCATGATAGATTTCCAGTTAAACACAGGATACTTCTTGATTTCGACCTTCGTAGCAGAGTAACTCGCCGAGCGAGACTCTGAAGGTTTGGATTCCACAAGTGCACCATTGGATTCTTCTTCATCTTCCTGAATTCTTACCTTGATCATCGACGAATGTGGTGACTGCTCGTGGAACTTGCCTTTTTCGTACTGATGATCTCGGAGCACCGAGGGAACCGAGCTGTTGCCGGGCGAAGGGCATGTTAGAAGAGTCTGGGGGCTATTGAGTGCAGAAACGCAATCTGGTTGCTCCTCCTCCTCGCTTTGATCTTCGTTGATTTTATGCAAATTGGCTTCGATAGTTTCCGGCACCGAAATGAAACTGGAGTTGGTGACGGATTCAGCATAATTGGACTCCTGCCCCATACCAGTGAACTTTTTGTACGCGGCGTCGTTTTTGCTGTAGATGCTCATGTTGAACTGGGATTCGTTATCATTGTCGTTGACAAATTGGTCCCTGAACTTATTTGTGTTGGGTTTCCAGGCACCCATGTTGAATGTAGCATTAGAGATGGTTGAAGCGCGATGAGAACCATCCGGGTCTTCTGCCTTTAGATTCTTTTTGGGTGGTTGGGGAAGACTATGGTTGGCAGTGTCCTTGGCGGTATCTTGGGCACTTTCGGCACTTTCTAAGGCACCTTCGACAGCTTCTTCAGCAACATCTTCGATTGTGTTCTCTGGTAGTTCCTCAGACTCTGCAATTGTTTCCTCTTGAGGTTTCTCGATTGTAGAACTGGTACTGATACCTTTGTCGTGAGCAAAGTCTTCCCGCACGGCTGTTGGGGGAGCCTTCTTTATGGATGGTTGGCGAACATTTGACACAAATGTTTCATGCTTTGACTTGAGGCACTCATCAGTAAGACCCTTAATAGGTAAGGGCTCTACCTCTTTATCGGTCAGAAAACGGTGCTCAAAATCCGGCAAGGATATGTCGTGGATGGAATCAAGAGTAGGTAAGTGATTGCCCGTGAAGGTGTCATTGTTGAGCGAGTCATCGAGACCGAACAGGTCATCACCACCATCATAACCGTAGCCCGACAGATTTTCCATTTTCAGTAAGCTGTTGATCAAAGAATCCAAAGCTTCCGTGTCGACTTTATGCTTGGGGTGTGCGGTAGTTCTCTCGGTGACGTTTGAGATCTCATTCCGAGCCGCTTCCAAAACATCCTGGGACCCAGACTCAACTTCAAGATTGCTGCTATGGCCACTATTGTAGCCCCAATCATCGTTATCATCCAGCATCGCGTGTTCCGGTTCTTGGGCGCCTCCATTGTAAGGGGTATCATTATGCAGGTATCTTTCCTTTTGCAGGATTTCATCTTCCAGGCTGGAGTCATCATCATTCGTGTTCATTCTGTCAATAGACAAAACTAAAGTTTCCGGAACAGAAGGCTCCGGCTTAGCCAACTCGGGAGCCTTTGCTGCCTCCGGAGAGGTCTGATTATGGACTGGCTCCTGGGTGTCCATTACCCTGTCTTTGAAAGACCCTAAGTTCAACGAAGCAGGTTCTCTTTGGATCGAGTCTGCATCCGATAAGTAGCTGCGGTCGGACTGGTCCTGATCAGGCGAGGATGCAGAAAACCTGTGCTCTGATTGATAAGTTGGCGTAGGAGGTAAAAGATCACCGCTGATCGAGCTGTGGGAGATGTTTTTCAAAGGGGAAAGAGGACGTCTTGGAATTTCACGCACATGGTCGGCCTGAGGTTCAGTTCCCTCAGGCACCCCTCTAGTCGATAAAGAGGAGCTTTTCGCCAGCGAAGGAGAATCGCTTTTGAGCGAGAAAATATGGCTTTGGTCAACAGCTTGCGTGTTTGCGTGCGTTGTAGGATTAGCCTGAACCAGCTCAGATTGAGCCGCGTACATGTCGGTGTAATGGTGATCTGGTTCTTTATCGAAAGACGAGTCCAGTTCATCGTCATCGTCATCATTTCCAGACTTGAGCTTATCGATTGTTAGCACCAACGTGGACGAGCTGGGCGGAACTGGGTCTTGTTCGGGATGTGAAGAATGATCCGGCTGAGAATGGTGACTCAGGGAGCTAATGGGAGAAGCGTTTTGTTGGGGCAAGTCATCGTAGTCACCGTATTCATCGCCCCAATCGCCATACGAAGGCACGTCTGCCTTTACCCACCGTGTGGACTTTTGTCTAGCGAACTGGTCTGCCATTTGTGTGGAAAAAAATGGTGTACTGATAGCACTGTGCTGACTCGAGAGTGAAGATGCGTGATACAGGCGCGCTTCGCCTACCGTGTACGTACGAGCTTGAAACGTGCGAAAAAGGCCGACACGCACAATAGACGGTCATGGTGTGCAGTCCATAGCTTTGCTACCGGTGGAATTATTGTGGAGGGGGCTATGCTACAGATGTAGACAGGTACAATATTAAGATCTTGGGATTGAGATCAGTATTAAGTATTTTGTATTGAGAATGTAGTATTGAGAATTTAGTATTGAGAATTTAGTATTGAGATCTGTATTGAACACTTAGTATTGAGGCATCGAATCAGTATCAGATCAGATCAGTATCAGATCAGGTTAGTGTCAAATGAGTACCAGATCAGTGTCAAATGAGTACCCGATCAGTTTCAGTGTTAGAATCTAAAACCAAGTGCAATTTTTACTGACTATTCAGTGTACTAGTTACTAACTGTTTCAATGTACTTCTGGCTGTTTAATGTGTTGAAATTTAGCCGTAAGTCCGAAATATTTTTATGGTACGAATCAGCCTTCATTAAATCATAAAGGCCAAGTTCATGTCTTGAGGGTGAGAGGCACTCAACTGCGGTTTCTGTGAATACTTGCGGGCAAGTGCGTTTCTCATGTTGTTCAAAAGAGACAAGTACGACTGGTTTCTGTTTTCCGTCAACACGGTGATGAACGCCCAGCTCATGGCTCCTGTGCTCTTGCCTGCCTCCGTGGCATCTGCAGACGTTTGGTCATCCTTGCAACCAGATATGGAAATCACATCTGCTGCAGACATCTTCAGCTGGATGGTTTGGTTGCGGTTACCGCTATTGCGGTTGGTGACCTTCTTAAAAATCCCACTCACAGCTGACATGGCTCCGGAAATATCACCAGTTTCGTAATTTATCAATGCCTGCAATGCTCCTGTACCTGCATCCTTCCACAAGTTTGGCTCCTTCACCACTCCCTTGGTGGAGTACACGAAGGGCAAGTCCAACGCCGTTCCCGAGTGACAACAGTCGTACAATGCGGTCAATTTGCACCCAGGAGGCAAACTCTTGACCATGATGTCATGCATGACGTCATCGATTATTGGACCTTGAGTCTCGAAATCCAATGGGTAAATACACGAGTCGAAGCCTTCCTCCTCATCACCATCCTGATCCGGCACCAAGCCTCCGTGACTGGAAATGTGGAAAAAGTAACTGTCGTTTGGGTGTGCATCTTTGACAAGCCATTGCATGGCTCTGAGGATGTTATCTTTAGTGGGAAGACGAGCGTTCTCCCTTTGGTCATCCGTCAAGATCACCATGTCGTCGTAAGAGTAGCCGTAGTACTGGTTCAAAAATTTGCTCATGTTCTTCACATCATTGACACATCCACGCAACTCGTTTTTGGTGCCGTAGTAGTTGATACCCACCATCAAAGCCTTCTTACGGCCCGAACAATTGGAGTATTGGAAAGTCATATTGGAGTTCTGGCCAAAGCTCTGTGGAGCAGCCGGGGGAGGTGCCATGGAATTCTGGCGACTGGTGTAATGGCCCGACGAGTCGTACGACGAGTTTGGAGCCGCTTGGGGCTGGCTGTGTTGCTGGTGTTTTTGGTGAGCAGCATTCTGGCGTCTCTGGTTCTCAAGCTGCTGGCGCTGGAACTCCGGAGAGTTCAAGTTTCCACCATGTGGCTGCCATTGCTGAGGGGGTGGTGCACCATAGTAATTGCCCGGTGGCGGTCCGGGCGGTGGGCCTTGCTGGTACCCCTGATAACCCTGATACCCCTGATTATAACCTTGGGGGCCCTGGTTATAGCCCTGGTTGTAGCCCTGGTAGCCTTGGTTATAGTTTTGATTGTATCCTTGGTTGTAGTTTTGGTTGTAGCCTGGCGCTTGGCCTCCGTAGCTATGGCCACCGCTTCCTGGGAACATTGCTATGAGAAGAAGATGTGAACGGTGAGGGAAGGTGCACTGTAGAAAAAGACAAGTAGGTCGGAGCGAGGCTGCGCGGCCCACCTGACACGAGCCAAGGAACAATGTGCTCTCAGCCGCAGCACCTTGCAGCCATTAGAATAACGAGCCGATTGTTTTCTGTCTATTGTTATGAAGAAGCAATTGAATCAGCAATTGAGTCAATAACGAAGAATTACCAACACCAGGGGTTAGATGGACAAACGCAATAGTAGGCATAGTGTAGATTGTGAATAGGTAAATAGTGAATAGGTCGATAGTGAATAGGTTGATTGTGAATGTGAACAGGTTGATAGTGCGGGAATAGTGTGTGTAGAAAATATGGAGAGAGCAAATATATTGGAAGGAGCGGATGTGGCGTAAATAGTGTATAGGATGAATTGTACTTAGACGATAATGTATTCGCGTAGATTGTGGTTAGCAGATAGAGTCGGTAGAGAGTGTGTGTCAGATCCACCATAGGTAGTCTACCTATTAAGGTATTAAGAAGCCTCTCCGCCTGATACTAACAATGACCATTGTTAAGGCCTTCTACTCAGCCTCCTACTCAACCTTCCCTTTTCTTGAACAGCTATATAAGCAGCTCAGATTCCTCCTTTTGCGGAATCATCAACGAATAAAGATAACTTAGTACTTAACGCTATAGCAAGAGTCTAGCAGTGTAGAGCAAATAGTATACCGCATAGATGTAGAGATACTGAGAAGAGTGGGGTGTAGAAAGGTCAGTGCTTGGGTTTCACCAGGTAGTTGAATGGTCAGAACCCAGTAGTTAAGTCACCAAGACAAGAGTTTTGAAGAAAGGTCTGGATATCTAGTTCCAGTTCTCGGGGGTTTAGTCATAGTTCATGATTGTCATTATTCAGTGGCACCTACAACTTGGCATTCTCCACCGTATTCTGAGCAACCACAATGTCTGGGTACACAGTGGCCACCGGGTTGCCCAACTGCCAGAACCCTCCGTCCACAACCTGTACGGTACCCGTGACATAAGAGGCAGCAGGCGAGAACAAGAAGACGGTGGCCTCGGCAATGTCGCGAGTAGTGCCCCATCTGGCCAATGGCACCTTCTTTCCCACATCGCTATCATCACTCATCAACCGGGACATGCCTTCAGTGCCCTCGATTCCGCCTGGAGCAATGCAGTTACTTCTGATTCCCAATGGGCCCAATTCCACCGCCAAAGCATTGGAGAGAGCATCCACTCCTGCCTTGGCTGCACCCACGTGCAGCTGGAACGGAACACCATAGTAGTGCAAAGTGGCCGAGACGAAGAGAATGGCACCTTTGCTTTTCTTCAATTCCTCAAACGTGGCCTTTACGGTGTTGAAAGATCCCAACAAATCAATGGAAACCACCGATTTGAAGGCATTCGATGACAAGTGGTTAAAGTCAGATAAGAAATTACCTGCTGCACCAGCAATAACAAAGTCAATCCGACCCAATTGTTGCACGGTGATCTCCACAGCCTTTGCTATAGACTGAACGTCTCTGACATCCACATTGCCAAGCCCCAAAACCCTGGCCCCGTCTCTCAAGCCCTGGATTTCTTTGGCGGCTTTCTCTGTTTTCTGGACATTCCGCCCGAGGATCACGGCATCTGCCCCAAGAAGAACCATGGCTTCTGTTTGCACTCTGCAGATGGTGCCTGCACCACCGGTGACAAAAATCACCTTTCCTTTGAATATATCGGGTTTCCAGCTGCTGTTCTGGACGAACGATCTGTCTAAACTGGCCATGATGGTAGAAGTTGCTATGGAAGGTATTGATGTAAAAGGAAGTTAGTGTGGAAATGTTTCGGTCCGGAGGGAATTTGTTGTTATGTTGAGACGAAGAATAAATCGATGGTACTCTGGATGAAAAAGATGTCTCCGCCAGTACTCACTATTTATGGCTCACTATTTATGGTGTTGGGCTTGCATGTGGAATCTGCTGTTGCAGACCTTCTACTCGCACCTTATATGCGGGGTCAGACCGAGGCTCGCATCGCATGGCGAGGCTCCGACTGCAAAATAGCCAACCATATAAAAAAAACCCATTAAAAACTTATCTCAGTAGATATGCATAATAGTAATTTTCTCGAGAACTACTACTGGCCTTTTTGAAGTCGTTTACTGTTTGTTATATGCTGATTACTGGTATGCCTGCATGCCGGACCAAGTCTATGAGGCTGTTCTCTGGGGTCTTCGCGACTGATCAGAGGACAACTAATAATCTACAGTAAAGACAGCAAGACAGTAAAGAAAATAAATATACAAGACACAGTCAAGATTTAATGATTCAGTAAAGATACAGAGATACAGTAAGACTTTCTCTTTTCAAACTTGTCAATGGGCTTCCTTGTAGTGATAACACCGACTTCTATCATGGCCCGACGGCTTTATGAATAGATTGAGGGTATGGACGTATCGCAAATGTCTGTGGGGTTAAGCGTATCACTTTCAATCTTGGGCCTGAAACATATTCGGAACCTATGCAATTATGGGGTGGTGTGGTCCCTCATCAAAATCCAGCTGCCTTCGCATTCCAAGACCTGTGAGCTAAGTGGACCGGTGAAACTGGGTATCCACTGACTAGAGGACTCCCAATTCCCGCAACAATTCACAATTGGGCATTCGGTATTCCATGGCCTCCTTCAACCTCTGCTTGTCGGTGTAGAACCAGCCTTGTGCGTCCTCCATCATCTCATTCTTTCTTATTTGTTCCCTGCTGCACCGGCTCCGTTTGTCTTGCACGAAGATGCTTTCCACTTTCGCATCAAAGTTTCTGAGCGCACGTGGACTCTTGTCATTGACGAATTCTGGTTTTACAAAGAAGGGGATTTTGTGCTTGGGCGTGGTTCTCTCTAAGCTGAACTTGGGGCTCGATGAGAACGAATACTCGGGCGCCGACTCTCCAGAAAAGAGCGACGAGATGAGCATGGCAATTAGAATGAAGAGAATAGGCGCAAGCTGCCTGAGAGTCTCCCACAAATCGGGCTCTCTTTGTCGTTGTTGATTCTGAGTTCTTCTTTGCCGCTGTCTCTGCTGCTGGGCAAATACGTTGCCAAAAGGATCAAAGCCCTGTGCGCCACCGAAACTCTGAAACGTGAACCCGTTTCCGTTACCGAAAGTGTAAGTGGTTCCCGGGCGGGCGGCTCCATTGAAGAACATATTGAAGATATCGTTTTCGAAACCAGCCCCGTCGAACCCCCTGGCGCCACCACTGAAGGCAGTCGTCGGGTCTGCACTGGCGTAGCCAGCACCTCTGGAATCGGGGTCAGATCCCGTTTGGTCGTAGATGCGTTTCTTGGAAGGATCACTGAGAACCCCCCATGCCTTGTTCAAGTACTTGAACGCCTCGCTGGCTCGCGGATGGGAGTTTTTATCTGGATGGAGCTTGATAGCTAGCTTCCGGTATGACTTCTTGATCACGGCATCAGATGCGGTTTTCTCCACCTCAAGGATCTCGTAGAACTGCGTTGGTTTACACGCCAATACTCGGAGAACTACCTTCTCCTGGTCGCTGGAATGTGTGGGCATGAGTGCAGTTATGGAGAAAGACGTGAGATATCAACCTGAATTGTCGCGGAGTATCGGCCCATGCAGGATCTCCCAACTATCGCCCAGTCATCAGAGTACTCACCCAGCTGAGTGAGGAACAATTTTTACCCAGATTTTTTCACATTTCGGAACTACGAAGATCCATACAAAAAAAAAACACACCGAAAAAAAAATCCAAAAAACATAAAATCAAGAATCAACGTCCTAGACAAAACAAGATCCAAATAACAAAATTAAATCAAATTAAAAAAAAAAAGAAAACATATTTAAACATTCTGCTATTTACGATGCCTAGTAAATTATTGTATACTCAAATATTGCTGTATTTAATAGGAGGGGTGTTACCTTGTAGCTGCTCCAGTAGCTGGGATTACTAAGGTTGAAGGTCTGGTTCAAAAATCAGATGTCCGAGCACTCTTACATGTAGCGACCAATTCTTGCTCATGAGATCAGGTCACGAGTTGCCAGCTGCGCACGGAAAAAACCAAAGCTTACTCTAATTTTAGCAATACCCCTTGCATCCCCACAAAAACGTACTTCTAGATAACAAAGTGGTAGCCATCTTCCCCATAACACAGCCGAGCCCATGGACACAATGGGCTAGGCCAAGAAAATATGCCTTAAGTAAACTTTGAATCCTGCAGAAAAGGCCCTCTCGAGTTTCGCTCGCACTAAATTTTATTACCGTGCGCTGCGTTTGCTGCAGGCTAACTATTACGCTAAATTTTCGGCAAATATAGCAATAGCTTAAATGTTTGGAGAACATGGAACATGGAATTGTGCCATTTTTGATTGAATATGTATCTCTCGAGGATCGAAGGCCTCTCGGGGAAAAGATCGGCTCAGATCTCCATTGTCATCTGAAACCTATTGTCTTATCAGGGGGAGGCAGTGCTTATCCTAAATTTAGTTGACAGGCTGCAGTCCTCGACGCGCGCTCGGAAAACGGGCCAAGAAAGGTGCCGAAAAAGAAATCTCGCTTCTGGTTGGTGGGGCCTTCCCATATTTAAGTAGTTGCGGCCCACCTTTGCGTGAGAAGCAGTAAAAACCCTTGGGGACTCTTCTCTGCTCATACCATAGCACGAATCCCATGTTATTAAAATCGTATGCCTTCATCGCCTCGTCGGTATTGACGATTGCATCTGCTGCTCTGACTCCCCGGCGCCTGCAAAACAAGGCTTTGAAGTTGGACTTTGATGTCTTGAGAGGTGACTCCACCAGCGACGCCGGAAAGAACAAAAAAGCTAAAATCGTCAAGAGAGCCGATGGCGAAGAGTCCTTGGAACTCTCTAATATGCGCTCCTACTACCAAGTGGACTTATCCATTGGCTCCAAAGGCGACAAGTGCCTGGTCTTGATTGACACTGGCTCTTCCGACTTGTGGGTGATGGGCTCCGATATAAAGTGCTCGGCACTGAGTCTTTCGAGTTCGAGTGCTGCCCAAAATTCTCACCACCGTTTAATATCCGAGGAAGACTTGGTGGCCCTTGAAAACCTCCAACAAGATGGCTCTCAAAATAAAAAGAGAGAAAGAACTGCCATCAAGGCAGACTTTGCTTCTGATGTCGCCTCTCTTCTCCCTCACTTTGCCACGGATTACGAATCCCAATTAGCTGGTCTTTATGCTACACAAGGCGCGGCCACTGCTCCTGCAAGTGTATGCACAGCTTTGGGTTCCTTTAACACGGCAGGTTCCGATTCGTTCAAGCTAAACAGCTCTGCCCCTAGCTTTGCCATTTCGTATGCTGATGGCACTTATGCAAACGGTGTTTGGGGCCAAGATAGCATTGATTTTAAAGATTTCAATGTGTCTGACGTGAGTCTTGCTGTTGTCAACGACACAAGCTCTAACTTCGGTGTTTTAGGTATCGGTCTCGAGGGTTTGGAGACGACATTTGCCTCAAGTCGTAGTGCTTCCCGGGCCTACACCTACGAAAACCTTCCTGTCCGCATGAAGAATTCAGGTGCAATCAATAAAGTATTGTACTCTTTATACCTTGCGGATGACACCGCTGACAAGGGATCTATTCTTTTTGGAGCTGTTGACCACGCCAAGTACTCCGGCCAATTGCAAACCATTCCATTGGTTAACATTTATCCTAACAGCTTTAGGAACCCTATTCGTTTGGACATCTCCCTTAACTCAATCACTTTGCAGAGCAGCAGCCAGAATATTTCTGTTACCACTTCTCCAATTGCTGCCCTCTTAGATTCGGGAACTACGCTTACGTATCTCCCTAGTGCCATTTTAAAGTCATTGGCTGATTCGTTGGACGCCACTTACTCGAGCTCCGTTGGATTCTACAGAGTTAATTGCGCTTACAATACAAACTCTGCATACGTCGTCTTCAACTTTTCGGGCGCCGAAATCAAGGTTCCCTTGAGCAACTTGATCGTGACTTACGGCTCCCTGCAGTGTTTCTTGGGTGTTTTGGAACAAAGCTCAGATTCATCCACTAGTTACCCATACGCCATTTTGGGAGACAATTTCATCAGAAGTGCATACCTTGTCTACAACTTAGAAGACTATGAAATTTCCTTGGCACAAGCCAAGTACACCTCAGATGAGGACATTGAAGTTGTGTCTAGCTCTGTGCCTCGGGCTTCAAAGGCAAGTGGCTACTCTTCTACCAGTCTTGCCACCGCTGCTGACGGCCTGTCTCTGACGGAGTTAAGTCTGTCAGGACTCAAGAAGTCGTCAGGAGAACACAGTATTCCGTTCCCCAAGGCTTTGGTGCTGCTCGCGGT
The DNA here is from genome assembly GCA_002370145.1 of [Candida] ipomoeae. Taxonomy (NCBI): domain Eukaryota; kingdom Fungi; phylum Ascomycota; class Pichiomycetes; order Serinales; family Metschnikowiaceae; genus Metschnikowia; species [Candida] ipomoeae. The sequence goes on along the minus strand of NKZK01000568.1, from coordinate 459,395 downwards.
CGGAATAGGCGCAATGATTGCCGTCATTTAAATGGGAAGAAAAATACCCATCTCACGAATTGCATTTAACGAAAAATTTATGCACATGCACATCGGGTGACCAGTGCTCGAAACTAGGGTTAGACCTAGTCGGTAAAATTATTAGAGTTTATTTATTTTCATTAAATCTTACATTCACTAAAAATAGTACATGATTTGCATACTGCAGATCCACTATTGTATGACGTGATTTGCACAGTGTAGATTCTCCATAGGTTTATCTATAGAAGAGGGTGCGCGTGGTTAGGCGCAGAATAAACGTCGGCCAAACCTCGGACCTCGGCACCGAACTTCTGCCGAGGATCAGTCAGCTAGTCTTAGTCCTATTTCTATACACTCCCAACCTTTTGGGATTCAAAAAACTCATTGAACTGGTTAGTTTTACAAAGGGAATATCACTGAAACCTTTTTTCGGCGACTTGATGCAGATTTTCGCAAACAGTGGGATAATCTTAACTGGGGGTTACGAGCACGGGGTCACATGACCAACGTGTGGCGACTAAAAAGGCACCTCATCTTAACACGCTATGATCCCCCCACCGTAAGGAGTCCACCTTGATACTACCATTAGATTGAAATATAGCCACGTTGAAGATCAAAATCCCGGACCAAAAAGAAAAAGAAAAATTCAAAAACAAAATAAACAAACAGGGGGACCGAATCATATATTGCGGTATGTGCGTTGAGTGGAGTCTGAGACCAGTGACGTCATCGTAGAAGCTGAAACGAGCCCTTTCACCGTCAAAGTTTAAAAACGGTTTAGAAATACGATTCTATCAGATTTCGTTGCCCCGTGAAAACCCAACCCTTTTACATCATCCCTTCAACAAGCGTGCACCCGGAGAAATACCATTCAGGACTGCACGGGAGTTGTATATCAGAACAATGAACGCATGACAGCCGTTGAATTGACCTTATCACCACACATTCGCAGGCCGCGGCATTCGCCGCTACGGCTTCAGCTACAGATAAAAAAGCGGAAACGCACAGGCTACAGTACACTACAAAACAAAGGCTCCCGGCTCCCTCACAATCTTTTTGATCTCTATTAATTAATATTATATTATTCAGAACAATATGGCAATAATAACAATATCTTCTTTAATTTGTCCGCCCCATCACGCATGGACATAATAGTACAATGCACGCTTTTGGGCTTAGGAAATTTTTCTTGCCTCAATTACCCCAATAATGTACCTCAGCATGATCGTGTTTTCAAAGCCTCATCGGCTTACGATGCCACTTCACGCTCTATTTTTAGACATTCTGCCGGTGAAAAGAGGGAAACCGACGCCAAATAAAAAAAAACTGAAGAAACTAGTTTTTTAAAGCCCTGAAAATTTACCCACCTACCCTATTTTTTTAAAAAATTTTTATCCCTGGTGGCGCCGTAGTACACGTCCTCTAATTAAGACACTCGTAAGTTTCGTTAGGAGGTGGCCCTTTTTTTCTCCTGTGCGTGGTGCGAACCATTGTTTTCAACATACCTGGAGACTTACTCTGTCTTCTTCTACCAACCCCCGAAAACTCCGTATTGTCCTACCCGAAAAGTTTTAGTGACTCTATAAAACAGGGCTTCATTTCTCTTTTACGGCTAATTTCTTCTTTTGACTGGTGAATCACTGCCCGACCCCATTTTGATCCACACTACTTGTCGTTTTGACATCCGTCAACTTGTTTGCGTCCAAAAAACCCCGCTTGGATACCATGGATGTAACTAGCTTGTTAGCAATTCTTGAAGATCCAAGTGAGTTTGCTGAAAAATCATCCCTAATACGGCAAGACTTGCTTCTGCTAATAAAGTCTCAGCAGGAAGAGATAGACGAGCGGACTGCAGCCCGTGATGCGGTGGTCGAGGCCAACAAGGCCTTCAAGCTGGCCTTGTCTGAAATAGGTACTGTGGTGATATCCGTGGCCATGGGTGATTTGTCCAAAAAAGTCGAGATACATTCTGTTGAACTGGACCCGGAAATCTTGAAGGTCAAGATCACTATCAACACCATGATGGACCAACTTCAAACTTTTGCCAACGAAGTCACAAAAGTCGCCACCGAAGTCGCCAATGGTGAGCTAGGAGGCCAGGCCAAAAACGAAGGCTCCGTCGGAATCTGGCGTTCTTTAACCGATAATGTCAATATCATGGCCTTGAATCTTACAAACCAGGTCAGAGAGATTGCGGACGTCACTCGTGCGGTGGCGCAGGGTGATTTGTCCCGAAAAATTAACGTTCATGCTCAAGGTGAGATCTTACAGTTGCAGATGACCATCAATACCATGGTGGACCAACTTCGAACGTTTGCATTTGAGGTTTCTAAAGTAGCTCGTGATGTGGGTGTTTTGGGTATTTTAGGTGGTCAAGCTTTCATTGAAAACGTTGAGGGTATTTGGAAAGAGTTGACGGATAATGTGAACGCTATGGCTCTCAATTTGACCACTCAGGTGAGAAATATTGCAAACGTCACTACTGCCGTCGCCCAAGGTGACTTATCGAAAAAAGTCACTGCTGACTGTAAAGGTGAAATCTTGGACTTGAAACTCACCATCAATCAGATGGTGGATCGATTACAGACTTTTGCTTTGGAAGTTACCACACTTTCGAGAGAGGTGGGAACTTATGGTATTCTAGGAGGCCAAGCTAATGTGCGAGATGTCGAGGGTGCTTGGAAAGCAGTGACAGAGAATGTCAACCTCATGGCCACTAATTTGACAAATCAAGTCAGATCCATTGCCACGGTCACAACTGCTGTCGCCCACGGTGACTTGTCTCAGAAAATTGACGTTCATGCCCAGGGTGAAATCTTGCAGTTGAAGAATACCATCAATAAAATGGTGGATTCTCTACAGCTTTTCGCCTCCGAGGTCTCCAAGGTGGCTCGTGATGTCGGTATTAATGGTAAATTGGGTATTCAAGCCCAAGTTTCGGATGTCGATGGTCTTTGGAAAGAAATCACGTCGAATGTGAATACTATGGCTTCTAACTTGACGTCTCAGGTGAGAGCTTTTGCTCAAATTACTGCTGCTGCAACAGATGGTGATTTCACACGGTTCATTACTGTGGAAGCATCTGGAGAAATGGACGCTTTGAAAACCAAAATTAATCAGATGGTGTTCAACTTGAGAGAGTCGATTCAAAGAAATACTGCAGCAAGAGAGGCAGCAGAGTTGGCTAACAGTGCCAAGTCGGAGTTCTTGGCCAACATGTCGCACGAAATCAGAACCCCACTTAATGGTATCATTGGAATGACACAGCTTTCCCTTGATACGGAGTTGACGCAATATCAGCGTGAGATGTTGAGCATCGTCCACAATTTGGCTAATTCTTTGCTTACCATCATTGACGATATTCTTGATATCTCCAAGATTGAAGCCAACAGGATGACAGTGGAACAAATCGATTTCTCGCTAAGAGGTAATGTTTTTGGTGCTTTGAAGACTCTTGCTGTAAAGGCTATCGAGAAAAACTTGGATCTCATTTACCAGTGTGACTCTTCGTTTTCTGATAACTTGATTGGTGATTCTTTCAGACTTCGTCAAGTTATCCTTAACTTGGCTGGTAATGCCATCAAATTCACCAAGAAAGGAAAAGTCAGTGTCAGTGTCAAAAAATCAGATATCATTCCCGATGATGAGGACAAGCTTCTTCTTGAATTTTGTGTGAGTGACACTGGAATTGGTATTGAGAAAGACAAATTGGGCTTGATTTTCGATACCTTCTGTCAAGCAGATGGGTCGACCACCAGAAAGTTCGGAGGTACCGGATTGGGATTGTCCATTTCAAAGCAGCTCATCCATTTGATGGGCGGTGAGATTTGGGTGACATCAAACTATGGCCATGGCTCGAATTTCTCTTTCACAATCTCCGTTGCTCGCTCGAACATCCAATACACTGCAAATTGTGAGCAGTTACTACCATTCAGAAACCATCAAGTCTTGTTTGTTTCAACGGAGCACTCACAGGCTGAGCTAGACGACTTGAGGAAAGGAGTCCTCGAACTTGGTCTCGAGCTTGTTATTGTTCGTCACACTCAGGAAGCCAATTTGTCCGAACCGATCAACTACGATATTATTATGATCGATTCCATTCAAACAGCTCATGAGTTGAGAATGCTCTCTGAGGTGAAGTATATTCCTTTAGTGTTGTTACACCACTCTATACCCGAGTTGAACATGCGGGTGTGCATTGACTTGGGTATTTCTTCCTATGGAAACACTCCCTGTACAATCTCAGACTTGGCTAGTGCCATCATTCCTGCATTGGAGTCCAGGTCAATTGCCCAGAACACTGACGACTCGGTCTCTTACCAGATCTTGCTCGCGGAAGATAACTTGGTCAACCAGAAGTTGGCAGTTAGGATTCTAGAGAAACAAGGACACCAGGTTCTGGTGGTTGAGAATGGTTTGGAAGCTTTCGAGGCTATTCAGAAGAGCAAGTTCGATGTGGTATTGATGGATGTGCAAATGCCTGTTATGGGTGGATTTGAAGCTACAGAGAAAATCCGTCAATGGGAGAGGAAATCTAATCCTATCGACTCCCTCAGTTTCCGTACCCCTATTATTGCATTAACTGCCCATGCCATGTTGGGAGACAGAGAGAAGTCTCTCTCTAAAGGTATGGACGACTACATCTCGAAGCCTTTGAAGCCGAAATTGTTGATGCAGACAATTGTCAAGTGCATCCACAATACCAGGCAATTGAAAGAATTGTCCAAACAAAACAACAGCAATCGCACCTCTGACTTTGCAAGGAACTTGAAGAAGAACACTTACTCCGAAAACACACCTACGATCAATGGAGCACTATCGCCCAGATCGATGACATTGAATACGTCTGCCAAAATCGAGGAAATCCACAATTCCTCCAGCAGTCCATCTCCCATCGAGAAACACAAGCTTCTCACAAGGAATTCGGAAGAGTTGGTCACGAAAGGAAGGCCTGGTGCACTCTCTGCCGAAAACAGGTCCTACACTGAAAGCTCTCTTTTTACGTCAAGCAAGGACTAAGCTTGACTTACTGTCATTACTTAATTAGCATGAAATCAAGCACTTTTCGATTGACCCATATTCTATGTAACCTCACCAAACCGTCTCGTCCCCTTTCTTCATCTCTAATGCTTGTTGATAAACATCTTTCTGCGCCTTTTTCCGCATGTAGAAGATGGGACAATCGTTATTGGAGCATAACACCTCTTGATGAAGAGATCCCTGGCATCTCTGGCACTCCGTCCATAATCTCGAAAACTTGTTTTCCAAGTAGTTCATCTGCGCCAAGGCGTTACCGTATAATTCTGGGGCTTTCGAGACGCAGTTCTCACAGATTGCGCCATTGTTGCCTTGCTTCAATGGCGACTTGCAGTTTTTGCAAAGTTCTGCTTTCTTAGCAAATTTCATAAGACCTCCACTCTTTGGAGCTGTCATCTTGACAGTTCTAGTATGAGAACCTGAAAGCAATTCTTTGGCTTTCTTCTCTCCGAGAATGGGAACGAAAATTCTCATCAATGGCTTGGATAACTGGTTGTCCAAATAATAGTTGACATCAATGGGCAAGGAATTCTCCAAAACATATAATGGATCCTCGGATTTCTCGTAGTTTTTGGAGCTGGATGCATTGACAATGACGTATGCAACACGATCTCCGAGATTGGGAGCGGATCCCGGATCTCTTTTCTTCATTCTCTTGGCCAACTCGACGTGGGCTTGTTTTCCGTCGTATTCGTGTTTCGAGTATGCTTTCGTGATAACTAGCTGGGACAAGTCGATTCTGTTTTGCAAAAGGTCGGCAATGGTCTGCTTCACGAACCGTTCCGCTTTGCCCACATTTCTTTCCTCCAAAATGTACTCCAACACCCGGGTGATCACCGTTTGAACCATTCGGCAGTTATCTCTTCTGACGGTCTCAATACCCTTGGTGTCCATCTTATCGAACTTCTCAGGCCTCGTCCAGTACAAACCAGCGTAACGCTTTTTGTTGATAAGCAAGTATGGGAAATACACCTTTTCGAACTCGAGCTTGATTGGGTTTTTGAACTTGGTAGAAACATAGTCAGCAGCCTCTTCTCCTAGCTTCATACAAGTCTCGAGATCCTGGAACCCAAACTTCACCATCACCGAATCAGTATCACCGTAAATAACTTGGGCGTCATAGTTGTAGCCATTCTTGGTGTTGTACTTATCTTGCACCACATTGGTTGTTTTTTCAATCATCTCTCTTCCGAATGCAGTGACAGACGAAGAAATCGCCAAACATGGCAACTTTCCGATCGTTGCACCGGTGAACCCATACACAGAGTTTGCCGAGATCTTCAACGCAAGTTGTCTTCCGTCGAGAACTGCTCTTTTGAACGGATCACTCTCCTTCTTTAAATCTGCCTTGGCTTTCTTTCTGGCAGTCAACAACTCATTCAAAATCGTTGGCAAGATACCCTTCCTCTTCGTTTCCTTGACAAAATAATCTCCGTTAGGGGTGAGCGTATAGTCATCTTCAGACAAGTTGAACGCCTGAATCGATGCTTTATTTAGCAACGTTGTGTAACACAAGTTGTGGGCCATCATAATGGATGGATACAAGGAACTGAAATCCAAAGTGGCAATGGGTACGTCGTAGTAGCCTCTCACAGGCTCAATGACTGTGGCACCTTCGTACTCCTCGTTGCTTCCCTCTGATTTCATATTGGGCACAACAATATCTTCCTCAAGACATTTCCGGAAAAGTTGAGAGATGACCTTGATCTGCTGTCCTCTTGCCAAAAGGTACGAGAACGGGACACCCGTCACTCTGGCCATTTCGGAATAGTTCACCAAACACATCAATTTTTCCAACAACCGCAAGGGCAAATAGGCATCTTTCAAACAGTAAACGGCCAACCGTCTTCTGGTCTCGGCTGTTCCATTTTGAAGTTCTGTGATGATAGAGTGTTGCACGTCTTCTTTTTGTTCACCCAAGAAATGAGCAGACACAGAGTTCAAAGTGTATGATCTCAACTTGTACTCTCTCTGGATAAACTGGAGGAGATCCAATTGCATCCTTCCATCGATATTGACAACTTTATTCTCTCTTGTACCATAAGCACGCGAGGAAAACACAGCATCTTTTGCTTCCTGCTTGATATTTTTCATCCTTCCGAAAAATGGAAATTTGGGCAATCGAAGCGCCTTCGCTCTATCTAAGAGATACGGAAGATCGAAGTTGGCCGAGTTATAACCAATGATCACATCAGCATCACACTTAACCACGAAATCCCTCCATGCCATGAGCATATCAGCTTCCTCCTCGTGCGAGAAGATCTCCGAACCAATGATGGAAGCACAGCTTTTGACAGTGAACACATTTCTCACAAAGGGTCGCAGTTCACCGTGCCTCAGCACAACGTTTGCAATTTGAATGACCGGATCAGTCAGTGCCTCTGGAAATATACCCTTCCGTCCCGCACACTCAATGTCAAAAGACAAAATACGTAACGGAGCCATCTTCAACCACTCCCCCTCGGATGGATGAGAGATCAAGTCTCTATAATCAATGGAGCATTCGATTTGGCATGTTGATAGTCCAACGTTCTTATCCACCAATTTGTATTTCCCCTTGGGAAGCGTCACCCACGACATACCGGTGACCTTGCAGTCGATCAAGAGCCTAAGCAAGTAGTTGATATTGTCAAAAGTGGGAGCCTGGCCGGGGCAGAAGAAGTTCTCAAAGCGAACATCGCCCCTCTCGAACGCAGTTCTAAGCTTGGCAATGTCCTTGGCGTTGTTGACCACCACCTTGAAGAAAGGCGTCTTGGTGTTGTTGCTGAAGCCCCAGATAGACTCTTTCAAGGCAATACTGACATCGTTGACGCCGTAAAATGCAGTCTTTAGATAATTCGTGAATGGCGCCAAGTGCTGGGCCTCGGTGAAGCCTCGTGGCACTGGGAAGTAGAAGTAATGTAAGAAGCCTGTCACGTTACAGAGCACGGAGTAGCCTTCGCTGGTGATACCAAAGAAACGAGCATACGACGAGTCACCCTCCGTTGCCTCCTCGGCATCCAATTGTTGGAATGTGATGTCGTTCTGGGTAAAAGTCTCAGGGACTGGAGGCCGGTCCCACTTCTGCGATTCCTCATGGATCCCCTCTGCCTTTCTGCTCATCTTTAAGAGTTCTTGCTCAAAAATCAGCGGGTCCTCCGAAGCATTCGGCTTGACTTTCTTGAGCGCCTGTTGCTGGGAAGCTGAGAGCTGGGAGGCCAGAGTTTGAGAGGCCGGAGTTTGAGAGGACTCTCCCACAGGATCCGATCCTTCAAAAGACTGCGTCCGAGAAGAGAGTTCTTGGGATGTGGGTGGCAAGCTATGGGCGCCCGTCTCGGGGGCGTCTTCTCGGACTCTTTTGGTAGACTCAGACATGTGTGTGTAATACAAGTGTGTTTAGTAGAAGAGAAAACCACTTAAATTTGAGATAGATGGCATTACGCGTATCGGCACGTAGACGCATCAGACGAGTCTCATAGTAACGCGCGATGCTCATTTACCAAAGCTATTAAATTACCTTGGAGGTGACCATAAATAATTACTCATATTAGGTATTGAACCAAAAATCAAATTGAATATACAACTAGATTTTATGAGTGATTTTATGAGTGATTTCATGACTGATTTAAACAATTCGATTTTACGCCTAAAAAAGTAAACATTGAGTGGCCCTTTGAGAATGTCTTTTTAGAAATTATAGGGGTGGGCCTCAACGATTTCCTATTTCCTTTACGCGTTGAATAATGTAGATCGATTTGAGGGGAATGTCAGTGAATTATACAATGGTCCATATAAAACATAGGCTTTGAAAATTTGCAAAAGTCTATAAATTAAATAGAGCTACTCTATACACGGTTTTTTTTATTTTTTTATTTTTTTATTTTTTTATTTTTATTTTTATTTTTATTTTTATTATTATTATTATTATTTTTCACTATATGCCTAGAATTGTGGAACTCAAATTTGTCTCCAGTGCTGCAACTCTTGTGCTAACCTCTCTCTCGCTATGTTCCCCAATTCTCTGTTCTCTTCGTGCGTAGTAGATTGGATCAACTCAGTGATGCGCACAAGTTTGCTGGAACGGAAGCGCAAGAGCTCGTAGATGGCCTCGATTTTTGGAGTGTTCTCGGGGCTGGGAGAAAACTTTTGATCCATACTAATGCGGTGATCTAGTTCCCTCTCATCAAAGACATTGTCTGTAGCATCGTTGAATAAATCGTCCATAACAAAGTCGGTCATGAGATCGGAGTTTTCGGTGCGATCCAAATTGCTGGGGCCCACGCTGAATCCCGGCACGTCGTCTGATTTGACAGGCTCTTCGAAAATCGACGACACGTGGTCCTCGACATTTGAGCTGAACTCTGTGGGGCTCTCGGCCTTGGAGAACTCCATTTTGGATCCGATTTTCAACCGCTCGCAACACAACTGAAGCTCTTCATGTTCCACTAGGCTTGTCGACACAGTCATGAACATCTGGAAGTCAAGTATAGCTTTTGTCTCATCATCGAGTCCATACTTACGATGTTTGTACCACCTATTTTCTTCCCGTAAAATGGCGTTGTAGAGTTCGATGTCTGGTAGAACCGTCCAGCACTTGTAGATAATAACCCACGACTTGAGCATCTGTGGTACGTTGCTGGCAGAATCGTGGTGTTTCACGAGTTGCACCACTTCATCTCGGATCCGCTTTGACATAGCAATTTCACCTGATAATTGCGTGTTCAGAGAAGAGTTAAATTCAGAGTACTCTAAATCCACAATGCCTCTCAACATCTCCAAAAGCCGAGCAGCTTTTCCACCTGTCTGTGCCGCCAGAAAAACCTTAAGTCGCTTCATTATATCCGGACCGACAATATTGAGAATCATATTGGAAACGTAGTTTGGACCATTTGAGCCTGAGCTCGACTCTGAGGCATTAATACCCTCTATAATTTTGATGAAAATCAGAATCATGAGCTCACTATTTGGCTGTCTCATACCAATCTGGGTTGAAATCCATTCCATCACTCCCAACGAGCAAGGAACAAGAAAATTCTGGGAGAGGTAGTCAATGCCGTTATTAAGACTATTGTCGCTCAATGAACCCACCACCCTTGACATAATGGCTTGCTTGAAAATGATGAAAATGAACTTGTATATCTGTTTCACGTTCACTGACTTTATGAGATCATCAGATAAACCATCATTATTGACGTCGAATAGGGCGTTGGCCCAATTGTTGGATAACGTCTCGAAATTGGAGGCGATGGTATTCTCTTCTTCATTTGCATTCTTCAAAGTAGACGCAAACGTATCACACAGTCTGTAGAAGAACTTGTTTATGAAATCCACCGTGTAAGAGTTCTTGATGTTGAAGTTGCTAAAGTCAACGTTGAAGAATTTGGAGATACAAATAATACTTGATAAGATCACGCCAAATGATGCATATGTTTCCAGGAAGTTACCATCGTCTTCATCAACATTGAACTGCTCCTTATCGATGTAAGCAACCAACTGATCGAGAAGGAACCAAGGACCCTTTGCGTCGCTGAAAAAGAGGTAATTGGCCACAGGCAAACTGTTCAGAAGGGCCAACAGAATCCGACTGAGTTTCTCGTCGTTTTTCTCTCTAATGAGCTGCTGTACAAGTTTGGCAATCAACGTAGTCAACTTCTTTTGCTGGATTTCCAGGTAGCAGAAGTTGGAATGCGGAAGTTTGCGAAGAAACTCAATGAACTTGCTTTCTCTCAAAGAAGTGAACTCGGTGTTCAAATTCATGAGCTTCGAGTTGAACTCCGAAGAAAGGTTCACGACTCGATCGAGCGTCTCTGTTTCTTGTTCAAATGTATGAAGAGTGTATGTTGACCTGTCAATAGCAAAAGCGGTGGTGAACTGCTCGTATGTGATGAGGTTCTTGTAAGCACAGCTCTTAAGAAACTCTCTCCTCAAATCATAAGGGTTCTTTGCACCACCAACGGTCATTTTCATTAGACTTGGGTGGTCATACTCAAGCACCACTTTGATAAATTTTTCCGCCACTTTTTCCGAAAGAGGGGCGGCTGACATGTTGCGTAATTGGAGTGTTAGGCGACTGATGATGTAGTTTTTCCAGTTGAACTTCACATATGCTCTAACATCAGCAGCAAGAGCAAAGAGCATACCGTCAAAAAAAGCACGAGTGATATCTAGAATCACCGACTCCTTTTCATTTGTTCTGAGCCCAAAAAACGACATGAATCTCTGCAATAGTCCAGTATCAAACCTCCAGGCCAGAAATTGCGAGTTGAGCCACATGACTCTTTTGAGACGAGTGTAATTGGTGAACTTTTTCGATGTCAAGCTGTAAGCCTGGGCTTTGGGTGCCTTTTGTTGAGAGAGTAACTGAGCAGCGGTTTCGATTTCGGGATAATGCTGGAGTCGGTCGCCTGGCTTGACCACCGGATTGACTCTGCTCAAAAAGTAGGAGCAGATTGATGGGTCGTTCAAGCTATTGGAGGCCTTCATGATTGCCATAAAGAGCTCTTTGAAGGAGTGGCCTGTAAAACGAGCCGAGTCGGCCTCAATCATGGCTCCCCACATGAACACGACCTGGTACCAGAGATTTTTCAATTCCACGGAAATGTCCGGCTGAGCCTCGTACACTTTGGACGAGAGGCTAAGCGTATAGCTGGAGAGACTCTTGATGAAGTCCAGAACCAAATCCGGCCGAAGTTCCGCCATGTACCGCCCTTTAAGGCGTAAAACGTACTTTCTCTGGGTACCATAGCTCAATTTCTCTAGTAGCGAGAAGAACTTGGCCAATTTCACGCCAGACGACGAGAAGTGTTCGAGAGCATATTCCAATTGTAGCTGCTCGGCCCGCCTGGCTCGAACCAAGGGAAGATGGTGTAGGGTCTGAAGGTCTAGTAGGTTTTCCAAGAGTTCATTATCGGAAATGGCCTCGGTCTCGCAGAGCTGGGCCAATAAGGAGGCAAAGACCTTTCTGTTTGTATTTTTGAGCACCGACTTTTTGACGAGCCGTTTCAACGAGGCATTTGGCTCCATGGTCATGGTGCTTGGGGTTCCTAGTGGGTGGTTCTTAGGGCAAGCGTTGATCGCGGTTCCGGAGTTATATAGAGGCTCACGCGGTCCGACTATCCAGAACAATAGGCTGGAGGTGGAATACTCAAGGTACAAATAACTGAGTAAATATTTAGTTTACGATAATACAGTGCCTTGGAATCCAAGGAATCTTGATGTGACGAACAAGAAATTACGTCTTCAAGTCCTATTTATTATGCATGCGTTGGAATTTAGGTGTACCTCTATCTTCGTAGTAAGGCCCCTTCTAGCTGAGCACTGACTTAGCTGTACTTAAGGCTGAAATTGACTGAAAGCTCAGTGGGGAAACTCAGGAGCTCAATTCCGGTGATCAAAATATGTCTAGCTTAGCTTTACATTCAATTGCCACTCGGGAATTCCAATATTCTTCAATTGCTCCTCAACAACCTTGTCGGTCTTAGCATCCTTGGAAGCCTGTTGCCATGCAGGAATGCCGCCGTTAGCCTTCTCCTCCAGCTTCTCCTTCTTCTCCTCTGCATCCTTGTGGGCCATTTGCCAGTCGGGTATACCACCGGACTTGTAGCCGATTTCAGGCATGAACACACCCTTGGATGCGACTTGCTCAAACTCTTTGGGTTCAGTCTGTTCCACGGGCTTCTCCAGCTTCTTTAGTTCGGCTGGTTTGGCCGTAGCAGTCTTTGCTTTGGAAGAATCGCCCGACTTGACTTTTTTGAGAATGTCTGAAGCAGAGGGAATCAACGATACGGGCACCACTTTGCGATCCAGCACACCATTGGAAGTGGATCTTGCTTTGATCAAATTCTTCAACGACTGCAACTCCTCTGAAATGTCCGTAAGCTCATCGTGCAAGTTCTCCTTGGTCAACTTCATATTCTTCTGGATACTGTTCTGCAAATTGTCCACCTCCAACTTCATCAAGCGCAAGTCGTCGTCGAACTTGATCTTGTCCTTGTTATATTTCGATAAGAAATCGTTGACGTTATCAATGACCACCTCGATTTCCTTGAGCTTGGCCTCGTTGGCTTCCTTGATCTCTTTCTGCTCTAGGTCCATTTGCTCTAGGATCTTATCCACCTTAGCAAACTCTTCCTCAATCATCTTCTTGTCGTCATCAACACGTGTCTGTCCAGGAGGCACTATAGTGGGCAACAAGTACTTGGTCACCACTTGGTACATGCCGTACGTCACACCAGCCGTGGCCGTGGCCATGATGAAGTAGTCCTTCCACGTGCGCTCCGGCACTTGTGGTGCAACACTATAGTAGTCCAATGGCGCCAAGTTTTGCTGGTTGCCTGCACCGGTGGCGCCTCTGTAAGTGGTGGCGGTGGAGGCGGTGGAGGCGGGAGTGGAGGATGTTTGGCGAGATTCGCCTGCCCTTCTAACGGCCTCTTCGATCTCTTGCTCGTTCAAGCCCTTCGACTGCAAGAACTCGATTTTCTTGGACATGGGCGATGAATCCACATTTCTGTCCTGGAGAAAGCTCACGGCACTTTGTATGAGTTCCTCGTTCATTGGTGGTGCTTGACTTTGGGTCGGGTTCCCCAGGTTGGTTGAGTGAGTGGAGATAGTACACGCGCACCTGCACATCTCCAGACCTCGGTAGACTCCCCACCATTCACTGCAGACCCCACCAGACCCCACCAGACCCACCAGACACCAAGTGACACCTAGTGACACCCAAATATTTATATGTAGATTATTTTTTGTGTTTGTGTTTGTGTTTTTGTGTGTTTCAGATGTGTTTCGAATTAGGAAAAGTAATTTATTGGGCTTGGTTATGTATTTATGGTTAGGGGCATATTTCCAAATCTCACTAAATAGTGAGCACACACTGTAGCTTCATAGTTCCAACCAATAATCCATACACAATTATTAAATCATGGATAATACCAATTAATAAAATTCAAATAGTATTGTTGATTTTCAAAACAATACAGCACCAAAAATTTTGTCTATGTTTATGCTTTCAACTATTTACACTATAGGTGCTTCAAGAGCTCTTCATACAAGCACCAGCTGATGCCCGCACTGAGGGCCTTCCTGCCCAACCTCAACGATAAGCCACTGAACAAGTTCATAAATCCCCCTGGCTCCAGTAAAAGCGTCTTTGTGGCAGCCAAGATGGAGGTGGATCCGACCTGTGTGGATAACTGTAAGCGAGTCTTTATGGTGTCGAACGGTGCAGTCACTGTGGTGGATACACATGCGGCGCAGATGGCCGAAAGCGAGTTGTTGATTCCTGAAGTCACGGCCTCATCATAATGACTGCCACGTAAAACCGACGGGAAAACCTCGTTCTTGAACCCTTCATAGAACAATACGTATATTCCGGCATACGGGCAGTCTCGGGCTAGCGTGACCACGGTGCCCTTGAAGAAATTCCGGTACGACCCGGGCTGGTTCGGGCTGCTGGCATATATGCCCTCGAAGCCCTCGTACATGGAGTTGTAGTTGTACATGTTGGACTCAAACCGCGTTTTGATCACGGTGATTGGCATGGTGATCACCCCCACAATTGCTCTGACCACGAACCCGGTGGCCAAGTTCTCCGCATGCGAGAGCTTGGGTAAGAGACTCAGTTTCCTGGAGTTCTCATTCTGGCTCCGTGGCTTCAATGTCTCCAAGTACAGCCGTGTTTGGGAAAGGATAGTGAAGTATAAACCAGCACCCACGGACGTTCTCAAGGTGGACGGGATCACGCCCCGCCATAAATCCTTGATATTGGCCAATTTGCGGAGCTCCTTGCCAATAGATGTGCGGGACCCCACCACCTCTTTCTGTTGCTGTTGCAAACGGGTCTTTAATAAGTCTAATGGTTGTAGAGTAAAGGCAGAAAGAAGGCCGGCGGTGCCGCCTGCTATTAGGTGTGCCGTGGTGGACGGCTTTTTTATCGGCTCGGGCTGTTTTGCTGGTAGAATGGCATTATTCATTTGATAATTGAAGGAAAAGATTGGCGATTGTCGGGAAAAATGGAGTAGTTAAGTATATTTTGCGGGAACTATGTCTCAGATTTTGGCCTGTGGAAATGGCCCAACCGTCGTTACGTAAAGTTGCGTCGGTGCGTCTTCAGACAAGCGCCTGTATGCAGGCCGGCCCGATGCAGTGTCCCAATTGGACCAAGCTTTAGCTGTGATATCCACTCACATGCTAGCTCTTGGCTGGACTTGTCACAACGTGGTTTTGTCAAAATGGGTAATCGAGGAAACCAGATTTCTTCTCCCTTTCGTGTAGAATTGATCTCCAACGTTTTCATCTTCGCGGCACTCGCCGTTAATAGTAGATCTGACAGGCATCTTTTAACGGTCCAGACAGCACTTCACTATCCACATTCTTCAGCTTAAACAGTCCAGGTAATCAAGCATTCTCCCACATGCTATCTATAAGAGCCCTAGCAGAGGCCGGAATCACCAACTCCGGATCGATGGATTGAAGCTCGGCCAAGCCTTTGTAATCGAGGCCAGGGTAATTATCCTTTATCAAAGACAAGCTCGCGAGCGCAAGCGACGAGTGGAACGGATCCGGAAATGCCTCTTTTTCTTTCCCAAAGCCTCCCATGAGTTTATGTTGAGTAGAGTTCAAGAGGTACTCCACAGCCTTCTCGCCATTGATCACCCCAACAGCATCGTCTCGCAAGAGCTTCAACAGAGCCACCACCCACCACGAGTAACACGTATCGGCGAATTTGTTGTCACGCCCATTAAAGCCTCCAATGTCGTCCGTATCATGGTACTCGTAGTCTTCTTTGTAAAGAGCTGGAGGGTAGTCCACTTGCCTATGGACCAACCAATTCACTGATTCGTCGACCCAAGAGGAAATCTTTTCCAAATCGTAGCCGAGCAATTTGAGCGTGGCAATGCCGCAGAATGTGAGTCCAGAGTGTGATTCTGTTTGGGAATACGATGCAAGACCACCAAGCGTATTCGTTTTATCAATCACAAATTTCTCCAACGCACACACATTTATATCGTGAATCCTCTTTTCAGCCGGAAGCTTATCATAGCCCAACATTTTGCGGATACATGCTGCAATGTAGCAGAGCCTCAAATCAGACTCTCCAATCAACCCACCATTAGGGCCTAAAACCGACAGAAAAGAACCAGCGTTTTCACCCGAAGTAAATTGGCATAGACTCACAAACTTCATGATCTTGTGACGATCTATTACCGTCGAGTAGTCCTCACCGAGGATGGCCAAATTGGCCAATGCAAAGAAGGTGGCCGAGAGATTGGGCAAATCAAACTCATTTTTGCTCTCGTCAAGTGCAAACGTCTGGCTGGGTCGAAAGGCCTGGATGCTGGGATCAGGGGTGGCGATCAAGTGGTTGTAGATAAACTGTATCTGCTGAGGAGTCTCTGGTGTGGGCAGGAGCTGGCCAAGAAGCGAGAGCCCATTTAAGCAAAAGTATATGATGGAGAGTTTATTAGCATCTTCCGTTTGTACTCGCAGAGGAAGCGAATTTACGCACAATTGGAAATATTTAGCGTGTTTGGGGATAAGAAGAGACATGGAGAGGAAGGTGGTCAGGATTAAAATATAATGGTGGGTGCGCCATTTCGTGCATGGCCTGCACATAAGACATGGCATCATTCATCCTGGTCCATCAATTCTTGTAAGATTCTAGCCATATCCAACTCATACACCTTTGTTTCATGCAATTCAGATTGTGCCACAAGAGAAATAAACACAGGCAGGTGGGGTTTCTTTTTTAGGGTTGCTGTGGAACATCTCACTGGTTCAGCACCGATTTGAGTCTTCCATTCTTCCCCAAGAGCATTGAGATTGACATCAACCTTCTGCCACGAAACACTTCGTTCAACCAAAAAACTTTCCCCGGGTGTTTCACAGGGTTGTCTTTCTGAACACGTGTCAGTTTCTGAAACCAAAGAGTTCCAAGAAAACCAGAACCGACTCAAGTCAGTGTTCAAGCCACAACCGAGGAACTTCGTGAATGCCTCTTTAAGAGTCCAGAGCTGGTTAAATAAATCATACTTTTCGTGGACATCTGCTTGGTCCAATAGAAGACGTTCATGGTCACTGAAAATGGGTGCAAATGATGAGACATAATCCGAGCCCAAAATGGCATCCTGGTTCTCATGAGAAAGATCAATCCCCACTGGCGAATCGGCCCCAAACTGTACAACTATACAGATCAAGTCATCGGAGGAGGACGAGTTGAACTGGATATCCAGATGGGCAAAGTGGGGTTTGCCGTGCTCATTAAAAGAAAGGTGCGGGGGTTTCAAGGGCTCGAACTCGGAACCGTTGCAGTTTAAAACCAATGCATAGTTGAGCACGATTCGCTGGAAAAGCTGTTGCACGAGGGCCTTGTTTCGCAGGTGTTTCTTGTTGAGCACACCGAGCTGCTCTTTTGGCGTGAGTTGACGCATGAGCTGCTCAAACATAAACTCATCCTGTAGGAGCTCCTGTAGGCTGCTATTCTGGGTCGAGCAAATGAACACCATATGCAGTGGGCGAGCTACATTGGTCCCGAAGTCGGGGAACCTCATGTTACAGGAGACATTAAAAATAACGAGCGCGGGCTGCTGCAGTAGCGCACTTTCTTAAGATAAGTGGCCTGCATTGCAGATGGCGGAGATCAGAGACCGGTTGCTCGATCGGATCGCACTTCCCCTTTGGGAGCATACCCCATCTTCCTATAAAGGTGGGGGCTTCGCCGTTTCTCACCCACCCTCCTTATTCTCCCTGAATTTCGCCATGTCCATCCCTTTGCAAAAAGAAGTCACTTTGCCTAATGGTAACAAATACACCCAGCCCACGGGTTTGTTCATCAACAATGAGTTTGTGAAGTCCAAGGCTGGCAAGACTATTGAGTCCATTAACCCTGCTACTGGTGAGGTCAATTGCTCCGTCTACGCCGCCGAGGAAGACGATGTGGACGTTGCTGTGGCTGCTGCCAGAAATGCGTTCAAGTCTTGGAGAAAAATCACCGGTGTCGAGAGAGGAGATCTCTTGTTCAAGTTGGTGGAGATCATGAAGGACGAGTTGCAGATCCTTTCTGATATCGAGGCCTGGGACTCGGGCAAGCCAAGAGACTCCAATGCTTTTGGTGACGTTGCAGAATGTATCAATGTGTTCAAGTACTACGCCGGCTGGGCTGACAAGGTGCAGGGAAAACTTATTTTCCAAGACCCCAAGAAGTTGGCCTACACCGTCCATGAACCATATGGTGTGTGTGGCCAGATCATTCCTTGGAACTACCCCATGCTTATGGCTGCATGGAAGATTGCCCCAGCCTTGGCTGCCGGTAACGTCATTGTGCTTAAGTCGTCGGAGGTCACTCCATTATCCATCTTGTACTTCGCCACGCTTTTCAAGAAGGCCGGTTTCCCTCCAGGTGTGGTGAACTTCATCTCCGGTTACGGTGCCAGTGCTGGTAAGGCTTTGGCCTCTCACATGGATGTCGACAAGATTGCTTTCACTGGATCTACTGCGACTGGTCGCTTGGTCCAGAAGATGGCCACTGCTAACTTGAAGGCTGTGTCCTTGGAGTGTGGAGGAAAGTCTCCTCTTTTGGTGAGAGCCGATGCCGACATTGACCAGGCCGTCAAGTGGGCTGCCATCGGTATCATGTCCAACATGGGCCAAATCTGCACGTCCACCTCGAGAATCTATGTGCATGAGTCCATCTATGAGCAATTCTTGGAGCAGTTTGCCAAGCACGTCACCGAGGAGTATAAGCAAGGTGAAATGTTCACGGATGGTGTTATTGTTGGACCTCAAGTGTCCAAGCTGCACCATGAGAAGATCATGGGATACATTGACATCGGAAAGAAGGAGGGTGCACGTGTGATCTTGGGAGGTGAAGCAAACACGGAGGGCAACTTGGGCAAGGGCTACTTTATCAAGCCCACAGTGTTTGCAGATGTCAAGCCAGACTTCAGAATCGTCAAGGAGGAGATTTTTGGCCCTGTTGTCGCAGTTGGAAAATTCTCTACTGACAGCGAGGCCCTTGAATATGCCAACGGCACCGAGTACGGATTGGGAGCCGCTATTTTCACAAAGGATATCACTGTTGCACACAACATGGCATCAGACGTTCAGTCCGGCCAAGTGTGGATCAACTCGTCCAACGATTCGGACGTGCACATTCCATTTGGTGGTGTGAAAATGTCTGGTGTGGGCAGAGAATTGGGAGAGTACGGTTTAGAGATGTACACCGAGGCCAAGGCCGTGCACATCAACTTGGGAATTCGTTTGTAACCCCAATATTTATAAAATCAAACTAGAAAAATCGCTAGAAAGAAGCTCTATTAAACACAAAATCACTACAAAGTACCGCTACAAAGCACCGCTTCAAAAAAACAATCTAATTAAATCGCTCCCCAATCTTATTCTTTCCATGCGTGAATGCAGCAGAGATTATCAACTCTGCATATAGACCCGTGCACCAATTTAACCCTCACCACGGCCAAATACATTCATTTTAAGTTGGATTGTTCGCCACAAGCACCTTGTCGAGCGCCAGCATTTGACGGCAGATTTCTCATCCAAAACAACATTGTCACCCTCTAATTTTTTTTTCTTTGTCGGTACACAGCCGCTCATTTTCGCGATTGAACCTCCACTTTCTACGCTGCTACAAATCGCTAAACCCACACAAGAGGT
Organism: [Candida] ipomoeae; assembly: GCA_002370145.1. NCBI lineage: Eukaryota > Fungi > Ascomycota > Pichiomycetes > Serinales > Metschnikowiaceae > Metschnikowia > [Candida] ipomoeae. The sequence continues at coordinate 439,691 of NKZK01000568.1, read as the reverse complement.
TAAATGGAGAATTTCTTCCAGTCGTCCCCGGAGATGACTCTCAAAGAACTGTTCTTGCTTTGCCTCTATAATCATTTGAAGGAAAATGGTTGCTCTGCTAGTGCCCAGGCTCTACTTCGAGAAGCACACTTGTATGGGAAGGAGACCGGCCCCTCCGAGTCGTTATCTGAATGGTGGGAACTGTTTAGTTTGATGAGGAACTCCATCCAGCTTTCCCAGGACCAGAATGCCCATTTGCTGAACAGATATGGCATGGCTGGTGGGAATGTTGGTGCCAATGACCAGGGCACTTTCAAAGTTCCTATCAACTACAGAGACCAGTATTCGGCACCGTCAGGGGTGGTGCACAATAATATACCGAAGGAAGCACACGCTCAGGCACCCAAGTGGAAGTCGGATCGGCAGATTCTGCCTCTTTTGGTTCCTGGTCATGCACCTTTGGTGGTTCCCAAGGACACTGGCCCTACGGATCGGCGCAAATCGATGACCAATGCAGATATGAATGGGAATCCGAGTCGGGGCCGCAATAATGGCAAGGAACCTTCTGCTGAACATGGTTTGCCCAAAGCTCAACTGTTGTCGGGGGAAACACCCCACGAGCTTAATAGCAGGCAAATGCAACCCCCTTTGAACTTGGCTGGAGGTAACATTAATGAGTTTTCTCAACACCTGCAGCAGTTTCAGCAACAGAAGTTCAATCAACAAAAGCAAAATCTACAAAACCTTCAGCAGATGCAGCAGATGCAGCAGAGACAACAACAACAACAACAACAACAACAACAGCACTTCCAGCAGCAGCAGCAGCAGCCTCGGTTACGACAACAAGAGATGCAGCGGAGCAACTTCGATCCTCAGCAAGCACACCATCCCCAGCAAGTGCCTTTCCAATATGCAATGAATGGGCCTAATATGGGGACAGCAATGAAGCCAGAAAAGAACGTCCCAGTGCAGATGATGGAGAGCAAAAAACACGGGGCCAATGCCCGGGAAAAACCCAAGGCACACGGCGCAATGATGAGCGAAGTGTCGAATGTCAATGGAGCAGTGATGGGTTTTGCACCAGAGGAGCTATCACTTACAAACGGCATAATGGACACGAATATCAACATGGGCGACTTGGACTTTGAAAGCATGCCCCGAGAACGAGCGCTCAATGCAGAGGAGGAGAGTCAAAATCATGCCGGCATGATGGCATCCGACTCTTATGGAGGGGTGGTGATGGACGCAGGAATAATTGATGGATCACGGGGCTTCAGTGGGAATAATTATTCGAACGGAAACAATGTCATGAACCTTGGTTTCGATGCAGAAGGCAGTGATATGTTTCTTGAGACTCCCTTGGCTTTAAAGTTCTGACCCGACTAGGCCCGCAAACCTTGGACACTGGACTATGTGAAGGGCGTGAGCTTACGCTGCAAACACCAGTATACCATGTGGTGTCAAGAGGCTCCATAGTACTTGTTGCTGCAGAACACACGGTCTCTGTAGATCAGTGAAGACCAGTGGTTAAGTGTACATCAGAGGAAGTAATTGAGAACAGAGCATGTTATATAAGGCCACAGTGGCTTAACTATAAACCAAAAAAAAAAGAAAAAGAAAAAGAAAAGGAAAAAGTGGCCAAAAGCTGGTAGCTTAGACGGCTCTATAGTGGCAGACGGTTTGGACCTCGGTCCCATCATGCGCACCAAGGTGCATCGTAAGTACCCATTGTACATTCAGACGGCTACAAGATGCGATGACAATGGACATGTCCAAGTCAAAAAAAAAAGAAAAAAAGAAAAAAAGAAACAAGGGTAATTGGATCGGAAACCCGTACCTCCGCGAACAATGTCCTCAATGAGTTGAAAGAGAAAAAAAAAAGTATTCAAAAAAAAAGGTTCATGTAAAAAGTATTCAAAAAAAAGGTTGATATAAGAAAAAGTGATTGGCCCAGAAAATTAAGCCATGTTTTTTTGGAGGTGCTAATCACGCTTCCTCTTTTCCCCCATTACGTCTCCCATGTGCGATAGGCAGTTTATGCGGAGTGCGACACTATTTTTGTTTACCCTACCCTAAAGAAACATAGTCAAGGTGTATACAACGCAGGCAGTTTTCCGAGTTGCCCGAACCCACATCATAGAAGCAGCCGTGGCCCTCCGTTTCGCCACGCCAATGTGCCCCTTTTCCTTATGATGTCCTCGCTCAATAACCTACTATCCGGCTACCACAATGCCGAATCGGACTGGGGCATAGAGGAGCCTCCCCTACTGCGCAATCGCTTTGATTCCGTCAGCACCAGTGACTACTCCCAGCCGCCAAGAGTACGTGACAACTATGCGTACAAATCGCCCACCCTTGTCAACCGCTCGGGGTCTTTTAGCCATGTGTCTTCGCATGATGGCTACTCCTATGTATCTGCCAGGAACAAGAGCAGTGTGAAGAGCAGTGTGAAGAGCAGTGTGTGGCCCGAGATGCAGCCATCCACGGAGAATTTTAGCAAGTTCATCCGGAAGTACCTTGCGTTCAAGACCAACTCGTTACAGTTCATTGAAAAGTTCAAGTACAACTTGATCATCTCCAACCTCTTGGATGACTCTCTAGTGCAGTCCAAGAATGAGCAGGCCCTTGGCAATCTTCTACAGATGAAGCTGGCGGAGGAGAATCTTCGGATGGACCCTGTACGACTCAAGAAACCTTCGTGTTATCTTGGTGTCTCCGACGAGTCTTACCTCCAGGTTACTGAGAAGAGGTACCACCTACATATGCCGAGGTTTGGGAGCCCGGGGAGCCTCCTTCACATTCTTTTCTTGATTATATTTTTGCTCAAGCAGAGCATGAAAATAAGCTCTACTCTCTCTCGCTCTTCCAAAGTGGAAATCTTCAAGAGACTCTTGCTATACTCCACCAAATACGTCAAGTTCAAACGGGTCAACTACTTGATCGAGTCCTTCAGAAGTCTACGCAACCTCAACGAGTTTATGATCTCAAACTGCAGAATGAACAAGGTGGTCATTTCCAGCTTCATCTCCTTGAGAGAGAATGACCTCTTCCACTCAATCAGCAAGAAGCCTCTGTGCGTGTCTCCAGATGCGGCAAGAACCCACTTGAACATGTTGCTCGATGGAATGCTAGTCAATATCAAGGCATCAATCCGGGATTGTCTAGTTCATACAAATGGGAACTTGCTAGAGAAGTACTGCGAGATCAATAACATACCGTTGGGCTTAGTCTCGGAGAACCTCGACGTGACCCAACCACACAAGCTCGAGGAGCAGGACGCTTCCATGCCGCTTTCCACAAAATACCTCACAGAAAAGTTGAATATTTTCAATAACCTACGAAGGTTCTTCATCTGCCAATTGCTCACCATTCACGATGGACACTCGTTCAACTACATTCTCTTGAAGATAGGTCACAACTTCAACATTGATTTTGCCACCAGCAGAAACTTTTCATCCATGACATCCAAATTGAGATCGCTCAATTCCATTTTTGAGACCCACATCACTATGCTCAACCAATTCCTTTCCTTGAACGAGAAATTCCATTCTTTGCATAATCCAGAACAGCTCATCGACTACACTAACGATAACATTCTATCCCAACCAGCACCCCATTTCCTCAATGGCACTAGTCTGGCACTACAAACTGATTTATTTCCTTCCAAACGTGACATCAATTTGGACAACTTGATTGATAAGTTACAAGACCTCACCACCAATCTCAAGTACTACAAAACATACTTTGGGCAAACCTTTGGCGCCGAATCCATTCGGCCTGCCAATACCACTGACCCCATCAATTCCCCATCGACTGGGCCTGATGACTACGAAGAAAAACTAGCCATTTTCACGCTGTTCTCCAATGAATTGAAGTCCTCAATGGACCTCTACTCATCCTGCTTGACTGACTACAAGGCAGAAGGAAACCGGAACCGGTTTTCGGGTGACATAGTATCTTCCCAAACGCACTCTAAACTCGCAAGTGGCACCACCGACCAGTTTGGCTTGAAGAGCTTCCATACAACGTCGTCTGCCTATAAAAAGAAGAACCAATCAGACGAAGAGCTCAAAAAGAAAAACCTTTCCGAAGAAGAGCTCAAAAAAATCGCCGATAAACGCAAACGGTTCTCCTCCGGCTTGCTGGGCCTCTTGACGGTGCTAGAGGACTCCAAAGGTGGAGACGAGGCCGAGCACGATGCATCGCTCCATGAAAGCTACAACCTGGCAGCGCTTGAGGCACTCACCAAGCGAATAAATTTTAGAAGCTCAAACAGATTCTCCATGAATTCTGTGAACTCGAATTTATCCGGCCTCACGGACTTGATCGCTTCCACCCAGTTCACCACCGACGAAGAAGATGTCTACAAGGGTGACCGAATGAACCCTCCTCCAATGAACCAGGAGGACTTGCGGAGAAAACTCGAGGAGAGTTTTAACAAGATCTACAATCTAGAAACAGAAAACGAGAAACTCTTGCGTTCGTCCAATAAGCAGAGCATGGGTGCTGAAGAACATCTTCAAGAGGCACTAGACGAAAACGAACTACAAGGCCAAAATGGCCACGAACCACTAGACGAAAATGGTCACGAGATCACCTCCTTGGCTGCTAGAGATGGCGCATTCTTGGGCAGCTTGGAGAAGACTCTCAGCACGAACGCGGACCTCATTATTTAATTATTTAATCACATTATGCATATCCTATACCTATATCCTATACCTATATCTTTACCTATGTCTTGAGCGTCTATAAATCGCCACCCACGTTACTTCACGGGCGTCACAGTACCTGAAAAATCACCTTCTCCCTCATGATACATTGCTTCAAGAGACGTAGGTATTGGAGCATCTCCACCTTCTTCGTCCTTTCCCAAAAGGAGAAAGGCCACGTCCTTCTTTTTGGTGGTTGCATCCTCCTTTTTCTTGGTTGGAAAGCTGGACTTGCCCTCCATGACCACCTGCTGCACTTGCTCTTTTTGCTTGGCCCGGTCTCTCATTCTCTCTTCGATGGTGCCCTTCGTCAAGAGTCGGTACACTGTCACCTGCTTGGTCTGGCCCAATCTGTGGGCTCTGTCCATGGCTTGCGAGTCGATGGTAGGGTTCCAGTCCGAGTCGTAGAAGATCACGGTATCTGCCGAGGTCAAGTTGATACCCAACCCACCAGCTCTTGTGGATAACAAGAAGACAAAGATCTCGGGCTTGGTTTGCCAGTCGTGCACCAAATCTCTTCTGTCCTCCAACTTGGAAGATCCGTCCAACCGAATGTAGCTGTGTTGCTTGAATGTAAGGAACTCCTCCATCAAATCCATCATCTTGGTCATTTGGAAGTACACCAAGACTCTGTGGTCATTCTTCTTGAGATCGTCCAACAACTTATCAAGTTTGGCAAGTTTGCCTGACTCGGTGACGAACCGGTTCATTGAAGGCATTCTTATGTTCGAGTAATCAAACAAATTGTTCACTGGACTAGGTAACATGTTGGACTTTGGATATAATGAAATCGGCACCTTTCTCTTCAATAAGTCGGCCTCCTTGCTCAAAGGAAGAGGCAAGAGGCTCGATTTGATGGACTCGTCAAAGAGTGCTGCCTCCAAGTTTCTTGTAAATGTGTGGTCACTGCAACACACATTAATGGGTGGTGCCACCGCTGGCAGTAGAGCTGCAGGGGGTAACACGTTCATGTACATGTCTGCGTAGACATTGGCTTGTATGGAATGCAAGTTATTGAGGACCGAGGAATTTTGTGTTTGGCAGAAGTTGTTGTTCGACTCTCGTATGAGGAATTCTTGGCCCACTGCACTGAAGCTCCCATCGTCATAAACGAACTTGATCCGATTCAGCTTATCGTAGTTGATGGAGGTGTATTTTTTGAGATCAATGGCTCTGTCGAGGATCGATTGATGCGATATCTTCTTCAACTCGCCTTTAGATACATCAGTAAACTTGAGCCAGCCAAAGTTGTCCAACCTGTCGTCCTCGACATTGTCCGGGTTGTAAATGCTGAACATTTCATAGATTTTCCGTTTCGACCCAACATCATTATTCTTGCTTGGGACAAGCACGTCTTGGTAGATTAGTTTGGGCAAATCATATGATATCTTGTTTTTCAAAGAATATGCCAATTCAAGATCTGTCTCTCGTAAAAATGATCCGGTCTCTGCAAAGTCTCCCACTGCAAAACTGGAGTACACATCTGCTCTCTCAAATAAGTCGGGGTGGTTGCAGACTTTTCTGAACTGCATCACAAGGTTCATCAACGACTGGCTGCTCTCGTCATTATTCGTGGAAAGAAGATCCAGTAATGAGATCTGAGACTTTAACATCTGGTAGTATTTCTTCTGTCTGTTGGTCAAATCACAGAAGATATCGATCTCTAATTTGTCTCCCAATTCACTCTGCACATTCTTCTTCACTCTTCTCAACATGAATGGCTTCAAAATAACATGCAACCGCTTCAACTGCTGCTCGTTCAATTGCGTGTTGGATTGTGCATGGCTTTCAATATCTTTCGAGAACCAGTCACTAAACTCATCATGAGAGTCGAACAAAGAAGGCATAATAAAATGCAATAATGCCCATAATTCCTGCATCGAGTTCTGAATGGGTGTACCTGTCAAAAGCAACCTATTCCGGCAAGAGAAACTCAACAACGACTTCCATCTCGAAGATTGTGACGACTTGATGGCCTGAGCCTCGTCCAAAATCATATACTGCCATTTCATCTTCTGGAAGTAAGGTGCGTCGGCCACCACGAGTTGGTATGACGTCACGAGGACGTGGAAAGGAGCATCCTTGCCGTATCTTAAGTTCTTTCTGTCCCAGAACTTTCTCAAGATCTTTCTGTCTTTTGTGTTGCCCCAGTATGGCAAAACCTTCATTTCGGGCACGAACTTGGAGATTTCCTGTTGCCAATTGTGCAAAGTGGAAGCTGGAGTAACCACGAGAAATGGTCCCCAGATGTTGTGAGCCTCAGCTAAATATGCAAGAACAGAGATACTCTGGACGGTTTTTCCCAATCCCATCTCATCGGCAAGAATACCGTTGATACCTTGTTCGTAAAGATTTGCCAACCAATTCAAACCTTTGATCTGGTACTCTTTGAGTGTACATTTCAACATGTTGGGTTGGCTGATTCTTAAGTCACCCACGAGCGTTGGATTCTGGAAGTTCATCTCCTCCCCGTTGGTGTCTGGGTTGCGGAAGTCATCGAAGTTTTCAGCACGAGACTTGGCACTGTTCAAGGCATTTTGAGCATTGGCGGCTGCGGCACGGTGCAACTCATCTTCATTTTCGCTATCAAAGTCGAGCGAATTGAAGTCAGTTTGCTTGCCTTCCACTCCGTGGTACTTGTCTAGCTCGGAGTCCGTCTTTTTAGGCAATGAGCCATCTGCATCAGCGCCCTCGATCTCATCGGTCTTGATTTTCTTCCCGATAAAATGGGAGTACAACTCTGTTTGGGTGATCAAGAAGTTTAATTTTCTGGACTGTCTTCTGGCCTCACGGTCCTCTTCCTCCTTCTTGGCCTTATCTATCAATTCTTTCTCGTGCTTTTTCCTCACCTCTCTCTCAATACGCTCGTTGCGTTTCCAGAAGTTGAACATTTCCCGCATAGTTCTTCTGGCCTTGGCACTCAAGTCCTTTTGGTTTTTGTTGTTTCTCATCTGCCACCGCTTTGCTTCTCTGGATGCCAAAATGGCGTTTTTCTTCATGTTGATGAGACGTGCTTGGTTCAGCTGCTGCATCATCCTGGCCACCTTGGGCCCATCTTTTCTGGACAAATCCTTCCAGATGGCCACAAAAGTGTTGTCGTATTGCTTTGTGACCGACTTCAACTCTTTTGTTTTTGTAGGAGAAGCTCTGTCGTTGTACTTGGATGCAGATTGAGAGGGTTTGGCATCGTTTTTCAAGGATATCTTGATTCGGAGTTTTCCATTCTCCTTGCTGCTCCTTGACTTGTCGGAGCCGTTGGGAGAAAGAGATGCAGGGTTGGTGGACATATCACCGGTCGAATCCTCGGGAGATTCGGCGTTGCATCCAGATGACGGATCGTTGGTTCTTCGACGTTTGGCGTCTGTAGATTCCACAGCGTTGCAACGTTTCTCTGCACGCACCGTCTTTTTTGCTTGTTTGTCGCCCAGCCTAGAGCTTTGGGTAGATTCTTCCTCTAGAAGAGCAGTGACTTTTTCTTCCAAGATTCTTCTCCGCAACTCAGTTTTCTCTTCAACGCTCGAAGGATCGAGTCCCAAGCGAGCAGCCAAAGCAGAATCGCTATCACCCACCAAAACCTCTTCGGCGGTGAGCCGATCGACAAAGTTCGACATGAGAGGCTTCGAGCTGGACAACACCGAGCTCAAGGCCTCTTTTTCGTATGACAACACCGCGAGGTTCAGCGTCTGGTTGAGCACGCGGTCCAACTCATTGATAGCAGTGACCCGATTCTCAAAAGCCTTGAGGTAGTCATTGCTAAGCGGCGGTTGATCGGACGAAACATCGTGTTGGTCCGGCTGGTCGACACCGGGCAGTTTAAGAGTGTTTACTTGAAGGTTGGGGTGGCCATTGAGCAGACCATTGGTGGCGGGTGGTTTTGAATCAGCAATTGCCCGATCTGGCCGGGAAGCCGAATATACTGAACGTGGGGAATTTTCAGGCGGATGGGACATAGACGAAGATACTCTAAGAGGAGGCTCTATATGGGCATGTGGGGCACCGTTCCCGGAAGGCAGAGGCGAGTTCTCGGAAAGGAGGGATTCGAGGTTCATGGCCAAAAAACCGGGCGGCGGACGGTGGAATAATAGGAACGGAAAGCTGTGGGGGTCTGTTCGCAGGAACAATCTAGGGCCTGTCAAGAGAAAAAAGTAGCAAATGGCAGGGGCGGGTGTGTCGGGAAATTTTTTTCGACGAGTGTGATTTTTCCTCTACTTCTGCTTTCCTAAGCAGGCCACCTTGCAATTAGGCGTCTCCGGTGAGCGTGCGCTCTCGTGGCTCGCGTGCAATTTAGTCTGCCCCAACGGTAGTGTAGTTCTTTACCTGCGACGAGAGAAAGCAGTTGGAAGGCGGAATACTAAGGGGGGAGTTCTACGGAAATCGGAAGGGGGGGGCATTTGAATGCATGTTTATGAAAAAAAAACACCATTGTACTGGAGCTGAACACGGGCGCTAGATGTGCATTGCCGTAGATGAGTGGATCCTGAACCTAGGGCCTGGGAACCTTGACGTTGAGGGCAGGATGGTGAGAAGAGAACAAAGGTAAAGGTGCATTGTATGCAGGCCGTCCCCTTCTAAAACCCATTCTTCATGTTACTTGCCTAATCCGGAAGGTATTTGTTTAACCTGGAATTTACCGCCTTGCTTGCTTCCCTTGGCAATCCTACATTATAAAGGCCAGAGGGTAGTTCCGTGGCCTGTTCTTCGCGTTGCCGCTGCGCGGATAGCTCAACGAGCTGATTTGCTCACTGGACAATCGGATCACGTGCGTGGTGCCGCAGAGCCCATCGTACATAATCCATTTAGGTTTCCATGGCAAGGTGGGTTATATTTTTCAATTGTACAGAACCTGGCTCGGTTCGGTTCCTTAGAGCTCGCCTATACCCCTCTCTGTATTATATATAGTCCTATGGTAGCCTTTTTTTTTGCTGCTTCATAAATCTCTTCCCTACCTTAGATAATGGAACACACTGCTTTTACTCTCGCTGGTGTGTGTGCGCTCAGTGCCTCAGTGAATTACTTACGCGGAGGCTCGGGGCCCCATGTGTACGCTGGCACGGGACTCTCGATTCTCTATGGCTACTCTGGGTACTTGTTGAAGAGAAATGCCGCTTGGGGCTTGGAGATTGCCTTGGGCTGCTCCACCATCATGTTGGCTGGCGGTGTGTTCCGGTCTGTTCTTGCGAGCTTCTCCAAGCCGGTACCTTTGGTGCTCTTCATCATGGGCACGATTTCCACCGCCTACTACGGTGTGAAGTACAATAAGTTTTATTCTGTCTTCTAGAAATATACATTCTTTTCTATGTAACCACGTACTGCTAGTGTTGGATTATTCGTGTTAGTTTCCTCCTAGTTTGGCTGCGGTATATGCGTATCTCCTGCTGCTTTATTCGACTAGTCTAGTATACTTCTGCTGCTGGTCTTACATTCCATGCACACTGAATTAAGAGTGACAAGCTTCCATACACCATATACTATACACCATCATACACTATCATAACCTACTATTAATAATAGCTCAAATTCATTCTTGGCTTTTGCATCATTTACACCGTTCACCTATTTCTACACTTATTTCTACACCACTTACAACAAGTTTCGTAAACCATTCATTAATATATACCTAACGTTGTGAATCTGCACAACAGCTCAACTAGCTCGCCAGCTTGGCTGGCTAACTCAGCTAAGCTCAATGACAGAAAGAGCTCTGCTTCTGCCCACCGTGCCATCGGAAATTGTGGCGGTGGTGTCGGCGACGGCAGCCACGGTGTTAGTCGAAGTGGAAGTTTGAGACACGTTTGGAATCACGAAAGGCTCGGAGAATTCAGTAGACAACTGCAAAAATTGGGTTGGCGAAGACATTATGTGTATGGAGATTTAGGGGGGTATGAATTTTTTGATTGTATAAAGCTGTGAAGCGTGTAGTAGTGTCGATAATTGAAAGAATTAAGAGGGAAAAAAGATAATTTAGAAAAGCAATAGAAAAATCAAAAATTGGAATGGGGGCGAGGGGGGGCTTTTTATACGCCTCTGGAGATGTACATCCGGAGAAACGTATCTAGGGAACTCCGAGGATCTGCACAATCTACGTGACGTCAACAGTGCACAGGAATGCGCTGACCTTATCTCGCAATAGCCTCGATAACCACCGTCCCACAACGCCGGAGATAAGCCCACGTGGGACGATTTTGTTTGGAAACTTTATGTGTGTTTCATATTTTTGCGCTTTCTGTGTCTATATCTGAAACACCGAAATATGAAACAATCTCGGAGGAAAAGTGCCGATTCGGCTTGGTGGGTGACCGATCTGTGGTGATGATGAGTCAGCTGCGGCCCGCGGATCTCGGAGTTCAAAGTGCGGAGAATAGCCGAAAACCGAGATGGGCTCACCGAGCAAAATCTGCGCATTTCAGAAGACGAATAATTGCACATGTGGTGCACGTGACCCAGAATCGGGCCACATCTCCATACGGTTACCTCCCTTACTTACTATAGATACCTACATCCACACTCAGACACCGTTACACTATGTATCACACACCGTTTCACTAAAAAATGCTCTACAAAGTTCTGGATTTTATTGAGGATTTTGCGGCTTAACTCTGAAGTGTTTGGACCCTGATTGTTCTTGTTTCTGGAGACTACAGTAAGTGCATGTGTACTACAGTAAGTGATGTGTGACAGTTGATTCTATGATTAGGTCATACAACTTAAGCCTGGGCAGCCTCAGCCTCAGCTGGAGCAGCCTCAGCAGTTTGTCTGTAGTCCTTGACAGTTGGGGCAGGGACAGCCTCGTCGTCGTCCTTGTACTCGGCGATCTTGACGGCATCAGGCAAAGACTTAGGACCGAACTTGTTCTTGGATGGGTCTCTCATGATCTTGACTCTGATACCCAAAACACCTTGTCTCATCAACACGTGTCTGATGGCGTAGTCAATGAAGTCGTTGGTTGGTTGACCGGAGTGGATCATGAAACCGTCAGCGTACTTCTGGGACTTAGCTCTGGCAGCTCTCAACTTACCGGAGATGACAACCTCAACACCCTTGGCACCAGCAGCCATGGAGAATCTCAACACACCGTAAGCGGCTCTTCTGATTGGCAAACCAGACAACAACTTAGCCTTCAAAGCCTCGGCTTGGACGGCAGCGGAAAGAGCTCTCTCCTCAACTCTCTCGGCGTAGATGACAATGGACTCTGGAGCCAACTTGAATCTCTTGACAATCAAAGAGGTCAACTCGTGGATCTTTCTACCTTGCTCACCCAAAACACCTTGGGTGTTAGAAGCCTTGACAATGACCTCCAACTTGGTTGGGGTCTTTCTGACCTCAACACCGGCGTAACCTTGCTCGGCCAATTCTCTGGTGAAGAATTCGTTCAATTCAGCGTAGAAGACACCATCGGCGACTAACTTTCTCTTCTTAGACAAGATTTGTTGGGCAGACATTATTGGAGGTTGTTTGATGAAGAATGGAACTAGGTTGAAATTTGAAAATTTTTTTCGCACCTGGCCTACACTTTTTTTTGTCCGCGCGCACGACCCTCTTGAAGTTCCTGAAAACAGTCTGCACATAATTTAGTCCGGTCACGTGATCCATACCCTCCTCTAGAGTCTCTTATCTTATTCACCTATAGTCCTAATGGGTCCGTTTAATTGACAATATCTTTAATACTCTTTTTTCTCTCTTGTTAATCTTCCTCTTCGTTTTTCGTTTCTTCTCTTCTTTTTATCTCTTCTTTTTATCTCTCCTTTTATCTCTTCTTTTTATCTTTGTATTCTTCTATTCACTGTGTATTCTTGATTGTCTACTCGTTTAGAACTTCTCGCCAACCCACTCTCTGGCCGACTTGAACAATGCAATCCATGGACCGTAGCCTTCCCAAGCAGCAGCCTGGTCCTCGGGGTACCACGAGTTGGCCTCTAATCTGGTGACTCTCTCTGGGTGAGGCATCATGGCCAACACTCTTCCGTTCTTGTTGGAGATTCCGGCAATACCGTTAGGAGATCCATTGGGGTTGAAAGGGTACAGCTTGGCGGGGTTGCCGTAGTTGTCCACGTACTTGATCTGTGCTTGCTTGTCGTAGTTGACAAACTGCTCAAGAGTTTGATCGTCCTTGAAGCTGGCCCTACCCTCACCGTGTGCAACTGCGATAGGAAGCTTGGATCCCTTCAACTTTTGCAAGAAGATGGAGTTGTTGCTTTCGGAGTCATCGATCTCCACCATCACGAATCTGGCCTCGTACTGTTCACTGGCGTTTCTCTCGAAGGAAGGCCAGTTGTCTGTTCCGGGAATCAACTCGGCAATTCTGCTGAAGAACTGACATCCGTTACATGCACCAAAGGCAAAGGTATCGTCTCTTTGGAAAAAGTCCTCAAACTCCTTTCTGGCGATTTCGTTGAATAACACAGACTTGGCCCAGCCTGCACCTGCACCCAAGACGTCACCGTAAGAGAATCCTCCACATGCGGCCACTCCAGTGAAGTCCTTCAACGTCACTTTACCACTGAGAATATCCGACATGTGTACATCGTAGACATCGAAGCCTGCTTGAGAAAAGGACCATGCCATCTCTTGCTGCGAGTTTACACCTTGTTCTCTCAAGATAGCCACCTTGGGTTTTCTGTCCAATGATGGAGCCTTGAAGTCGTGAGGGTTGAACGTCAACTGGTACGACAATCCGGGGTCGGTGTCATCCAGGATGGCATTGTATTCCTGAGCACTGGTTTCAGGGTTGTCTCTCATCTTTTGGATGTGGTAGGATGTGTTGCTCCACAACTTCTGCAAGTTAGCTCTGGTGTTGTTGAACACCACCTTGTCGTTGAGCTTGATAGAAACACTCTGGTTCTCGGTGGGCTTACCAATAACCGAAATGTACTTCTCTCCAATGTTGTTTGCGGCGAAAAGCTTCACGAAACTCTCGAGATCACCGAACTTGATTTGGAAAACAGCACCAAGCTCCTCGTTGAACAACTCGGTCAAGGCATCTTCCTGGGACTGGAGGCTCAAATCCACTCCGCATCTTCCAGCGAAAGCCATCTCTGCAACAGTGGTGAACAAACCACCCTCAGATCTGTCGTGGTAGGCCAACACATCAAACTGGTTGTGCAAGGCAATCAACGTTTGCAAGAAGTTCTTGAAAAGCTCATGCGAGTGCACATCTGGAGCAGAGTCACCAACTTGCTTGTAGACTTGGGCCAAGGCAGAACCTCCCAAGGACTTCTTGACATCAGCTGCCAAGTCCACAAGAACCAAAACGGTATCCTCGTTGAGCTTCTTCAATTGTGGGGTCCAGGTCTTGGAAGTGTTGGATACAGGAGCAAAGGCCGTGATACACAACGACAATGGTGCAGTCACTTCCTTGTCATCCCATTTCATCTTCAACGACATGGAGTCCTTACCAACAGGAATAGCAACGCCCAAGTCTGGGCACAAGTCCATACCGATAGCTTGCACAGCCTCGTACAACTTGGCTCCCTCTCCATCGTGAGATGCAGCAGACATCCAGTTAGCAGACAACTTGATCTTGTCGATGGCAGGAATATCGGCAGCAAACACATTGAGCAAAGACTCAGCAACACACATCTTGGCAGAAGCAGAAGCAGAAATCAAAGCCAAGGTGGGCTTCTCGCCCATGGCCATGGCCTCTCCGGTAGACAACAAAGTGTCACCCAAAGAAGTAGCAGTAACACCGACATCAGCCACTGGGACCTGCCATGGCCCAACCATCTGATCACGGTCCACCAAGCCGGTGACAAATCTATCACCAATAGTGATCAAGAAGTTCTTGGAACCGACAGATGGAAGCTGCAAGACCCGCTCGACGGACTCTTGGATGTCCAAGTTTTCAGTGACGAATGGCTTCAATCTCAAGTTCTCAGTGGTAGCCACCTTGGACATCTTCGGGGGCTTGCCAAACAAAACAGACATCTCCAAGTCAATTGGCGTGGTGTTCAACAAAGAGTCTGTCAACACCAAACGCAACTCCTCGGTGGCCTCACCAACAACAGCAAATGGAGCTCTTTCTCTCTCACAAATGCCCTTGAACAACTCGAGGTTTTCGGGTGCAACACCAAGAACGTATCTTTCTTGGGACTCATTGCACCAGATCTCCATAGGAGACATGCCTGGTTCCAAAGAAAGAATGGATCTCAACTCAAACTTAGCACCCAAGTCGTTATCGTGGACCAACTCGGGAAGAGCATTGGACAAACCTCCAGCACCCACATCGTGAATGGACTGGATTGGGTTTCCGTTCTTACCGAGGGAAACACACGAGTCAATGACCTGCTGAGCTCTTCTTTGGATCTCAGGGTTTCCTCTTTGGACAGAAGCAAAGTCCAACTCAGCAGAACCCACACCTGAAGAAACGGAAGAAGCAGCACCTCCACCAAGTCCAATCAACATACATTGACCACCAAGAACAATGAGGTGGGATCTAGGGGTGATTTTGGTGTCCTTCAAGGCCAAGTCTGGTCTAATGGCACCCATACCTCCAGCCAACATGATTGGCTTGTGGAAGCCTCTGATCTCGGTCTCACCCTTGGAGTTCTCCACCTCAGTAGTAAGAGTTCTGAAGTAACCATTGATAGCAGGTCTTCCAAACTCGTTGTTAAAGGCAGCAGAACCAATAGGGGCCTCGATCATGATGTCCAATGGAGAGGCAATGTGGTCAGGCTTTCCAACATCCTTCTCCCATGGCTGAGGCAAAGTAGGGATGATCAAGTCTGACACAGAGAATCCAGACAAACCAGCTTTCGACTTGGACCCACGGCCCACGGCTCCCTCGTCTCTGATCTCACCACCAGATCCAGTGGCAGCTCCTGCGAAAGGAGACACTGCGGTAGGGTGGTTGTGGGTTTCGACCTTGACCAAAGTGAAGACGTTCTCTTTAATGGACTTCCATTCCTTGGTCTTGAAGTCTGGAGTAAACAAGTAACCCATTGGGCCTTCGAACACTGCAGCATTATCAGAGTATGCCGAAACGGTGTATTGAGGGTTCTTGGCGTGAGTGTTTCTGATCATCTTGAACAAACTCATGTCCTTCTTCACACCATCGATGGTCCAGTCAGCATTGAAGATCTTGTGTCTGCAGTGCTCGGAGTTCACTTGAGCAAACATGAAAAGCTCCACGTCGGTGGGCTTTCTGCCAATCACGGTGTTGAAGGCATTGATCAAGTAGTCGATCTCACCTTGGTCCAAAGCTAGACCAAGGTCTTTGTTTGCCTGCACCAAGTTGTCTCCGGAAATGTCGACTTCCACAAGGGGTTTGGGGGAGTCGTGGGAGAACAAGTCGTTGTACTTTGGAGCATTCTTGTTCAAGTACAACTTCTGGGTCATTCTGTCGAACACCGTAGACAACAAAGCTGCAGCTTGTTCGGAGAAGACCTTGTTGATCTGGGCACCAGAGGTTCCGGTGACCAAGAGCGTCATTCCTCTCTCGATTCTCTCAATGTACTCACCCAAGCCGCAGATGTTGGCAATATCAGTGGCCTTAGAAGACCAAGGCGAAATGGTACCAGGTCTAGGCAAGATTCTGACCAACACCGAGTCAGAGGACTGCAAGCCAGACAATTCCGTGGCAGCAGCATCAGAATCGCCAGAAATGGCCGAAAGTTCCTGGAACTTCTTGTTGGCATCGACCGACACGTCCACAGGCGAGTCATAAGTCAACAAGATCTCCAACAACTTGTGTTGAGAAGCAGACAATGGCTTCTTCAACGACACATAGTGGGTGTAGGAAGACTTGACGTCCACAATGATGTCCGACAGGTTGAGCTTTTTCTCCAAGTCAATGACAAAGTTCTTGACTCTGAACTGAGACAAGGCGCTGGGCCCAGGTAAAATGAGAAAGGTGTCACTCATTTTGAAAACAAACGGGTACAGATTCAAGCAGTAGATTCAGTAACCCGGGAGTTAAGAAACGCGGTGCTGTTTGCTGGAGCGAAAAGTGTTCCGAAGATCGAAGAGAGGATCTGTAGAAATGAGATAAAAAATTAATTGGCGTGCGGCAGAGTCATACAGGCCCCAGAGATGAGTCGCACCGTACCGCACCCAGACCAGGCTTGAGGCATGAGGCATGAGGCATGAGACTGGAGACTGGGGGCGGAAGCCTTCCCTTTTATAATTCAAAATAATTGCTTTTGTGTTTGTTTTGTTTCAGATTTGTTTCAGGTTGGTTTCAGATTGCTTTGTGTTTGTGTCTGTATCCACTGTTTCGTATCTGTTCCAGTTATGCTGTGGTTCTGTCTTCCTTCTGTTCTCCTTCTATAGAGACTGCACCATTGACCTTCTGAGACTGCACCAGGCTCTACACTTGGCAGACATCGCATTTTTCTCAACCTCATCTCTTCTTTACTATACTATGGCCCAAGGTAACTTGAAACTCAAGTCCAAAGCCAAAGGCAGAGTCACCAAAAAACAGAGCAACCTTAGAGCCGCTGCTCCTCTCATCATCAAGCCCAAAAAAGCTGCTTTAAAAAAAACCTACAACCTTATCCAGTCGGTGGGCTCGCTGAATGGAACTGAGAAGTTGATTGCTAGTAGAGTGGGTCATTTGGAGCTTATCAAGGGATCCAGAAGACAAGTGGAAAAGCAGCAGAAGGACGCGGCTAAGAAGGCGGCTAAGAAGGCGGCTAACAAACTGGCAAACTGATTTTGTTAGTTACTTTACCTTATATACCTAGCTGATGAATAACCCGATTCTAGAGGCTGTGCCTCAGAAAGACCCGGCTCTTGTGGAGAAGATATGCTCCAATTTTTCTCTGCCTGTTCTGGCTCTGGAGACTTCTGAAGCGGGAGAAACCTTACCTGCCTTGACTCTTCTTCCGGAATTAACCGCGTTGAACCCAGACCTTGTGAGCGAACAACTCAAGAAGGAAAGACTGAAGAGAAGAAGGAGAAGCTGAGGAAAGATTAAGAAAGAAAGAAATTTTCATACGTTATGCCTTGAAACGGAATTATCTATTTTTATACGGTATGCCCTGAAACGGAATTATATCTATTTTGATTCGTCTTAAATACGAGTTTCTCTATGGTCCTTATCTAGGAATCGAGCGGATGGTGGCTTCTTGAGCTTCCAATTCAAGGTTGTTTCTTTTCATGGCCTTCTCTTGCGATCTCACGTAGACGAGAATGAGCCCGCCAAATATCACCGTGAGCGCAGTCAAAAGCGTGTTGATTGGCGTGGGGTTTCCGTGGAAATAAGAGTGCGTGACCTTGTCCATCAACTGTTGCAAGATGTTGCAGATGCCCGAGAAACAGATGATTGTGCCGTATATGGTACCGAAGGTCTCAAAACCAAACACTTTGGCGCAGAAATCCGACACGGCTGTATAGTAAAATGGTCTATAAAGAACCATGAGTATGATCCCCAAGTAAGTAGCAGGAAGCAACGATAAGCATCCACACACTCCCACGGTCACGGAGATAGTAGACAAAAGCACCAACACATTGAAAGTGGTCAAGTTGTCCAATAAGACACCAATGAAAGGGATGGCACACAACCCTCCGAGAGGAAGAGCCAAGTCAAAGAACTGGTTAATCTGCACCGCCAACTTCTCGCTTCCGTACAAGTACTCCTCCTGGGATTTAATGGTGGCCACAAAGAAGTTGATCCGGAGCATTTGAATGGTAGTGAAGGCAGTCATCAAGAGAAACCACGGCGACTTCAATTGTTCGGTAATTGAATAGCCATGCATGACCCCGAAAACTCCACCGGTGGATTTGTACAACTTGTCTTCAGCCTGACGCTCGTAAACAGACTTGATGGAGTTCTTGGAGGCCCTCGAGATCGTCGAGTCTCTTCTGGAAGCAAGCAATGAGTCTCTTTTTGCAGCATTGAACGACGAGAAAGATGCATTTCTCATGAGCAACGACGTGTGCTCATTCATATTGGGTTGGGGTGTGGCCACCCCACTTTCTGGAATGTCTCTATCAACTTCGAGGAGCAAGTCCTTGTCCAAAGGTTTTCCAGTCTCGTCAATAGCAGTTTCTGCGATTCTTGCCAAAGTTCCAATGGTTTTGTATGAGTCCCGGGGCATGATTGTGGCCTGGCAAATGAAAATAAACACGGGCACCGCCATATAGTAAAAGAAAAACGACGACACAGAAAGACTGAACCAGTTGGTATAGATGAGTCTGTAGATCAAAAACAAAGCGGACGAGGAGTCAAATGCTCCGGTCAATAAGGCCAAGATAAGGCCCGAGTTCTTGGGGAAACTGTTGGTCAATTGGAAGCACGAAATAAACACAAACGGTCCGCCCAAAGCAAGCAACGTGTACCCATACAAGTATCCGTCCAAAAGCGTAATGTGTTTGGCCAAAGAAAGCATAGCAGAACCTGCAAGAATAATAATTGACCCAAGGATTCCAGTCACCTTAGGACCATGCGAGTCCAAGAGAGATCCCACAGGCAAGGCCGAAATATTGGTCACCATACATGCCACGGTAAACAAGAAATTGAGCGCCAAGTCCTGCTCGTCACAGGGCTTATAGGAGTTTTTGGCAGCACTCACGTCACATCTGTCCAGATAAACACCTTCTCTGATCAAGACGGGTTTGATTGCTGCAAAACCAAACACAGGCCCAGCCGCCAATAAACACCACACGATGGAGCATGACACCTGAAGCAATTTTCTTCCGCGGGAGACTTCCACCATTGCGTGTAAAGGGATGGTATTAGGTTAGAAAAGCGGAAGCTGAAACACGACTGCGGGAGGTAGCTATAGATAAGTGAGAAATTATCTCGGTGAGGCCCGAGAATTTCTGTGCGATAATGCACAGTGCGCTACCTACTTCGAGATAGACGTGGTCTAGTTAAGGGGAAGGTAGATAAGTCGAAAAGTGTGTTTCAGGTTTGTTTCAGGGTAGTTTCAGCATTTCCTTTGTTTCAAATCTTGATTTCCTTTTCTTCTTTCCTTTATTTATTTCTTGTTCCTGTTCTCTAGTCATGGTAACTTTGTTTATTACTAGATGATAAGCTTACTGGACATAAACAAACATGCATAATACTATATTTAACATCTAAACATCTAAAACCAAACCAACTGCATTCAAATGTCACTTTTATTGCGGTTCATAGTTCCTTAGCCCTAGTTTCTCGAAATTACTTCGTCAGAGCTTTTTTGGTACCTCACTGCCAGAACTACCATAATAGTTAAGCTTACTTTATTAATAGTCCCTAAGCTCTCTGTATTCTAAAATTCAACATGAAACATGAAACATTGCTGTAACATTCAAACATTTTTGAAACATTTTTGAAACATTTTTGAAACACTTTTGAAACCTTCATCAAACATTTACACGGAATACTCGTCTTGCTATTCATTGGAACTAAAACGGCGAGTACACGTGTTCAATTTCTCGGTATTCATGGGTGGTTGTTCCCAACTTGTGAACGATATGATGAACGGTGATTGCAGCAATGTTCAACACTGCAAAAACACCGATACCAATCAAGATTCTCATGAACGTCTGATCTAGAATCGACTTCTTCTTCTTCTTCCCCTCCCCATCGTCCTTGTCTTCTCTCGTTTCTTTTTCTGCAAAATTGTCCAACTCATTTTTGAACTGCTCCAAATCGGCAACCCCCAAAACCCTGTGTCTCTTCTGATCAAGCAAATCAGCCACGTTCACTTCCGGCTGAGGTTCCAGACGCAGTAAAGCAAAGCCCATACCGCAATGACGCGACATAGAGAAGCCCACCAAAGCAATGGCCACAAAGCATAATAGTATGACGCTCTTGTATTTTCTGGCTGGCTGAACCGGCCCCTGTTTTTCCATATTGGAGTCTTGTGCTATTCTTAGTCTCTTCTTAGTTGAAGGGTTTGATGTATTTTGATTCAGGCTGGATCGGTGCGCACTGCGAATCCTCTTAGCGAAAGTCTTAACTGGACTGCGCAGCTAAAGCTTTCTCTCTCGCTCTCTCTCATAGTGAACTGTTGACACGTGACCGCACACGTGATGCTCGCAGCCGAAGTCTTTTTTTTCCTATCACATCTCAGGCTCCACTCTCCACTCCAAAGCACCAACCATGTCCGGCGTTTTATTCGAAGATATGTTCGTGGTCGAGTCGGTCGACCAGGCGAGATACAACAAGGTCAGCCGCATAGAGGGCCAGTCGTCCACATCCCAAGACATCAAAATCACCTTAGATATAAACAGTGAGTTGTTCCCGGTCAAGGACTCCGACTCATTGACAATCACCTTGGCGTCTTCCTTGGGCAACGACAGCTCCATGGTGACTTCCAATGGCTCGTGGAGACCCCCCAAGAGGGGCGAGAGATCTTTGGCAGACGACTACGATTACGTCATGTACGGCACGGTGTACAAGTTCGAGGAGAGCTCAAACAATGACAAGATGGCCGTCTACATATCCTTTGGTGGGTTGTTGATGCGCTTGGAGGGTGGCTACAGATCCTTGTCCAACTTGAAGCAAGAAAACGCATACATCTTGATTCGCCACTACAAGGACAACTGATGAATGCATGTATAATATGAGACTAATAAACGATATTCGCGACGATATACAAATTAGAAACAGACCTATTCCACCTGGACTGAATTTTCGAATCAGCAGAATAAAGTGTGAGTGGGAATAAGTGTAAGAAGAATTTAAACCTTATAATATTGTACAAGCTGTGGCAAAGAATATTAAATGATTTCACTTGGACGTTGTGCACTGTTAGTCAATGGTTTGGCCTAGCAACATGTGTCTCACTCGGTACCTACCGGTCGCAGTGCTTTCCACGCACTCAACGACTGCGAGCAGATATATAACCATTCCTCTACAAGGTTACAGCCTACAAATTATCACACAATGGACGACACAAGTAAACGTATGAATTTTAAGCCATCGCCATTCACTCTCATTATACTAACCGCAGCCGATCCCATTCTCCAGCAAGTGCCACTAATAAGTAACATGGCCTATCAACCTCCTAAGCCGGTCACTCTTAGTACGAACTACGGAAGGTTGCTACCAACGCTACCCAATTCGGTGGTGCCTCCGAAGATCCATGCCTCAAAGGATACTCTCGAATCAATAAAGAGCGATTTGGAGCTGATGAAGGCCGAGTATCTAAATGAGGATCGGAGTAAAGAACAGGTATCGCTATATTCCAAATGGTTGTCTGATCTGCTGCGAAAAGTAGCCCCTGGATTCGACTTCGATATTATGAAACCAACGAAAAATAATGGTACATAGAAGTATATGAGGATACGGTGTGAATGGCCATTTAGGCTATCTGATATTTAAAACCATATCTGAGGGGCTCCTGGTCTATCGGATTGCTCCTCACAGCTCGGATCGAATTTGAAGTAGTAACTCAAATTGACTACAGTCATAATCTTTAACATTAGTAGTTATCTTATGTCAAAAAATAAGCTTTGAAAGAGCAAAAAACATCGTCACAGACAGGATTCGAACCTGCGCACGCAATGCGCAACACCTGGGCTGCTGTAATAGCAGGGTGTCGCCTTAACCACTCGGCCACTGTAACAATTTCTGAAAAAAATAAATTCACATTTTTAGTATTTCACTTTTGACGATTGTATGCCTTCTTGATGGTTTCCTCAGTAGTTCTAGCCCGATCTGAAGTCAAATCAAAGGTATATCGTTCGCATTTTACAAGATCCATATTTAAAGTCTATACAACCTGGAAATTGAATCCATTGCCCCTATTCATCTTCAGGCAGACGTAACTACTTCACAAAAAAAATACCTCGACTCCGAAAAGTCTTGAAAAAATAATGACTCCTGCGTGATTCGAACACGCGCATCTTACGATAACAGAACTTGAGTCTGCCGCCTTAGACCGCTCGGCCAAAGAGCCATTTTATAGAAATTTGAAATCACGTAATCTTTATAAAGGTACAAAATATGAAATTTTCCATCGAAAGAAAGTAGGTGGGACTGGTCAATTCGTTTGCAGAACAATGTTGGCTCACTTCTACAGTAGCTTTTAGGGCGTGTATTATAGTGTGTTTTTTCAGTATGGGACACGATATGTGGTGAATGCAAGTACAATTGCCGAAAGGCCTGCCTAGTCTCACTCGATAACTGTATTTTGAGTTGATTGACTGGCTTGAGCAGATTCATCAAGAGCACGGCGCCGAGCTCTACAATTCTGTTGCATATGGCCGTGCCTTTTGCAAAAGAAGTAAAAACAGTGAACCACTACTTTCTGGTTCCAGAAGTAAATTTCTTTCTTGGTCCACGTGCTGAAATCAACGGTTGATTGTTCATACAGTCTCAGTTTAGTAGTAGTGGAGGCGGAGTCGAGCTCTCTTGCGTCGGCACCTGACCCACGCTTATTCTGCCTCGAATCGGAGTCGATAACACTAATCTTGTCGAGCCGTCTGAGATATTCCAACAATTGATGGAGCGTCAGTTGACCAAATTTAAGGGCTTCAATAGAATACTTGAAGTTAAGACTGCGAATGAGAATGATTCGAAGTGCCTCTTCCGAAAGAACTGAGGTGGGAATGTGCTTCCGAGTGGTGTTGAAGGCGAAGATGTGTGCCTTGATGGATTTCGAACCTTGGCGGAGGCTCATGAGGTGGCAAAGTGCCTTTTCAATCAACAAAGTATGATTATCCGGAGCAGGAGGCGTTTCTGCTTCGGTGCACATTGACTCTTCTGGTATCTGGCAGAGATGCTGATTCAAACCTTCAACGTTGCCCGTAGAGGAAAGCAAACTCATGTTTCGGTGAGGGTAAATGTGGAGTAAAGTCAGCAAGATCCTAAGGTACGAGTGAACCAAATTTAGGGTTATGATCGGCTATATTCAGAAAGTCCGCCGAAACTTCAAATTTTGTTGGATGAGTTTGAATTGAAGTGGTGTTAAGACTTATTCTTACAAACCAGATACCAGGGCAGGCGCTACTTATAGATCCGGCCCTGAGCATGTGGCTGCAGGTGAAATTGAGATATGCATAGAAGGGTAAAACCAGCCTTGTTACTACTGTTTTATTTTTGTTACAGCAAGATAGTTACACTTCTTTACTTCCTATTGTCTGCTACCTTCACATGCATATCCCCATGACATTTGTTTTGACATTCTATGGTTATAGCACCAAAACTGTTCATAGTACACCTGTTCTACAGTACTACACCATAGGTTTTATCCTATTATCTAATGTTGAGCACTGGTTCAACTATTAGAAGTATATGGAAAATGATGGTGTAATCATTAAGGTGTCACAAGGCCAAAGTTGCTAGGAGTTATATTTTTTGCTCAACCTACCCCCTTAAGAGTGGTCAAGCTTATGACTATACTACGGGTGTGACTTAAAAAGGACACTGAAGAAGGGGCTAACACTCAAAAGTCACCTATTCAGCATTTAAGCAATGTGGCATGCTGAAGGTTCCATACATATCAGCCCATTCAATATGTACAAATAATTACTCTGCAATGGTTAGACAAGTCTGCCATCAAATCATCTGACACGAATCCAATTACTCTCTTAATCTATACCATAAATAAAGGTCTTTGACACATACTCAGTCTCTGCTTCTAGATTCCAAAATGTCAATTTACCTATCAAGTGAACCGTTTCAAGTATGTTGTGTGATACTATCTGATTACAATTGTTTATCTGATTATGTATCGATTGATTGTGTATTGCTAACTATGTGTTCCTTACATGATTGATTTAATTATGGGATCGTAATTATGTCTGAGCTTACTTGAAAGGTTAAAGTCAGATGTCACCATTCATCGTTATATGTATGCGTTAATCCTAAATGTTGCAGATCGAGGAGTTCGTATTCCTGTCTGTGGATTGTATTTATGACAGGAATATTCGAGGCCAAGTGATTTTGATTATGAAAATATTCAAGAAAAATATTCAAGAATTCGTAATCTTTATAGAATTTAAAATGGCTGCTAGACCGCAAAACACAAGGAACTGGTATTATGAAGATTTGCCCCGCGTGCAGGGCTGCATGAACCCATGTTGAAGTAGTAGTGAGATTTCCCTTTCTTGATTAGTGCTCAAGAAGTTTTTGGCCAGGTCAACGTCTACGTCCGATATACACCATCTCTATCTTGTTAATTAAAGCTAAAGGATTAAATTGAGACTACTTTCGGAAAACTGTCCCAGATCAAGTAAAAATGAAAAAATAATGACTCCTGCGTGATTCGAACACGCGCATCTTACGATAACAGAACTTGAGTCTGCCGCCTTAGACCGCTCGGCCAAAGAGCCATTTGATGAGTGAAAATTTCTGTGGTTTTTTACGTCAAAAGATTTTAAAGATAGTGTATGAGAAGTAATTGCAGGAAATAAGCTTAATTTTTTCACGTGATCCTATTGTTCGAGAAACTTTAAATTATGACACCTTATTTCAGAGAGTGCTGGTACATATCTCCACGTGACAAGATGAGTGGGTCTGATAAAGAGCTCGTGAAAGGTTTTTATAAGCGCAGAACACATGGTTAAAAGTCTTGATCGAAATTTGAACCTAAAAGGAGACTGCGAGAAAAAGATTACATGTGTATCACGTGACATCATGTGTTTACACGTTTCAGTTAGAATAGACAGCTCACACGTAGCATACTGGGCACCTATATAGTTTTGGGGTCAAAGGGTTTGGCTTTCACAAATATGTTAAATATTTTCGAAGTATAAGTTCAAATGGAACAACATTACCTCTCCCGTAACTACTGATAATAGGGCGCGAATGAGCAGCGTTTGCCGGTAGACTCGCTTGGTTTCAGGAGTACATCTTCGAGAAAATCTGCCAGACGACTTAATTTTTCCGGTGAGGAGTTCCGCAAATGTCTTCGAGATAACCCGGGACCAAACCTTATTCTATCGACCCCGCGTCAGACCCTTGTCTCTAAAGAGTGGGGAAGTGGCACGATGTTTCGGAAACTTCCGCGCGCATGTATTGCTGTCGTCGTAGAATTTAACCGAGTAGCGTGGGGGAATGCCTGTAGGCATAGAAAACCGGCCAATTCTTGGCCGATCTCTCGGCGAATCTCCTAGAAGCCCACTTGCATGGGTTTTAGCTCGGATTTGGTTCGAGCTTTCATAGTTGCACATAACAGATCTTGAAACTCACCTGTTTCGAGTCCCGCGTAAAGCAGCTAGCCTATTTATGCAGATTGCATGTCAATTTCGCGTCGAGCATTTCGTATCCACAACACAATCTATAGGATCTTTGGATGTCAAGGGAGGATGTTCAAGCGTAAGTGTATCAACTTCCTCAGAAAGGTCACGATTTGCGACGGAAAAAGAAGCCCGAGCTCCACCTCCTTTCTTATCCCGTCTTCCTACCCCTCTTCCCCGATTTCCAGCTATAACCATGACATGCAGGTCCAAATGCGGTGTACTGCTTTGGACTCCACGCGACTCGTTACATCTGTCTAGTGTCGCCGATTTTCCCTAGCTTCATTTTTCCTCCACCTCCCATAGCAAATCAACCTCTGGCCATGAAGAAGCACACCAAGACTCAATCTTCTTACGTATGTGCCCTGTAATACCGCATGCCGGTTAAGCTCCCATCCTCCTCATACTAACCTCCTAGGCGTTTGACAACACTGCTACCACCATGGCAGCATCTCAGATGCGTAATGCTTTGAACAACTTGGCTGATACTGTCCAAGACAAGGACCAGCAGCAGCGGTTTGAGAACGAGATGGACTCGTTCTTTGCTTTGTTCAGAAGATACGTTTCTGACAAGGCCTCGGGCTCCACTTTGGAGTGGGACAAGATCAAGTCTCCTTCTCCAAGCGAGGTTGTGGAGTACTCCAAACTTCATGAGGACTCTCAAAAGGAGATCGAGAATTTGTCCAAGTTGGCTGTTTTGAAGTTGAACGGTGGTTTGGGTACTTCCATGGGATGTGTGGGCCCTAAGTCCGTCATTGAGGTCAGAGACGGCAACACTTTCTTGGACTTGTCCGTTAGACAAATTGAACACTTGAACAGAAAGTACGACACTGACGTTCCTCTTCTCTTGATGAACTCGTTCAACACTGACGCTGACACCGCCAAGATTATCAAGAAGTACTCGGGTCACAGAATTCGTGTCAGAACCTTCAACCAATCGCGGTTCCCTAGAATTTTCAAAGACTCCATGTTGCCTGTCCCTGAAACTTTCGATGATGACTTGGAGACCTGGTACCCACCAGGACATGGTGACTTGTTTGAGAGTTTGATCTCTTCGGGTGAGTTGGACTCCTTGTTGGCTCAGGGCAGAGAAATCTTGTTCGTCTCCAACGGTGACAACTTGGGTGCTACTGTTGACACCAAGATCTTGAACCACATGATTGAGACTGGTGCTGAATATGTCATGGAGTTGACTGACAAGACCAGGGCTGATGTCAAGGGTGGTACCTTGATCAACTACGATGGTCAGGTGAGATTATTGGAGATTGCTCAGGTTCCTAAGGAACACGTCGAGGAGTTCAAGAGTATCAAGAAGTTCAAGTACTTCAACACCAACAACTTGTGGATTAACTTGAGAGCCGTCAAGAGATTGGTTGAGTCCAATGCCATTGAGTCTGAGATCATTCCAAACAGCAAGACCATTTCCAAGGGATCCTCTGACATCAATGTCATTCAATTAGAAACTGCCGTTGGTGCTGCCATTAGACACTTCGAAGGTGCTCACGGTGTGAACGTTCCAAGATCTAGATTCTTGCCCGTCAAGACATGTTCTGATTTGCTTTTAGTCAAGTCTGACTTGTTCTACCTCGAGCACGGAGCCTTGAAATTGGACCCAACCAGAGACGGTTTCCCTAACCCATTGATCAAGTTGGGTTCCCACTTCAAGAAAGTAAACGATTTCCAAAAGAGACTTCCTCACATGCCCAAAATCTTGGAATTGGACCACTTGACCATCACTGGTAACGTCAAATTGGGTAGAAGTGTGACTTTGAAGGGAACCGTGATCATTGTTGTGAATGATAATGAGTCCATTGAAATTCCAAATGGCTCCATCTTAGAAAACGTCGTCGTTACTGGAAACTTGCGTATCTTGGAACACTAGGTTTCAAGCTGATTACCAGGTTGAAGAATGTATGAACAGATTGAATTTGCTCGTTAACGTCTATGTATATGTATTCAACCCGCCTTAAATTTTAGATCATTCTTAATGTTGCGTAATTCCTTGAGGAATACTAAGTGGTATTACTGGTACTACTGGTACTACTGGAGTCATGTACGTTCTAATACACTACCATGGTTGACTCTATGCTGAACACTATGATGCACACTACTATAGCATGCACCATGATCACTACTATGGCTAGATGGTATTATGATGGCGAAATAACTATTATCAATTCCATATAAATTCTCATATGACGGATTATGACGAACTTCTTTCGAGCAATAATTTTTGAGTATATGTGAATTTTCCCAATAAATATCAAGCACTATCCCACTCTTTCTTATTAGTTTTCCAATTTCGCATTTGAAGTGAGAAACGTGAATACCATACAACCTTGCTCCAAAAAACAAAATCTTATTTTACACCTTCATAATTGTTACAAAAAGCTTTTATATACCGGAAATATGGCTTTAAATTTCACCAAAACCAAATCTTCATTGTGGTGGTCATCGTGTGGACGAAAACGAAACCAGCTCCGCATATGCTTCTCCCACAACCGCACCCCAGACGCGATACCTCGGAACGCATGCTTACTCCACATTTCGCACCGCTATATATTGGATCTCTTCTCCGCAGCCAAAAAAGTAGATTCCATCATGAAGTCTTTAGAACAGATTTGCGCAAAGTACACCCAGGAAGAGGAAGGCAATATCAATGCCGTGGTGGCAGGATATACCGATGCCCAAGAAACCAAATTTATCACTGCAAAGGGTTACAAGAGTATCGAGACTAAAGAGTCAGCAACTACTGATTCCATGTTGTGTCTTTTCAGCTGCACCAAGTCCATCACTGCCATGGCTATTCTTATCTTGAGAGAGAGAGGCTTGGTCGATTTCGATGCTCCAGCCAAGAAGTACCTACCAATTTTGGGCGATTTCGGAATTATTGACGAAGAGGACCATGTGGATGAAGATACAGGGAAGTTGTTGCGTCCTCCAAGAAAACCCAAACACGAAGTCACAATCAAAAACCTTCTCTTGCACAACTCAGGTTTTGCTTACATCTTCACCAACAGCAATTATCTCAATATCATGACCAAGAGAGGTGTACACGCAGGTGCCCCACTGCGGGAACTCTTCACCCCAGATATCATGCCCCTCACTTTCGAGCCCGGCACCTCATGGAACTATGGCCATGGATCCGACTGGTGTGGGCTAATTGTGGAGGCAGTATCGGGAATGAAGCTATCGGAGTTTCTTCACAAGAATGTATTCCTGAAATCGGGTATGACTTCGTGTACATTTGAAATGAGTGATCCCAAATCCTTGATTCAATTGTACAACAGAAAAGGAGAGCAATTGAAGCCAATGAGACGCTCCCCTGTGCCCCACAAGTCACAAATTGATATGGGAGGCCAAGGGTGCTTTGGGACGGTCGCAGATTATTTGAGATTCATGAGAATATGGCTCAACTACGGTACCAGTCCAGACACTGGGTGCCAAATTCTTAGTGAGGAGTCGGTTCGATTCGCCATTAAAAATCACCTTCCTAAAGATCAAAAGATGACTTTTTGCATGCCATCTGCTGATATTGACGATGGCTACAGCTTGACGGGTTGTGCTTACAATACTGCGAAAGCGGACACCGGAAGGCCTGCAGGCTCCTTGTACTGGTCAGGGTTAGCAAACTTGTATTTCTGGATGGACTTCGAGAACAGAATTGCCGGCTTTTGGGGCTGTCAGATTCTTCCTTTCCTAGACGAATCGTGCGTGGAAGGTTTCATTGAATTCGAAACTGAGGTATACTCAACCATCGGCTCACTGCAACCTCATCTTTAAATGGGGTGCTCAAGATCGGAAACTCGAGTTGGACATGCCTTAAAATAATCTTCTCAGATTGAATACAATCTTCTTAGCATAGGTGCTATATAGACTACATCTTAGACCCACTATATACAGAGGCTGCATGTAAGCATAAATAAAGTCTCGATTATACGATGGGACATTTTCCAATTTCAGTTAATTCCATGACTTCAGTCTTAGCTACGGAAATATATTAGCTGATCTGGAGTATTGCTCGGGAAATAGTCAACGAACACATTTACAAGAATCAAAAACTAGAAAAAATAGTATGGATAATTTCTGCGAGTCTCATTTAAGAAGATTTACTCACTAGAGAGATGGAACACTTCAAAAACTGCATGATTATAGCTGAAATTCAAATCCAAAGTATTTAGAATGACCTTAAAATCAGCGACATTTTTTCTTCATCAAATGGCTCTTTGGCCGAGCGGTCTAAGGCGGCAGACTCAAGTTCTGTTATCGTAAGATGCGCGTGTTCGAATCACGCAGGAGTCATTATTTTTTCATTTTTTCATGATCTGTGCCAATTCACTAAACTTCAGTCTAGCTTGGTGCTCTTCCTTAAGTTTTTGGCGTATAATTGAACTTTTTTAAATTATACATCAGGCGTATCGAACTTGGATGTCAGTATGGCTAAGGTCACTTGTAACCAATACCCAATGAAGACGCGCAGGTTCTAATTTGAAACTCAAAACCAATTTGAAACTCAAGACCAATGTGAAACAATGCGAGTGCTACATACAGATATCGGCAGATTAAATGAATCCCTTTTACCCGTAACTGACAAGCATATAAGACACAGGCTCGTCTGACTAGATAATCCGCGAGCATTCCTTACACATCATATAATTGAATCGAATGTATACTTCAAATATAGACATATTAGCCATCTTAGCCATCTTATCTTAAAACATGCTCGAATCTAAGAATTGCTAGATCAGCTCAATATTAATTTACAAAAAGGGTATTTCTGCTAACTCTTTCACTAACTCTTCTCCTCTTTTACTGCATGAACCTGGAGTTCGAACGAAGATGTACTCAGTCTTCTCAAGCTGATACAGATGGGTATAGCCCAACACCACGAGATTATCCACTTGCGACGAGCTGAAAACATGCGGAAAAAAAATAATTTTCGGTTGGGGAATTAGCTGAACAATCTTGAGGCCTTCGATGTGCGACATAATTAAAGAAAATTATTAAGAGAGGAGCCAAAAATATAGCTGCGCTTTCCCAGAGGATTTGCATGATCACGAAGGCTCTGATTTATACTGATACCAAGAGAGCGTAGACACTTATCCAACAACTCTCCGATTAGCACCATCTCAGCAATCTCGGGTTCATTAGAATTCTTACTATGAAAATAAAGGAGTTTCTGAAGTGGATCATAAATTGGAGGTATGCTAGCGACCAAGACAATACTCCGTTCACTGCTATGACGGAGGGCTTCGTGAACCAGGTGAAAGACTCAGCTCTACTCATGCTTCGAATACCATACAACCGCGTGTTGTCATGCTAACAGAAAAGTGCTCTCCAAAAGTACAAATCGGCAATTGAGAATTGGGGGAACAACTTAAACTTGCTGACAAAATAAGTTTGAGCTCTCAGAATTCACTGACTTTACATTCACAACTTGGAGCCATAAATGCGGGACGCAAATCAACATGTTCATTTCGAGCCATGCGAAGAGAAACTCTTCTTCATGTCGCTCAAACCAGCAATCACAGAAGAAGTCCTAAAAAAGCGAGACGGTCGGTGGAGTGGACGAACGACGACCTTTAAAAAGATCTGAATTGAAGACTTCACTCTTGAAGACGGACTAGAAGGTCACTAGTCCATAAAGACGAACTTGATGGGTCTGAAACCTCTCAAATAGACACACAGAAGAAAAACAGCTAGCTACAGTTGCCCATCGCCCCGCCTGATAATTTATTATAGGAACGATTTCTCGGAGTTTTGTGTGAGAAAAAGACAAACAAATAATATTTATATCAGATAATATGTTGTGACACATGATTTTAATTTTCAAGACGAACTAGCCAACCTATGTATTCATCGAGGTTCTGTTGGGGGATTTCCTGAAAGACATGGGTTTCACATCACTGTGCAAAATATTGCCTACCTCGAGTTCGCAACAAAAGGGGTTTATTCATTAAAGCAGCTCATTGACGCTACAAAATATTGATCCTTACTGATATACGGTCAAAAATCCTATTATTAGCTCCTAAAGTCCATTTCAAGACTACAGTATATATGAACCTATAAGACAAACCACTGCATTTTTTGCTCTCAAGAAATGGCTCTTTGGCCGAGCGGTCTAAGGCGGCAGACTCAAGTTCTGTTATCGTAAGATGCGCGTGTTCGAATCACGCAGGAGTCATTATTTTTTTCATGGCATTAGCTTGCTAGGTTTTTTGCTTTATCTTATTCGGTTTTCTCTTTTGTGACAAATACCTTAAGCTTTGTTTCTGGGAAAGAAATAGAGGACCATTGAATGAAAACTAGGCTTACAGAGTTAAGTGATTCACTGTAGACTGGTTCTCCACTTTCCCCGATATGGCAGGGTTTGGAGCTCGTGCATGTAGATCTTACATGAAATTTGTAAAAGCTTGAAAACCTAAAGTTATTTAAAAGGCCAAATGAAGGTTAGCTCCAGAATTGAAGTTCCCTGGGGCATTTTGGGCTATCGCCAAGAAGCCAAAGTAGTGAGCCGAACCGGTGCAGTCACGTGACCCAAAGTGCATAGGCTGACTCACGATAACAATCCACATTTATATTGCTCCACACCCACCAACATATCATGACGGAATCCACATCGATCAAGTCGTTCCTCGACACAGATTTGTACAAGTTATCTATGCAGGCGGCAGTCCACAAGCATTTCAAAGATGTAAATGTGAAATACAGATATACCAATAGAACAGCACTGATGGTGCTCAACAAAGATGCTATCGCATGGGTGAAACAACAAATCCTGGCGTTGGGCCAATTGAAGTACACAAGCGAGGAAATCGATTATTTAAGAACCGCATTGCCTATGATGCCTTCAGAATTCTTGGACTCATTGGCCACCTTCCAATTGAAGCCTAGTGAGCAGATTACTTACTTCAATGATGAATCCGCATTGCAGGACTTCTACTTAGAGATCAGTGGAAAATGGTATGAGACAATACCGTACGAAATCCACATACTAGCTTTGGTTTCCGAAGCGTATTTCAAGTTTGTCGACACAGAATGGGATTACGAAGGCCAACGTGAATTGGCCAAGGAGAAGACCCGTCTTTTATTGGCCAATGGATGTGCTTTCAGTGAATTTGGTACGAGAAGAAGGAGATCTTTCAAAACCCAAGATATAGTGGTGGAATCAATCTGTGAAGAGACAAGAGCTGCTGAAAATGGCAAACTTTTCTTGGGAACTTCCAATGTTTTGTTGGCAAAAAAATATGGAGTGGTACCAATTGGCACTGTTGCACACGAATTCTTCATGGGCGTGGCCTCAATTACTCAGAGCTACCGTGAGGCCAATAAGGTGGCCATGGACAAATGGGTGGACACTTTTGGACCCGACTATTGTGGGTTGGCTTTGACAGATACCTTTGGTACGGATGCATACCTTGAGGTGTTCAAGAAGCCATACACGGACTACTACACAGGAGTGAGACAAGATTCCGGAGATCCCAAGCTCTACACACAAAAAATAGCCAACCACTTCAAGTCTTTGGGCTATGCTGACTTCTCCAAGACCATCTGCTTCTCGGACTCTTTGGACATTGAAAAGTGTCTCAAGTACAAGCGTTGTGCAGAGGAAAATGGCATGAAGGTCAGTTTTGGTATAGGCACCTTTTTCACCAACGACTTTAAGAAGAACCAAGGAGCTCGCGAAAAGTCCCAGCCCTTGAATATAGTCATCAAGCTAGCAGAGGCTGCAGGAAACCCATCAGTCAAGATCAGCGACAATCTGGGGAAGAATATGGGAGACAAGGATGTCGTGAGAAGAGTGAAGGAGGAGTTGGGGTACGAGGAAAAAGAGTGGAAAGAGGGAGACGAGGCTAGAAGATGGACGTAATGCAGAATGCACAACCTGAACAACAGGTCAATTTTAATAGAACTTACTTCGGTGCCTTGACTGGTCTTGTAGTGCAGTAGTGCTGCTGCAGTAGTGCTGCTTAGAAGGTGCGCAGGCATGAGTGTGCACACAGCACACGCTCACGGGTTCTAGAGATGACTACTCTGAGACACGCCTCTGACTCTACCATGCTAGATACAAACTCAGTATTGGAAATACTAGCTGCTTTCGAGGACCCCAACAGGGGAGGTGCTCAGAAAGAAGCAGAGTACCAGTTGACCAGGTGGGAAACCGAGCCGGGTTTCCACTACATCCTACAGAGTGTATACCTCAACCCAGACCTCCCATTGAATGTGCGGTGGATAGCCGTAATTGGCTTCAAAAACGGAGTGGAGAAGTACTGGAGACCTTCAAGGGCCAATGCTCTCAGTAAAGAAGAAAAAAACCAGATCCGAAGCAGGCTTTTTAGCCTTGTGGATGACAAGAACAGCCAGTTGTCCATTCAAAATGCTCAGGCCATTGCGCGGGTGGTGAGGTTCGATTTCCCTGGAGAGTGGCCCAATTTGTTCGAAGAAATTAGCAAGAGTATGGAGGATGCTGTGTTCCAAAAAGGCAATTTGGTATCGGCCAACAACCTCTTGGTGATTTTGAACCAGGCAGTTAAGTCGGTGGCTCTGGTGAGAATCGGAAGAGCTCGACACACCTTTCAAACAAAAGCACCTTTGATTTTGCCTGTTTTGATCAAGATGTACCTCAAGTTCTTTCACATGTGGACTGCGTCCCTTGACCTCACTATAATGGAAATATGCTACATGTGCTTGAAAAACATCCGAAGAATGATTCCCGAGGGATTTGAGCAGCCTCATAAAAACCATGATATTTGCGAGTTCATGAGAGTGTCTGTTACCCATTTGCAGGGATTGGTCACTGAGCATGAGAAGTACTCTTCTGACTTGCTTGAAAAGTACGTCAAGTCCTACAGCAAGCTCTACGTGAATCTCATTGCCAACAACCCCACGAGCTTTGTTCTCATTCCATGCTCCCAGGAAATCGTCTCCACATATATGTCCTTGCTCCAGAACAAGGCCGAGGCCATATACAACTCCACCGAGGAAAATGACTTTTGGGAGGTCTTGGCCCTCAAGGGCTTTTTGATTTTGAAGAAGATGGTCACGTATGTCTACAAGCAAGGAGCAGTCACTCTTAAGAAGAGAAATGATAAAGACGAGGTGAACAATGCTATTCAGATTTTGAAGACCCAGTTCTTCACCTCCGATGTCATCCGCCAATTATGTGATTTGATCATCAATTGGTATTTGCGCTTGAAGCCTACTGATTTGGACAGCTGGCTCCTTGAGCCGGAGGAGTGGACCAATGAAGAGCTCAATTCTAGCTGGGAGTACCAGGTGCGCCCATGTGCCGAGAATTTCTTCCAGGACCTTGTTAAATACTTCAAGGACGATGTATCAGATTTCATTCTCAACAAAATTTCTAATGGACTTTTTTCCAATGACTCATTGGACAACATACTTACCAAAGACTCGACCCTATGCACCTTTCAACTATCTGCAGACTCGATCGCCGATAAGGTCAATTTTGACCAGCTTCTCGAACAGGTGTTTATACCTGAAGGATTGCGTGATGATCTTATCGAGAACAAAATTATCAAGAGGCGGATATGCTTGATTATAAGCACTTGGGTCTCAGTGGACTACTCCAGACAAAGCCGTGTTGAAATCTATAAGCTCTTGGCCACTTTTTTGCAACCGGACAAGAAAATCAACGACAAGGTTATCAAGTTGACTGCAGTGCAATGTTTGAGGTTTGTTATCAATGACTGGGATTTTGTTAAGCAGGATTTTCAGCCTTACTTGACGGAATTTGTGTCTCTTTTCATCAACCTACTCCAAAACGTCTCTTTCACAGAGTCTAAGCTATACATCTTGGATACGCTAGCAATTCTCGTTGAAAGATGCAACCCATTAATTGGTGAAGAAACTCTACTCTCAATTTTGCAGATAGTACCACATTATTGGGCCAAGTCAATAAGCGAAGGAAACGAAGAGTCTATCTTGAAGACGTCGTTGCTCAGAGTCTTGAAAAGTCTTGTGGTAGCATTGAACGGGAACTCGTACCACACGTATGAGATCACTGCCCCCTTGATCGGGTCTTGCTGCACACCCAACTCGGAGTTCTACTACTTATTGTCTGAGGATGGATATGAGCTTTGGCTTGCCATCTTGCAATATTACCCAGCAGAGGATCCGCTCAAACAGGAGTTCATAGACTACTTTGGCTTGATCCACCAGGCACTTCTCGACTCCACCGAAATCCTCACCACGCTCTTGTCGATTGTCAGATCATACAGTCTATTGTCGCCCGAGTTGTTCGAGACCCAGTACGGCTTAGAGATATTCCGTGTGCTTTCGGGCTACTTATCTACCATGAGGGATGATGCCTTCGATGTTTTCGTGTCTTTGGCTGATATCTTGTTTTTGCTGAAAAGCGGTGAGGAAAAGTTTATCGAAAATTTGATTGAAAGCGGATTGATGAACTCCATGATCAGCTTTGTTCTTGATGAGAATAATAGTGCTGTTCTAGCAAACAAGATTTTGGTGGTGCTCTCAAGGTTGGCCTATAGCTCGCCTGCCATATTGATGAGGATACTCGAGCACTTATCGGTTGATACTGAAAAGTTTCTCACCACATGGATGTCATACTTCAAAAGCAACGGCAATCCCAGGAACAAGAAAGTCAACTTGATGGCATTGTTGAATATTGCCATTGAGGGATTACCCAAGAACGTGCCAGGACTGGTCGCCATTTTCGGAGAAGTCCTCAGACAGAGCTTTCTCTTTCTAGAAGAAGTTCAAGAGGACGCTGTGGGGAAATGTCAAGCATACGAGGGCGACTACGTCTACAGCGATATCGATAACTACGCATATCTTGATCCTGATATCGCTCCACACGGAGAAAAAATCCGCTACCAGAGGCTTCTCGAGGCAAAAGACCCTGTGTATTCCATTAACTTGAAAGCTATGATCAGAAAGGATGCGTTAGACTTGAAGACTAGTGGTGGAGACGGATGGTTCGAGGGAATCATGTCCATGTCGGACCAGTACACCAAGGAGAAGCTTCATGAATTGATGTTATAGTTCATGCATGTCTATTACGTTTTAAATTACATGTCCAATGCACTACTCATGTATCCACGGTAAAGTGACATGTACTGGTCTGAAGACGCATTGGTTTCGCGCGAGAAATACTGACCAATTCCACTACTCCCAAGATAAAGATGATAGGTTTGGGATGTCTTGGACCATTCCGAATGGGGCGAATCGCCAACAATCCTTACTTCCTCCCATTCAAGAGATTTCACATCCAGAGCCGGCTCCAGCAGACCCGGAGAGCCATGCAGGACAGCATGGACTTGGCCCATAGAAAGAAGATGGACCAGATGAAACTCAGAAACCGCAGTGCTGCTTACTACTCCATGTCCGTTATTATGGTCTTCACGGGTCTCTCGTGCATAGCG
This sequence comes from [Candida] ipomoeae, assembly GCA_002370145.1. NCBI lineage: Eukaryota > Fungi > Ascomycota > Pichiomycetes > Serinales > Metschnikowiaceae > Metschnikowia > [Candida] ipomoeae. The sequence goes on along the minus strand of NKZK01000568.1, from coordinate 402,490 downwards.
GTGCCATTTTACAGATATCTTTGTAAGAGAACAGGATGGGGAGGAACTCCCATCACCGATGCCCGGATTTTCACCGCAGATAAAGTGGTTCCTGTGGATACCAATAAGAGAATCAAGATCTCCTTCACGTGCCAGGCATCTGGAATTCTCCCATGGAAGTTCACGCCTTTACAAAAAGAAGTGTACATTGTTCCAGGCGAGACTGCATTGGTGTTCTACCGGGCCAAGAACATGTCCAAGGAAGATATCGTGGGAATGGCCACCTACTCCGTCACCCCAGAGCACGTGGCCCCTTACTTCAACAAAATCCAATGCTTCTGTTTCGAGGAGCAACGGTTGGCTGCAGGAGAAGAGGTGGACATGCCCGTTTTCTTTTTCATTGACCCCGACTTTGCCAAGGACCCCGCCATGAAGAACATAGACGATGTGGTGTTGAATTATGCATTTTTCAAGGCTTCTCACCAAGACCGTGGGTTGTATCCTGTGCCCATTCAACAAGGAGTGGAAGTTTCCACGGCATAACGCAAAAGACCATTAGGCACTCTCGACACATAAAGTTACTGTACATAGAATTAAAACTTGAAGCTCAAAGAGATCTGTAGATAGTAGTGTGACAGCATTGTCTAAATTCCAAATTACGGTGTTCCATCGTAATAGTGTTCAACGGAATCTTCCATAATAAGCATCACCATGATCATACCTATTACCATTAAGACAAATAAATGTTACTGATGGGTATTGGTTTAAAGCTTAATTTCGTGAGTGGTGCGAACCCAGCCTTACCCAAGTCAAGCTCGTTTAGTGCGATCTCACTTTACGTAATACTCTTCTACAAAATGGTATGTACACCACACACAATTCCCATGGCATCTCTAACGTATAGGAACACGGGGTGAAACGCTCAAAGCTCTCGGGGCAGGCAAAGGCAGCCAAATTGGAAAAAGACCGCTTGAAGATCGAGAGGTATAAGGCCTTGTGCTCCACAGTACTAGATGCTAAAGCACGCAAGATCTACACCATGGCAAGTTTGGAAGACACCACGAAGTTGCTCGACCTCAATCCTGAATTCAACTCTGTCTGGAACTTTAGAAGGTACATCATGATGGACTTGTTCAGGAAACAGGAATTGGAGCAGGTCCAGGCCTTAAGCGAAGACCTACGCATGGTGATGGACATGATGAAGCAGTTTCCCAAATGTTACTGGATCTGGAACCACCGGAAATGGTGTTTGGAGGAGTTGGATAAGATCGGTGGGGCTAAGTGGGAGTATGAGTTGGCTATAGTGCTGAAGTTGTTGGAACTCGATTCCAGAAACTTCCATGGCTGGCATTACAGACGCTATGTGATGCAGAAGATCGAAGAAGCAAAGCTCAAGCAGGTCACTGGCGAAGAAAAAGTGGTGGAAGAGTTGCGTCTTCTACTAGGTGAATTCCAGTACACCACGCAAAAGATCAACCGTAATATCTCCAACTTCAGTGCTTGGCATAACAGAACGACTCTATTGAGGAGAATCTACGATTTGGTCCAAAAGGTCAAGACACCTGAAGCATTGGCTGAACACAAGGAACTCATCGAGAGGTTCCAATCCACGAAACAACTCATGGCATACGAGTTGAATCTAGTGAAAACGGGAATGTACATGGATTCTGATGATACCTCTGTGTGGCTTTACATGAAATGGCTCCTTACGTGCGATGTGTTCGAGCCGTGCTGCGATGTGGAGTTGTTGAACAGGCAACTTTATGATATCGGGGAACTCAATACACTCGAGAGAGAGGACAGCAAAGACGGCAAGGACAACGCGTGGTGTCTCAAGATGATTATTTTCTTACGGGCATTGAAAGCTCAAAAGAGCCACACCGACGCGGAGCATGATAGCATAATTGAGGAGTGCTTGCGTAAATTGGTGGAGCTGGATCCTTTGAGAAAAGGTCACTACTTGGAGCAGATAGCCGGCCGGGCCCCATTGATCTGCTAAAGGGTGCCATTGAGGATGAAATTTGGGAAGACTTTATTAAAATCCTTTTTTTTGCTGCACTTGAAAGTTTTCATTTGCCGGAGTAAGGGTAGGCCAAAGCCGGTTCCAAGAAAGTATAGACTGCCCGCCTCAAACGGAAGTGTTTCTCGATGCGCAGCGATTTCCCCACACTTCTCAAATCGTCACATATGTCATGCGCACTTTTCCTATTTTGGCAATACTAGGGCCATGCGATGCCTACTAAGACGTTGCACGAAAAGTATAAAGGTGTGTAAGTCCCGGCCGTCTCAAGTGATCAGTTAGTGCTCCTTAATTTTCTTCAAATACACCCTTTGTTATAATATCTTCTTATACCCCATTGCACCTGCCCACGATGACTAGCTCTCGCGATAAATTCACTCTCTACTGGCTCAATGACTCCAGAGCCATGCGTATCATGTGGATGTTGGAGATTCTAGAGCTCGATTACGAAGTCGACATATTTTTTCGTCATCCAGAAACTTGGCGTGGTCCCCCAGAATTGTTTCATGTGCATCCTTTAGGAAAAGCACCAGTGTTGGAAGTCCAATTCGCTGATGGAAGACCAAACTTGCAGTTGGCTGAGTCCGGACTCATCATACAATACTTATGCAAACACTATGACCCAAAGAAAATTCTCTGTGGCAAGAACGAAGACGAGTCGCTACAAATTGACTACTACATTCACTACAGTGAAGGTACGCTCCAGAACCTCTTGATGTCGATGATCATCAACACTACTGCCAAGCGCATTGCACCTTTGGGGCTCGAAACCTTGGCCAAACTAGTCACCAAAGGCATCAACTACGGCTACTATTTACACGAATTCACATTGAACATGGAATTCTTGGAAAAGAGACTCAGTGACAATGGAAGTGGGTTCTTTGTGGGCAAGACGTTATCTGCAGCAGATGTGATGTTGAGTTTCCCTATCTACGAGAACATCTTCGACAATGAGGCTGGTGTGCGGGAATGCACCAACGAAACCCAGCTCTACAAGAAGTACCCACAACTCAGCGCCTGGTGCGACAAAATCAGAAAAGACCCGATTTACCTGAGATTGAGTAAGTTGATGGAAGAGAAGGTGGAGGATATTAGGAAGCAGAACTAGAAAGCTAGAATAATATTATTTAAACTTGGTAATAAATCAGAACTGAAGTTCAATATATAAAAGAGTATACACAACTAATCGTCAGCCAAACCCAAAGCCTGTCTCTGAGACTTGGAGTTGGGGTCAAAGTATGGCACTTCAGCCAAAGACGTCACACGAGTACCGTGTCTGGCCTCCTTTCCTTCGTGGTCCCAAACAGCATTGTGGTTGGCAATTCTGTTGTCCCAGATAGCAGAGGTGCCCAAGCCCTCCTTGGACTTCCAGTTCCATCTAACTTGGATATCGAGGTTCTTCTCGTAAACATTGAACAAGTACTCCAAGATTGTCTTGGACTCTGCTGCCTCCAAGCCCACAATACGAACCGTCATGGATCTATTGACGAACAAGTACTTCCATCCAGTGGCAGGGTGAGTTCTGACAATAGGGTGCTCTCTCTCGATGTGAGCTGGTCCGTTAAATGGTCTCTCTCTGTTGATGTAACCGTGGGCGGAACGGTAAATGGCAGTCTTACCGTCCAAGAACTTTTGGAATGCTGGCGACAACTTGTCGTAAGCAGCGTATCCTGAAGCCCAGAGCGTGTCACCACCAACAGCCGGAATGGTGTCGTTGTGCAAGTGGGTGATACCTGCGGGCTGGAACTCGTGAACCAAGTCAGCGTGCCATTGGCCGTTGCCCTTAGTGTTGTCTCTGAAAGTCAAAGGAAGGCCAAAGAATTCTTTGGCATAATCTTGCCAGATCACAGAGATACCGTTCAAGTCGTCACCGTTGACTCCGTTGGGCACTCTTGGAACTTGTGGGTGGACCTCCACTTGACCCCAGTACTTACCCAACTCCAATTGCTTTTGAGGGGACAAATCCTGGTCTCTGAAGAAAACAACCACTCTCTCAGCAATCAATAAGGCCAACTCGTCTTTTTGCTGGTCGGTCAATTCGGAAAGTTGTAACCCGACAATTTCCGTACCGATGTGATTGGTCAAGTTGTTGACCTCTTTGGCGGCACCAAACAAGGCCTTCTTCTCGGGGTCAGCATTCTTTCCTCTCTCGATGTATGGGTACTCTTTGTTGCGGACCTCAAAAGCCTCGTCGACGTAGGTAGGAATGTCTTCTCTGTCTGGGACTCTTGGGTAACCCTTGGACAAGTCAATGCCATACTTTTCGAGTCTAGTTCTGGCAGGTGCAGGCAACTTCTCCAACCAGGAAGCAGCAGATCCAGTTTTGAATTCTTTCTTGCCCCAAGGTCTTCCAACCACGCTCAACTTTGACAATTTGTCAATGGCGGATTGGTATTCTGGGCTGGTTTCGTTAGTCTGGACAATTGCAGGAGCCATTTTGAGGAATGTTTTTTTTGGAAAGTAGCTGATCAGATGATCTTGATTTTTGAAAAATACCCCTGGACCTTGACCATCTTATAAAGGGTTCTTTCCCCACGCGGATTACTAAGCCCAACGAGGTTCGGGAACCACAGTTTTGCACCCATTCTTATCGCGCGAAATCTCCTCATCCACAGTGATGCAGGGTGTGGCATTTTCCGCAGCTCAGAGCCAGGAATCCCCGGAGTTGCACTAAAAACAACACCGCACCTACCAGGCGAGCGTCGGGAAAAGGGACTCTCGCCCCGCCTATGTGCATGACTAAGGCCTATTGTAAGTAATGCTACATGATATACGAGCTGTCTTTAAGATTATTGTATAAATCAGCCAATCCCTGGGTGCGAATCCTTTTCAATTAATAAGCAGAGGCATAGCTGACTGTTGTATGGCTCACCAATTGTACGGGCTGTTGTAGATATCCATACAGCCGAAGGTAGTTTTATTTTGAGGACACATTCGAGTACAATTTTCTGTTGATACCAAATATATGGCCTATTTACATCTAAAATTCTAGTCTAGTTAAAGTATATAGAGGTTGAGTCATATCTAGATTAATTCCGCTTGTATGAGCTCATGTCACTGTGGATGTCGCAAGGATGCAGTCCTCGACACATGTCTGTCATAAAAATGTGGCACATTCCCGCAGTTTAAAGTAGTCTAATTCGTGGAGAAACGACAAGCTTATCCTTAAAGCGGAAAGCCGCCGGGCCGTGAACGGGTTGCAATCAAGAAGCGACTCAAAATGAGTTTTTTTTGCCCGCTCCTTTAAGTAAATGTGCAATGTATTGGATTTAACGCTTTGCACTTGCAATTGTGGAGCAGTGATAACGTTTGTTAGATTCCTATAAACTCTACCTAAGGGTGCCGTGACAGATTTACTTATCCGCCCTGTCTCAACGACGCGGATTACGCCTTCTTATAGGCCAAGCCATATTGGCCTGCATAGCAGCCAATATGCAGGTTGGCTTAAATAATCCTCCTAGCGACAATTTCCTCCTTACGTTAGAAATGTGCTAATCTGCTTATGCATCAAGTGTTAATTCTAACACTTGCATGCTTCTCCATTCACGAACCGGTAGGACACGTGAACCTGAACTTTGCTCACGTGCCTGCTGGCACGTGATCATGAGGTACAGATGTCCCGCAAGTTCAACACAATGCGTTCAACAACTTTTTCTAGTTTCGTCAGGATTAATAAATCTTTGAGAGCTCTTCGATTTCGTACTCGATCCAAGTGGCCATGCAATTTTGATCCATGTTGTGCCCACTATCGTCGAACTTGCCTGGCTTACAACCTCTGGTGTTGTCACTGTTAGGGCAATTAGTGTATGGAGAGTGGTAGTATCCGATGTCTCTGAACCAGTGGATGTCCTTTTTGTCAGCAAACAATGCCAAGGCCAAAGAGTGCACTGGTGCATCTCCCCACCGCTCATAGTAAAAGTTGCCCGTCTCATCTAAGTGCTTGAACCAATTGGTATATGCCTCACTTCGATAGAAATCCATATCAGCAATTTCAAAGTTCGACCAGAAATGACATGTCGAATATCCGTTCGCCGTCTTGGCCTTCTTGGGGTTCTGCTGGTTTTCAGTTATCCATTGGAACGCCCCGTTCGGGTTCACATACTTGTAATTGTCGCCTATGTTGAGAAACTTAAGGGTTTCAGGGAACAACGACCGGACACTGAGGTCAATGTCGTACAAGTTGATGGTAAACCCGTACAACTTCTTGGTTCCCGCGAGGTACTTAAACACGTCGTAGTTCAAGTCAGTGTAGAACTTCACACTGGGTTCGATTCTCCAGTAGTACTTGTACTTTTGCAACTCTGGCAAATCTTGGAACTTACCCGAATAGAACCGACACATATTGTGGTAGGAGCCCTTCTTAGCGTATGCAACCTTTTGATCGTGGAGTTGCTGCATGGCCACTCTTTCCCTCTCGGTGTCGATCGTCAGTGGCTTATCCCACACTTCCGGGGGTATATGCACAAATTCGATTGGAGCATCGGTGAAGGATCTGACCCGTTCTTTGAACCTTTCGGTGAAAGGCTCATCGTTGAGAAACGTGTATGGGTAGTGAAATTTGCTGTTGAAATGACTCTCAAACTGCCTCATGGTGCTCCGGATCCCAGATATTTCATTATTTCTGACTAGCGCAATGATGGTGGCATTCTCGTGCTTGTACGTCAGGATGTCTTCAGGAGGCCGGATGGAATCCATATCAAAATCCTTTGGCTCATTGATCTTTTGAGCCAACACGAGATCATACACCTCTTGGTTGGTAGCTAGGATTTGCTTGGGCGTGCCCTCTTTATTCTGGATGTAGTTGAAAGATACAGCTTGTGGTTCTATGTTGTAGCCAAGGGTAGCGGTGGTGTTGGTGGTGAGTCTTAAGAGGGACATCACATTGGCGTAGTGTTTGTCTAGTAAAGTGGGATCAACAGCATGGTGGTATGTGACCATCGAAATGATAAGAAGTAGCACGATCAAAGGTGCGATCACCTTGACTATGACTTTCGGTATACGGAACGACAAGGAAGAGAGCATTGTCAGTGTCCAGTGTTCCGGGCCGGTGACTGAAATTCAGCGATATGTACCGCTTCATGTCGGAATCCTAGGAGGTCCTGCGTGGGGCCAAGGCTCATTCCGGAAAAGGTGTCACTTCTCTTTGTCATATGCACCCGGTTGCAGGTTTTGCGCAGAAGACGCGCTTTGGCTGTACAGGGCAACCCAAGGCGTCCCTTGCGGCATTGTCCGTGGTATGTCTACAATACACTATAGAGATGTCGAATATTCTTTGGGCTGAATAGGGAAGGTGTTGCCGAATACAGATATGGCATTTATTTTGCTTCTTCGTTGTGTAATGATTTTTAAGGCCTTTGAAGCTCATACACGTTCACACTTTCGAGAGGTATTGAACATATTTTTGAAAAACTTTTGCTGGCAAGGCTTGGGAAAAAAAAATTTTAACCGAGTTACAGGTATTTCAAACGTTCTTGATTTTTTTCATCCAACGAGAAAATTCAAGGCCTCGCCCTTTTCTTTTTAGACCTTCTTGTTTCTTTTGAGGCATACTTGCTGGTATTGAGCTACATGCCAGCACCACCAATGTAGACCATGTAAATATCAAGCGCATTCCTTGACGACGCGGAAGGCTTCCATTACCTTAAAAACCAGAATAAACTACTGATCGAAAAAACCTGCATATATCACCGCGGACATGGCCAGTCACCTATTGGACTCACCTCTACGGTCATGGCATTCTCTACAAAAGCACTATGCTTCAAGAGAAGTCTATGTGAGCTTCCAGACAAACTCAAAACACTCTCGAAGTTTTCTTTTCCCTTAGCTACCCACGGCATCAAAGATGTCAGCAGCGAAATACAAGGACCTGTGACGTTAAATGGCCATCTCCACAGGAAACCCCGGGTCCAGGCCAAAAGAAGTTTTGCAGAGCTCAGAGATATCAATGGCGATGTGATCCAACTTTATATGGATCCTCAAATCACGCCTGCGGACAATTTCTCCCTCTTGAAAGACTCAGGTGCAGAGGATTCCATCAGTGTTACAGGCCATATCCAGAAAAAAGTCCCCAAAAAAGGGCAGGACAAAGCAGAATACGAATTGGTGGTGTCTAGCTTCCAGAACTTAAACCCTGCTGGCGTTGAAGCTGCGCAGTTGGACAACTTAAAGCACACTGCTCCTCAAGACATTCCTCCGAAGTTCCGCTTTCTTCAGCTTCGAGGCTCGGCATTGCAGAATGCACTCAAGACCAGAAGCAAGGTATCTCAGTTGGTGAGAAACACTTTGATTGACGAGCACAATTTCACGGAGATCGAAACTCCGCTACTATTCAAGTCCACACCAGAAGGAGCTCGGGAATTCCTTGTGCCCACCAGGTCGCCAGATCGCTTCTACGCTCTTCCTCAATCCCCTCAACAATACAAACAAATTCTCATGAGCTCGGGCTTCTCGAGGTACTTTCAATTTGCAAAGTGTTTCCGTGACGAGGACTTGAGAGCTGATAGACAACCGGAGTTTACCCAAATCGATCTCGAGTTGAGTTTTATCAATTCCAAGAAACAAGTGATGGAGGTGATCAACAGTGTGATTAGAAACATCTGGCTGGCCGTCATGTCCCGCCCAATTTTGAATTTAGGGTCGGACGGGTACTTGCACCCTGTCACTTCGGAGAAAGCGTTCTCTTCTTTGGCCTACATCGACGCTTTAAGCAAATACGGTATCGATAAACCTGATTTGAGATCAAATTTGTCCTTCATAGATCTCTCGGCACACGTGACCCCACTTCAGTCGCCTAAGAAATTTCCGGTTCTCGAAGCTTGCGTACTAAAGGGTGCCTTTGTTCCAGGTGAGAAGGGAAACAAAATCCCCCACGCATTAAAAGAGGCCGCAAATTATACCAGAAGAAAACCGATCATCATAGCGTTAGAGACTGAACATGATTGTGAGTCTTGGTACCAAAAATTCCTTGACAAAAAGGTGTTTGAATTGAAACCTGAGGCTTCTTTGAAATCATTACAAGACGCATTGGGATTGCAACCAGGAGATATTCTTGCGTTCTCCACTCGTACTGAAATGCCATATGAAAACCCTACTCCTTTGGGAAAATTCAGACAACTCGCAATAGAAGCCTTCCCTGAGAAATGGAACAGACCAATCATGTCTAGCAACGGTACTCTAACCACGCAGTATGACAGGAGCAAAGAGTTTGTTGCTACGTGGGTGGTGGAGTTTCCTCTCTTCAGTCCTGTCGAGCTCTCTGAAGATTCTGATCTGGACTTCCCCAAATACAGCGCTAACCAGCTCGAGGCCACGCACCACCCTTTCACCATGGCCAAGAGTGAGGACTACGAACTTCTCGCCTCGGACCCATTAAAAGTACATGGTGAACACTACGATTTGGTCATCAATGGAGTAGAAGTTGGTGGTGGATCTCGAAGAATACACGATCCAGAACTTCAAAAGTACGTGTTCAAGCAAATCCTTAAGATCCAGAATTACGATGTTTTGTTTGGACATCTTCTCAAGGCATTGAGCTTTGGATGTCCTCCTCATGCGGGAATTGCTTTGGGCTTTGATCGTTTGTGTGCAATGCTTATAGGAAGTCAAACTATCAGAGATGTGATAGCATTCCCCAAGAACCAGTCTGGATCAGACCCTGTTGTTGAGAGTCCCACTGACGTGGCTACAAAGACTCTCAACGAATACTTCATCAAAAAGGTATAGACAACGTAAATAGTTTATTTGTATATAATGTGAACCATTGGCTCAATTTTGTACTGGAGAAGAAATGGATTAACGGTTGCGTCCTCTGAAGTTATTTCTCTTGGGGAATGGGGTGGAGTAATCAGGTCCTGCAGCCCGTTTCTCCCTCTCCTCCAGTTGTTGTTTCTTGCGGAAGTTGGCCTCCATTTTCAACTGGATTGGAGTCTTGTGACTTTGAACAGTTTCCTCTTCGTCTCCTGCTTCAGAGTAGTACTCACGTTCTTGCTCTTTCACCAATGCTTTCCAGTCGAACTTTTTACGCACGAAAAGCTCCATGGACCAGTTCTTCCAAACAAGTCTTCCGTAAATACTATCTTTCACTTGGTTAGCTTTTGCCATCAACTCAGACGCAATCCGGTCCTTGTACATAGGCAATAACACGGTGAATGTCCATAGTTTGTCCACGATATGAGAACCATACGAATTGCAGGCCAAGTCAAAGATTTTGCCCGAGAAAATGTTGAGGAATTTCTTTCTCATGATTAATAGGTCTCTTGGTTCACCTTGAGAAGCCGTTTTGACTGTGAGTGCGTGCTCCACAACGTGGGAGAAAACTCCATGGCAGCACATTTGCTTGAATCTCTCGGGCGAAAGAGCCATGAAATTGAACCACGAGCAAATCACAAAGTTGTAGTCGTACTCCATCAATTTTTCTAGGAAGAGTGCACGTCTTCTTTCTTCTGCAGTAGGCCAGTCGTCTCTGGTGTTTCCCAAAGTGGATCCGGTCAACTGAAGTACGTTCTCGAAAAGCTCGGTGGTGGTATCATCGCTGGGTTCATTGAGATTATAGTTAGGGGCGAACTTCAAGAAGAATTGTTCGATCAACTCGTCTTTTCTGTAGTGGAATCTCAGGATAGATGCCTCTATGACAGACTTACCCAAATCAATATTCTGGTTTTCTGATATAGAGACAAGCTTCGAGATGTGGGGAATGATCTCGTCCAAAATGAACTCAACTTCTCCTGCCTTCAATTTCACTAGTAAAGCTTGGATAATGTAAACTCCGGTGGTGGCTCTTTGGGCCAACTTCAAGACCCGGTCCTTGATGTAAAGCTTGTATAATCTCTCAATGTATCTCATTCTTGCTCCGTCGTTTTTGATGAGCGACTCGAGGAAATGCGATCCCACGCTGTCTGATAAGAGGTACTCGACAAAAGCTGCCTCTTTTTCGTCTCTTCCCTCTCTTTCAAAAAGGAAAAGCTTGTGCCAAATCAGACGGTCTCTGTCGGTGATACCCTCCACTCTCACAAGAAGCTGGAGAACAGGCGAGGCGACTTTGTCTATGGCGAGTTCTCTGACAGTCTTGACATCCCAATCTGCGGAGACGTTGGAGATAAGCTTCTTGAGTTCATCTTTAAACGAAGGTGGTACTTCATACGCACGGCTGAAGTTATCGTTGTCCTTGATCTCGATCATTTTTCTGGCCACCTTAGACTTCTTGGACCGCAAAACAGAGTGAGCCATGGTGGTGGACGGCAACTCCTTTCCTGAAATAATCAAGATGACCATTCTCATGACATGCGAGGCGTACTGATGCAGGAGCATGGCCTTCCAATGAGGTGCAAACAGATTGAGCATCTGGATGAACAACGATTCCATCGTCTTGGAAGCAATGTACTTGTCTTCCTCAGAAACAGACTCATCTAGTTCCTCGTCATTTTCGTTGTCGTGGGTCAATTCCTTCTCCACCAAGGCAGCGCTTCTTACGAAAAGTGTTTCCAAGACATGGGACGAGTATTTGTGGTGGGCCAAAGCAGGAAAGTGGCCCTCGAAGGAGTGGAAAATGTTCTTGAGCTGGCGGTCCGAGGCATTCAACACCAATCTCTCCATCAATTTGGAGCAGATTTGGTTGGTGACAAGCTTCAATTCCTTGCCGCGTGCTTCTTCCAAAACCGAGCGGATGAAGCCTGCTCTTTCTTCATCGGAGTCAAAAGCGTTGGCATTTAGCGTGGACTCGGCCTGCTTGAAGTAGTCGATTTCCGTTGGGTCGACCAATCCAAAGAACACTGAGGAGAATTCTCCATCTTGCTTTGGGGCCTTCAGCTCTTCTTGGCCTCCAACATCGACCTCCACATCCGAATCGTTGGCCACTGTTTCTGAACCTGCAGATGGCCGCTCTTTATATGCCTTTTTATTTTCTCTTCTCCCTCTTGGCTTGGCCATTTGTGTGGTGATAGATCAAGTATTGAAAAATTCAAGTGAGATGAGATGAGTGCGTAGCGCATCGCGACTTGTGGAGTTAGTGCATAAAGCTACTTGGGTGAAGTAAAGAGACAGAATAAAAACGCAGCGATTTCTGGATTATATTTTTATTTTTTCTAAAAAATCTATCTTTAGGGATTTTAGATCTCGTTTTTAGGGTCTCCATAGCCAGTTATAAATCTAAATAGTATGTACTGGAGATGGCATGCTAATGTTCCTCCATCAAGTCTAGCCTTTCACTAAACATTTAAATTAATCTAATTTGAATTGAACAGATCGATTAAAATTCATACATTGATTAAATCTAGGGAGCTCGATTACCAATCTGATTGTAAAGAGCTGTGTGCTATCGCATATCTAACAAATAGTGGATCTCGTACTTTCAGAGAACAGTATCAGAATGATTGTAGCCTCATTACAACTTGGGTCTTGCATTTTCTTCAGCTTGACGAGCCTTCAATTTGGCAGGGTCTTGGCTAGTAAGCTTGTGCCAAGCAAGCAAGTGAGGGTAGTCCTTAGGTGGATTCACGTTGAGACCCAAGTCCTTCATTCTGCTAGTATCAGTGAAAAGGTTCTGGTTAATAGGGAAGTCCAAGATGAAGTCAGCACCGGACAACTTGTTGCCCACAAAGTAACCACCGTTTTTGTTTTTCAACTGGTTGTCCAAGAAGGCCAAATGGTTGAACAACTTCTTCAAGTAGTACTCGGAGTTCATCTTGGAAACAATGTATTTCACCAATGCTCCAGCACCAAAAGGAGCTCTCTTCACAGCGAAAGAACCCACTAAAAGCGACACAATGTGGGGCTGCAAAGTACCCTCGGCAAAGTGCAAGTAGTAGTTGACCAATTCCTCATCTTCCTCATTGTCAGGAGTCAATTCCTTGTTAGTGTCGTAGTGGCGAATCAAGTACAGCACAATTTGACCCGACTCGGCAAGAGTGATTGGCTTGGTGGATCCTTCCTTGAAGATCTGGACAAGTGGGGACAATCCAGTGGGCCAGATGTCCTTCATTTCCTTGGGGGCCAAGTAATCGGGGCCTCTCTCGTAGAGCTTCAATTCATAGTCAAGATTGAGTTTCTCCAAGAGCCAGACGATTCTGGAAGCTCTGGAGTCGGAGAGGTAGTGCAAAATGATTTTATCAGGCATTGAGAAAGTAGTGGCGGTGGGAGCGAAATGTCCCCACGCATTCTATTTATCTGGCTGCGGAGCCAGCAATTGCACATGAAAATGCATTTATGTCACGGTGCGTACATGCCTAGACCCACCACGGGCTGATCAGCTGACAAATGTGTAGCAGGGTTCGGCCACCCCAATTCCGCTATTACATTAGTTATTAGCTGAAAATATCCATGAAAATGTGAATAGAATACATGAGTTAATGTTGTAAAAAACTGGCCACTAAGCATTGGTTAGCTACGGCTAGGCCACGGCCAGGTCACGACGGCCAGGTCACGTGACACGGCATATTAAAAGGCCATACAAATTTTTTTTGACTCGAAAATCTGGAAAATTCTTTACAAACATCATAAACAACTCAAAAAAAACAAGGCCGATCGGGGCTTTATACTTAGCCAGGTGTGTGGGCTCATGTGCTACAGATAAGGCATCTCCATGTATATTTTGTACGTAGATGCGAAAAAAATCACATCCATCTCATCATGGCTACAGACGAAAGTACCAAGAAGTCGATCCATTCATTGGTTTTGGATGCTACGCCGCTCATCACGCAGCTGGCCTCGGCTTTACAGCAATTCGGCCAGGAATTTTACACCACCCCAGGGGTCAGGGCCGAGTTGAAAGATGAGCACTCCAAGTCTCAGTTGGCCATCTGGGGAGACACTTTGGTGGTTCGCCAGCCCAAGCAAATTTACATCAACAAAGTCAGTGCCTTTGCCAAATTGACTGGTGACTATGCTGCTTTATCCATGAACGATGTCCACGTCATAGCACTTGCATACGAGTTAGAGTACTTGAAGAATGGAGATAAGTACTTGAGAAGTTATCCAGGCCAGAAGCTCGATTCCGATGAACCTGTGCCTGAGTACAAGCCAAGATACCAAAGACATGAAGAGGTTCCCGAGGAAGAAAATGAGGCAGAGAAGCCCGAGGAGGATGATGGGTTTCAAGTTGTATCCAGGAAGAAGAACAAGCCAAGAAAATACAGGAACTTCGAGAGGCCAGTAGAGAAGAAGGAGGAGGAGGAAAAGAAAGAGGAGGAAGTGGAAGAAAAGAAAGAAGTGGAAGAAAGCATAAAAGACGTTACAGAAGAGCTTGAGCTGTCGACGCTAACAGAGGAGTACGACGAGGAAGACGACGATGGTGAGTGGATCACCCCCACCAACCTCCAGGAAACCATGTTCAAAGACACCAAGGAGTCCGTGCAGGACCAAGACAGCCAGGAGGTCATCCAGGTAGCACTCTCTACTGGAGATTTTGCTTGTCAGAACACATCCATGCAGCTTGGGTTGAAGCTCATGAACCCAGTCTCCGGAAAGCAGATTAAGCGGGTGCGGAACTACATGTACAGATGTCACGCATGCTTCCACATGTCGCCCATGCTAAAGTCAGGCGTGCGCAAACATTTCTGCCCCAAGTGTGGAGGAGACACTTTGCTCAGATGTGCGGTTTCGGTGGACAAAGCTACGGGAAAAGTCACGCCTCATTTGAAGGCCAACTTCCAGTGGATCACCAAGGGCCAGGTGTACTCTGTTGCATCGCCACTCAGTAAGAACACACAGAAGCAGCAGGGCAAAGCTGGGTACCAGCATAACAAGGAGAACAGGCATCGCAAGCTACAGGACCCTGAGATTTTCCGAGAGGACCAGAAAGAGTATACGCAGGCCTTGAAGGAAAGTGCCTATCACAGAAGAAAGAGTGAGAAGATGCTTGAAGAGTGGATTGGCGGTGGAAGTGCCGACAATATCATCTCTCCATTTGGTTCTTCGCACAGATCTTCGGATGTGAGGGTAGGTCGAGGCCGCAACGCGAACGCTGTCAAGGGAAAGAGGAAGAGATAAGATCTGCGCAGATATAAATGTAATAGAGATTAGTGGTTAGAAACCGTAGACAAAAAATAGACAACTAGTCAAAGTGAAAATTAAAGACATAAGAAAAAGAATAGACAAATAAAAAGAATAGAAAAATAAAAAGAATAGAAAAATAAAAAGAATAGAAAAATAAAAAAATAGAAACAAAAAAATTACTTGCACTGGTAGAAATCTCTACACCAAAAAAAGGAGCACCCAATGCTCCCTCACTGCGAACATATACCTGCCACTATTGTCTACTAAGTATTGTCACCTTTGCCAGGACTGTCTACTATATTTAGCCGCGCGCACATACAATGCTGCGGTATCTAGCGTACTACTTCAATCGCCAATTCTCTTTTGTTACTGTCACCACAGCTCTCCACTAGTTGCCAGGGCTGCATCCACTCGTGAGACGGCCAGAACAAAAAAAAATATAACAACAAAAATTATCTCCTAACCCACGAATATATCCAAAAACGTCATATTGCGTCACAAAGCCTTAGACCTTGCTACTCAAATTCATGAGCTCGGCACAAGCAGCTGCCACGGCGGCTTTTAAGGGGAACAAGTCCTCTATCGAGAAGAACACAAATGCCAAGCCAAACCTCCGACTACCGCGTGAGGCTATGGTGCCCAAGCCGGCATCTCACAATACAAAGCTTCCATCATCGGTGCCATTGGCTTCTCCCCAACCACCAACAACAGCCAAATCATTGCCACGACCCAGTACTGCTAACGATGCCGACCACGAAGAAAATATGCATGCTCGTTCAGATACACAAGACTATTTCAGCTACCGAAAGAGTGGCTCCAAAGATGGCCCCAAAACTGGCCGTTGCAAGGTGCCTACAAATACCCGGCCTCAGGATATGCTAGACTCTGTACGGCAATCGATCATGTCCAAGTCTAAGACCAACACGTCCAAAGAATCGTACGCCAAGAACCAGGCGGCCATCAATGAGTTCCGCAATACCGTGGACTCGAAGAGGGTTTCCACTCCCACTCCAGGAGAATCGCCCTGTCAAAGTACTCACTCTGCATTACATTTGGGAGATCGAAGGCTCCATTCTTCATCTTCCTTGATCCTGAACTCGAGCAATACCACCTCAGATCCGGGCTACGCTTCCCATAGTAACTTGTCCCACTCATCTTTTGGTTCCGCATTATCAGAAAACAATGCTCTGGACCACAGTATCCCGAACCTCACCGTCACCCTACATAACAACAGCAGCGACGAGAGACTCCGAACACACAGCTCCAGAGCCGTTGCACCCATTCCCATTCCCCCGTCTCCAAATGCCAGGGCTCGAGAAATGGCCGTTATCAATGACAGTATGCCGCATCTATCGCTACTGCACCCGGCCTCGAGTTCTGATGCGTTAATGGATTCCAACATTCCTATAGTGAAACCAGGACGCAAACCTCCTCCATCTGTGGGCTTGGATACGCCAGCTTCACGCCTACCGGCGCCTCGTGGTAGCTCAGAAAGTGACCGAATTAGATCTCCCACGAGCGATACTGACGACAGCACGGGGCTCAGCTTCCCACTATTTCCGGAATTGTCTATGAAGCAGGGCCGTCGAAATCTCTTCAAGAAAAAGAAAAAGGTAGATTCCAAAGGCGTAGTGTACGATCCATCATCAACCCATAATGACGACGCCGAAAATGATCTAATACCCAGCAGCAGCCACAACCCGGTCAGCACACAGCATGTTAAACTTAAGACAACTATGCGAAAGATGAGTAAGAGGAAAGAACGCAAGACTTTATTCAATGAAGACAAACCCTGGAAAAATCAGAAGGACTTGGAGGTGATCTCAGAGCTGCAAAGAAAACGCTACGAGGGTTTATGGGTTAGCAACAAGGGCTTGTACATGGATCATGTGGTGACCAAGTTGGTGGGAGTGGATTACTCGGGGCATGAGACTCCCAAAGAGGAAGGGGACTCTCGCTTCAGTGAAAAAGATATCATCGAGAGGGCGGCCAAGCTATCGTCCCAAGCGTTCACCGAAACAGACCAGCCGAACTTAGCGGCGCTACATGGATTGAAAGATGCTACGCCAAATGAGTTGATCCACGGAGCAGTAGTGAAAAGGCTCTGGTGCAGGAGTAAGCTACCACTCGAGACATTGGAGGCTATTTGGAACCTTGTTGATTACAGGAACGATGGAACGTTGAACAAGTCGGAATTCATCGTGGGGATGTGGTGCGTAGACCAGTGTCTATTTGGGCGAAAACTCCCCAAAGTCGTCAGCAAGCTGGTGTGGGCCAGTTTGGGAAGTCTCGGTGTAAATGTCACTATCAAAAAGAAGCGTCGTTAGTGTGCAGTCCGCGGATGCGTTCATTGTGCAGTTACCCATTTTGTTGGTGATTGCGATACAGGACTAGACTAACTTTATACCTTGGCCCACAACAAACTTTATTATAGCCCTGCGTCTAAAAGGCCGACAAATACATAAGGAAATTAATAGATTTATAGTCCTCGCTCAAGGTATTATTATTACCCGCCCACTGCGCCCAGATCTCCTGATAGTTGGCCGAGATCTAACTTGAACCACTCAAGGCACCAGAATTTCATCAGCTACCCGCCATGAATTTGCTGGACATGTTATCTACCGATGCGACAGTCTATCAAACCGATGACGCAGTCAATTCTTTCTACAACGATGTGTTGCCCACGGAGCCCCAGGTCTTCGGCCGACCAACGATATACCATTTTCCCACCACCTTTTCGGGTCTCCAGGCCGATTTGTCCGAGGCCGTGGTGCAAATGTTCTCCTCGAGCCTAAGAAACCGCCTCTCGTCCCATGCGCAAAGAGCCAGGATCAGCAATCTTTTGGAACCTTCGGAGAGCATGCTAAATGGCCAGGTCAACGGTCATTCGCATGACGACACGGCGGCTTGCTCGCTCATGTTCAACCTGCTTTCGACGATAAGTATGCATCCCTCGCTTTTGGTGGACCACTTCATTCCCAAGGGCTTGCTACTTCTGTCCACCAAGGCCTCGTTGTCCAGCCAATCAGGAAAGTTATTGCTCGTAGACAAACTCATCAATATGATTTCCGAGAAATTCGACGTTTCGTCGCCGGCCAACGACTTCAACTTATTGGTGGTGGCCAAGAGCATCAAGGAGTTGGAACTTGTAGAAGGCCTTGTGATTGGCAAGAAGCTTCGATACAAAAACGTCAGCACCGGCAAAAGTCTCTACGAAGAGGACCATCCTCAGAATAAAACCGTGAAAGAGGAGCCTCCTGAAGACGAAACAGGCAACGATCCTATTCGAAAGCGTCGAGAGCGAAACAGGCAGAAGACTGACCAGAAAGAAGAGGCTGAGTTCCAGTTGAAACTCATCACCAGCAGCCACTTGTGCCTGTCGTACTCATCAGATGTGCAATTTGACTTGATCATATCGTTTGATGCAGAAATCGATACTTCTGCCCCCAGCTTGGATCTCCTCCGGTCAAAGTCCATGAACCACCTTGTACCAATAATTATCCCAGTTCCTGTTTTTTCCATCGAGCATATCATGGCGTTGGAGCCTAAACCAGAGGTGGACTTGGGAGGCTTGTCGTCCGAGGCTGAGGCCAAATGGCAAATGCAGGTGTTGAGTATTTTTGTCACCAATCGGCAAAAACTCTTTGAAGACAATTCAATGGGGTCGTTGGGTGAGTACTATGCCAAAAACGAGGACGACATCACAGACTGGCTCATGAATTGGCAGACTCAGGATCCGCCGGCACTGTTGAAAACACTCAGCGACTTTTCAAAGGAAGTAGAGCTCGATAGCTCCCGCGAAACATTAGAGAGAAAATTGGCAGATAATCACTTGGATGCACTTGGGAAGTTATTCAAGGAAACCGATAGCCGTTGGCAACAAATCAGTCCGCAAACGTTTGAAAACGGATATGGAATCGACTACGCCACTTCGAGAAAAAACTTAGCCAAATTTGTGGCTTTAAGAAAGAACCAGGTGGAGTTGCTTATACAAAAAGGCACGCATGAGGTCCTCCCTCGGTTACGGGAGAGAGAATCTAGAAGACAGGAGGAGATTGATCATGATGAGGACCAAATAGGTGAGCAATATCGAAAGCTTAGAAAGCTCAACGAAGAGGTGGCCATCGCAGACCGAAAGTTCAACCGGGTGGAAACAGAGCACCACAAGTTGTTGGAGCAGTCGAACGAAATGATGGCCAAAAAACAGTACTTGGAAAAGACATTGGCAAAAGACGAGGAGCAGTTTGACAAAATCACCCAGGAACAGCTCACCACCATTAAACAATTACAAGAGGAACGCGACATTCTACAACGGGAGGAGGACACCCTTATCAAGGAAAGCGAAGCCGTTAGAGAGGAGTACCAGGCCAAGTCCACCGAAGCAGTAAAGCAGACCAATTCACTACAAAAAACCAAAGAAAAAGAAACCAAACTCAGAAGAAAGTTGGAGGGTCCGGGCATGCAGCTTCTTCCATCTCTCGCCAGAAGAGACGAGCTTGCAGCATTTGAAAGCCAGATGGATCGGATTACCAAGGAAAATGGCTTCATCAAGCACATCTTCTCTTTGCAGTACGAGAAGATCATAAAAGAGCGCAGTGCGTTGTTGGAGTCCAGTGTGCAAGGCGGCTCAAGCAGTCGTACGAATAACCGAATAAGCCGAGCCTCTACACCGTTTTAGCCGCAACCAAAAACAACACACCCAAGGACGGCGGCCTTACATAAATAAATGTGTCGTTTATCTATAGAAAACTCTTGGGTCCATCTGATGAGTTTTAAAAATGTACAATTTTTGATTCACTCCATTTACGTCAATACCCCAAAAACTTAAATGGTCCCACTTGTATGCAGGCACACATGCAATTTACCGGCCGAGGCGATCAACCGCGAAACTACCTACTTCTCTACTCCACCCCAAGGATGACATACCACGATTTATTAGAGAACCCATTGTGGAAGCATTCGTCAGTTCCGCATAGCTGGGACGAATTGGTGCTCTTGGCCAAATCTGAGGTCATCCTCTTCAATGCTGGTGTAGTAGCATACTTTAACAATAACTACATCAACAGAGAACATGGTTACTTCTGGCTTGTTCGGGATTTGGTAATTGCTTATGCGTTGTATTCGGCCATTATTTACCCCGTGTTCCGGCCGCTAGTAGTGTATGGCCCAGTGAAGGTTTTGGGCGAACTCTATGGATGTACAGTCAAGAAGGTTTCTGGCATTGCGATGGTATTGCCGCCCATTAAGAAGAAGGTGGATTCGGAATTGCAGAAAACAGTGGCACTGGTGGAGGCGGAAATCATCAAGAACGACGAATCGCTTCTCCAGTTCCCTGTTTTGCCAGAACAAGGTGTGGATTCGGACCAGGTGCTCCATGAACTCAACTCCACTTCAGATACTCTTGCACACAGCGATTGGCAGGCAGGAAAAGTCTCGGGGGCAGTTTACCATGGAGGAGACTCGTTGCTTGCTTTACAGCTGCAGGCTTACCAATTGTACAGTGTAGCCAACCAGTTGCACCCAGATGTTTTTCCGGGCATCCGCAAGATGGAGGCCGAGGTTGTTGCCATGGTGCTTGGCTTGTTTAACGGTCCCGAGCTGGCCTGTGGCTCCACTACTTCAGGTGGTACAGAATCCCTATTGTTGGCTGGATTGGCTGCCAGGGTCTATGGATATAGACGGAAGGGTATAACTGCACCTGAGGTGATTGCTCCCATCACGGTGCATGCTGGAATCGAAAAGGCCTGCTACTACTTTAAAATGAAGCTCCACAAAGTGGAGGTTGACCCGGTCACCTACAAGGTGAATGTCAACAAGATGCGCCGCTTGATCAATGGAAACACTGTTTTGTTAGTGGGGTCTGCACCCAACTACCCACACGGGATCATCGATGACATTGAAGAAATCTCCAAATTGGCAGTCAAGTACAATATTCCTCTCCACGTGGACGCTTGTTTGGGCTCTTTTATTGTGACGTTCTTGGAGAGATCCAAAGTCCATGGAGACAGAAAGATTCCGTTATTTGATTTCCGGGTGCCTGGAGTCACGTCCATCTCCTGTGACACACACAAGTATGGGTTTGCTCCAAAGGGATCGTCTATCATCATGTACAGAAACGCAGAGATAAGACAATGCCAATACTACGTCCAAAGTGACTGGACAGGAGGCATGTATGGCTCGCCCACTCTAGCTGGTTCTAGACCCGGTGCGCTCATGGCTGGATGCTGGGCCACGCTTTTAAACATTGGAGCTTCGGGCTACGAAAAGTCTTGCCATGACATTGTGACTGTGATGAACACAGTCAAGCGGGCCATCAAGACGCAAGACTCACTCAAGGCCAACTTGGAAGTCCTTGGCGACCCCTTGGCCTCCGTTGTATCTTTCAAAGTGAGGGACTCGAGCAAGCTCAACATCTACCAAATTGGCGATGCCATGTCTAAGAAAGGCTGGCACTTGGCCTCGTTGCAGAACCCTCCAGCATTACACTTTGCATTCACTCGTCTCTCCGTTTCCTCAGTCAACGTTTTAATTGCAGACTTGATCGATACAGTGGAGGACCAGCTCAAGGCAGAGTCCATACCAAAATCAGACACTGCTGCGTTGTATGGAGTTGCAGGAAGTGTATCCACAGCAGGTATTGCAGACCGAGTGATTGTCGCATTCCTAGATGCTCTCTACAAATTGTAGGAGCTAACGGTGAGAGGTGGACCCAAGCTAAAAACGCAGACCCTTGTCGATATTTTGAGTATTTATATTTAACTGCAACCCTGACACAGACCGTAAAACCATTTGACCTAGAGTTTTCAATCGTACTCCGAGACTTTTAGGTGAGGCCGCTTGGATGCAAAATTCTGTGTCTTCTCGCAGGATGCGACTTACTCGCACAGCAGGTGAACATTAAAACCATGGACCCAAATTAAGCACATCCATCTACACAACCCCAGCTCCCCCATTAACTCATAATAGACGATGTTTCTCAGATATCTCCTCATATACAGGCGAGCGTATTCCACCAAAATGGCCCAACCGTCTCTTGGCAGCGCAGTGTTCTCTGGCCAAAAGCTTCCGAAGAGCCTCTCTCTATTGCGTGGGGACACTCCTCATACACTCTACAGTTTGAACAAAGACCAGATCCTCCAACTCAAAAACAGACAGCTCAGGGATTTGCTAAGTCTTCCTTACAAAGATACCGGCAACTCGGATACCTTTTGCATGACTCTTCTAGACATAATACATGACAACATACTTGTGAAGCCCAAACAAGCGGGCCGTTTTCTACAGGCAGTACAAGGCACGGAGTACCAGGATATGCTTTTTGACAGCTTGAAAGAATTCTATAAGAATGATCCACTACGATGGTCCATAGTGGCTTTTATAGAGGACCCAACAGACCGTACTCACCGAAAGCTGGTGATGACCAACTTGGTTGAAATTCTCGCTGATTCCGACAAGTCCAGAGAAGAGGCTTCGCTCACGGCATTAAGCTACCTCAAGAGATTGGCTCTCGCTGATGTACATAATCCCAAGAGCTTCATATTGACATCGGAGCATGCGTACCGTCTATACAACTCGCTCCCCGTGCATAGAAGAGAAGAATTGTTTGGTGTGATGGTACAAATCAACATGAGATTCGGAAGTGGTAGATTGTACAATGACATGAAAAATTACCTTCTCAAAGGTACTCAACTCCAAAGACTTGTGGCTCGTACGGGGCTACTAGATGTCAAATGGCATGATATCGTCAAGACCGATTTCCCAGAGAAGCATAAACAAAAGATGTTGTCTTTCTATTCCATTGCGGACTTGATTCTTTTTGTTAAACATCAAAAGCGCAAACAAGACGTGGCTCTTGCCAACTTCTACCTTGAATTGATGGTGTCTAAGTTCGAGATGATGGGTGATCCATCGCATCTACAAAGCGTTCTTGAGGTCATGATTATACACTCAATGACTTTCAAAGGGCCTCAGGAATGCGTCAAGTTTCTCAAGTACATATTGGACTCACAACTCGAGCTCGGAAACTCCACTTTGATGAAAGTGCTTGTTGAACTCACTAACCAAGCATGCTATGATGAGGCGCTTTTGCTAGTGAATTATTTGCACACCGAAAGTCTCAGTGAAAACCAGAAATCATACCTTGTTGGAGAAATCGTCAAGGTCATTAGTGGCAAGTTTGCAGACTACCCCAAAATCGCCATTGGATACTTTGCCTCTTTATTTGGTGAAAGAGGACTCCAGCTTCTACAAGAACTTTCTGTTCTCGATGTCATCTACGGACAAGTGAATACTGATGGACTGTTTTCATTCATAGACAAGGCAGATATCCATGAGGACTTACGAGACTCCAAACTCACTCATCCGATTCTCAAGGAAATATACTCCAACATGTTTCACAGTCTACCCCGACTTCAGAGCACTAGTCCAGTGTTGATCAAAAAGCTCTACGAGTCATATAGAGGCCAGGTTTTGAAATCGTCTTCGGATCAACTCAGCCTTTTTTATGCTGATAATATCGACGAGTCGATCATCGAGTTATTCATTGAACACCTCTTAAGAGAGAAACCATACGATACAAACAACAAAAAGCTTCGAAGGGACACCTTCAGGTACGAGACGGCCAAGTATATTGCGCAAGACTTTTTCAATATCGTGAAAGTCAAGCGAGACTCCAAGAATATTTACCTTCTTGAGCTTTTGATCAATTCCAGCATGTTGCAGCACCATGATTTGAATTTCGCAATCAGCCTCATGAAATATGCAAGAGATTTGGAGATGCCCATCACCTTCAACCAAATATTTCCTTTCATCATGTTCCACTACTCTAAGGGAGAACCCGACCAGGCCTTCAAATGGTATTCTCTCTTGTTGCAGAGCGGCATCAAAAGCATTTCCATCGATGGAGACAAGTTGATTCGAATTGCAAAAGAGCTCGACTGGCCTGTCAAGGGCACGTATTTCCGCGAAAAGATCCGGGTCAAAAATAGAAGGGCCAGGAGCGAGAGAGCAAGGCTTGAAGAGCAAACCGTGCTACAGAGCCGTGAAGGTGTAACACAAGACACCAAAAAGGAAGGTGACTTCATACATGAATTGGGCTTGATTTTGAGCGAGGCTGTCTATGCAAGAGACACCAAAAAAGATTCCACCATTGAAGCCTAGATCAGCGAATCCCAAACCTGGAGATCTCCTCATGAAAAATCTAGAGATCACCAATTTACATAACTACAGGTGCTGTGACGGCTCGCATGATCAAGCTGCTTGGGTACACTGTACATACTATGAGGGCAGACGAGCACCAGCACCAAGTGCAAGGCACCGCGCCCGATGCCTACGTCACAGGCACCACTATAGAACAATCTGCATCGAAACTACCAATAATATATTAGGGCTGTTAGTTTCAAAGCTGTCATCTTCTTTAAAGGCTAACTTCACATACGGTGTAGTTATAGCAGATGTGGCTTAGTAGACGAGATGCGGCTGTTTACAAAATAGCCCGATCGGGAATCTTATGAGATACTGATACATATCACACAGCGAGCAGATGTGATGGAAAAACAAAAAGCACCGTGAAGTGAGTTTCTACCCGATTAAAAAAAGAACATCCTGCGCTAGTCCCACATTCCGAGCCGGCCTGGCCATTGTCACTTACAGGCATATTATGCAAAACTGAGAGTCCATTATCCAAATGCAATATCAGTATACACAAGGGGACCAGGATTCCCCTTCCTTGCTACGTCGAATGCCAAATATCCACAGAACGAAAAGCACATATGAAAACCCGGACCGGGAATCGTTTGTGCCGCCCGATCCAGTCAATCACGAGCCGGCAAACTCCACCAACGACGACAGCTCTCACACTTTAACCAATGGCTCTGACACAGAGCAGCAGTTCGACAAGATCTCCACCAAAGTGAACGAGGCCATCAAGGACTTGAGCTCCATTTACTCGCAGATCGGGTATACGGAAGAAGAAACTGCAGAGAAGAAGTCGGAGATATTCCAGGTGATCAACGATACGGTGGCTTCCTTTAAGGACAGTCTTCAGAGAGAGAAGGAGAATATCGAAAACGAATGTGAATGGCTCAGGCAACAGATCCGTATCATATTGGCCATGCTTGACGATACTACAGGAGAGAAAACCCTCCGGCAGTCTCATAGAACCATAGTATTTGCTGACGAAGCTCTTCTTCGGGAAGGGTACCAAGAGGATATGTATCAGAAAATGCAACAACAAGACGACCACATGATGCTTGATTTCGACACGCTGATGCTGACTAATGGCACCACCCGGTGTGTGTTGCCCAATTTGGCTGGTCCAGAGTCTCGAGTACCTTCATTTACAGGCCGAGACCGAGGTGTTTCGGGCCTGAAGTATCCCTCGTTTGAAGTACCCAACGAGAATACTTCTATGCTGCAACTGTACGACTACAGGAACAACAAAAAGCTACCGAAACCATCGCTACTACAGTGCAAGACCAAACTCAACTCCATTTTCTTGGAGGTACTCAAGGCTTTTGTTACTATCTTTAACAAGTTCAATGAGCTCAATCGCCTACTATGGGAGAACTTAGAATCAATCTACGATGAATCTCAATACCCATCGGCTCTGCAGATCTTATCCTCTATTCCAGATAGAGCCACAGCAGAGGAGCACGCCAAGCTTATTGACGATTTCTACCTAATACTCGATAAGTTGAGTTTAAACCGACGCAATTTCAGCCCTGACTCAAGCCTTGATGGACGAGGAAGGGCAGACGAAGAAAATGCTTTCATAATCTCGAGCCCTCGCAAGCAAAAGATGCCAGTGTCAGAGCCTTCACAGAACGTTCTTGATTATGAGCGTGACGAGTGGATGAACAGACTCCGGGAAACCAACTACAACATTGTGAGGATCATCCGGAATCTCAAGATCACCAAGTTTACCAATGAAGTTATTCAGACCTTGAACAATGAGATTGCTCACACCGAAAGGGAGCTTCAGCAGCGGACCAAGGACATGAAACGCATTATCAAAGATTGTCTCAACACAATAAATGTTCTCTCGTTGAGCGAGAAGGACATTATATCTTTGCAACGCATGCAAGACCAAAAGAGAAACTCACAGTCTCCAAACGGCTCATGTGATGGGTTTTTCGACATCGAGACATTGAAATTCATTGAAACGAACCCTCGTGAGTTTAGCTTGCTGGACCACCATTTGAATTTCATTACCAAACTATCAAATACCTTGGAAGCATTAAAAGAAGCTAAGCAAAAGAAATGGGACCACTACCACAAAGCGTGTCAAGCACTTTGGAAGAAGCTCCACGAGAATGAACAATTTGTACTGCAATTTTTGGCTACGAATTCCAACCTCACGGATACCGCCATAATGAACCTTAAAATGGAACTCCAACGTTTACACATGAAGCGGTCTGAGTTCGTGGAGAATTTCATCATGGACTCCAGAAAGCAAATCCAAGAGTTACAGTCCAAACTTCTTTTCTCGGAGTACCAGTGCCGTCAATTCAAGTACTATGCTTATGATATAAACGAGGATGCTGGAGAAGACAAGGAAATGATCTTGAGTGAGCATGAGGCTGAAATTGAAAGGCTTACTGAGGAGTATCAAGCGAAGGAACCCATCCTCTCTCTCTACTCGCAATTGAACGAGCTCACAGAAGACCAGAAGTTTCTCGTGGAATCGTCCAAGGATTCGTCTCGTTTGTTGAGCAAGAACTCTTGCAAGATTTTATTGAACGAAGAAAAGATTCGGAAAAAGATTGCCAGAAACTTGCCCCGCATTCTCACAAGTATCAAGCAGGAGATCGTTAGCTTCAACAACAAACAGCTTTCCGCCGGAAAGCGCACAATCAGTGTTGATGGCGAAGACTTGTTTGAAAAGGTGCTCTTGATTGAATCTAACAGTGGTGCTTTCGCAGGGAAGGGCTCCAGAGGAAAAGCACAACCTACGACCAAGAAACCTCCGGCCACTATGCGTTCCACATCACCAGCAAAGCGTCCCTTCGGTGCTAGCAGAAGCTCTTCTCCGATCAAAAGCTCACATTCTCCTTCAATGGTCACCAAGTTGAATAGCAGGCCAGTGCAGAGTCAAGTTCAAAGCAAAAACAGTGCATTGAACTCGAACTATCGACCTGCTCTGATTTCGGGAGAAAGATCACCCACCAAATCTTCGCTCAATTTGAAGTCAGTTGATTTGAAGTCTTCGCTTGAAGTGAAGTCCTCGCTTAATATGGATTCTTCAAAGCTATCTCCAATGGCTAAGCAGAGAGGCGCCAGAAATGGAGCACTATCTCATGGGTCTACACATTTAAGGCCATTGCAATCACCATTGACGTTGGACGCAGACAGCATGAGAGATCACTACCAGAGTGCAGATAATGAGAGTGCTGGCAACACTTTATACTCCACGTGTTCCAAAACTTCGCCTCTACGCAGCAGAAGCACCAATGACTCGTTCGGCAATATTTCAGCCGGGAATGCCAAGTACTATCTGGGTCCAGACTACTTGATGGATAGTTCGGATGATGAGAATAAGGAAAACCCTCTAGCCCAAGCCAGAAACCAAAGGATATCAGGATTTGATGCTCCGAGGCTAAGCAGTGGCAGCTTTGCAAACTCCACCATCATTGGTGATGATTACCAGTCATGGCGGGAGGAGAGAATCAAGCAAATGAACCACGAGGTGTAACTGGCGTGAGTAGTGAACATACTAGGTTCACAGGCTACTCTTTTTACAAGCTACAATGACGATGACTGTAACGACTATCCATAATGATGTATATTGTTCTATTAATACCCAACAACCCTGACTTTCTTGTCAGCCTTTTTGTTCTTCTTATGGTGCTTCTTGTTTCCCTTCTCTCCAGGCAGATTCTTGTGGAATGCGGAAGTGAACTTGCCCTGAACCTCGTTCATCTTGAAGAAATCTCTATCCAAGTCCTCGGATGCACTCTCTAAAGCCGCTTGTTTACCACCGTAAAACCGACTCTGAGCTCCTTGTACAGTACTAGAGCCCGGGTTCTTTTGGTTGGTCTCCTCGGAAACGTGCATGGAGAAATTGAGCTTGCTCAAATCTCTGGATAAATCGAAGTCTTCCTCGTTGAAGTTCTTGGCCTGGATGGCGGACCGAAGCTGCTGTTGTCTGGTTTCAGGCAAGTGGTGCAATGTGTAGATCTCTTTGTTGAATTCTCTTGCCTCTTCGATGGTGTGCATATCGTACGTGCCATCTGCTAACTTCTTGGGAGGAGGATTGATGAAAAGCAACTTACCATTGACATAATCCTTCAAGATGTATCTGGAAGCTCTGGACTCATCTGCACTACCAAAACCCTGGGTCATGAAACCTCTGGCTCTGGCGTATGCGTTCAAAAGCTCTCTAGCAGTTGGGTATTCACCATTACCTCCATCTTCCTTGCTCTGGATCCGGATATGAATACCGTAGACGGCCTCCAAGAAAAACTTGGGTATTCTTTGACACACCAAAGAAGTTGGAGGAATGTGCTCACGTAGTTGGTCAATGGGCAACACACCATTGCAGACCAACTCACCCTTGGAGTATGCGAAGTTGGGGAAGACCAAACCTGGACAATCGCACAAAACAACATCCGGCGTAAGGAAGATAGTTTGGAAATGCTTGGTCTTACCTGGAGTGGCAGACACAGACACTTTCTTGGAACCCACCAAGGCGTTGATGGTGGAAGACTTACCCACATTGGGGTAACCCACCAAACCGATTTGGAGCTTTCTGTCTGGGTATTCCTCCGACTGAGTAAATTTAGGGGCTTCTGACATGAACAAGTCCTCCAACTCCTCGATCTTCAAGATACGGATTTCCTTTTCCTCGTCTTCTTCCTGCTCATCAGTTTCTTCCGGCTGGTATGAAGGATCTCTGGCACGTTGCTCTTCTTCCTCGAGCTCTTTCTCCAAAAGAGCATTTGCATTGGCAGCAGAGAAAAAGACATAATTGATGTTCTTTTCCTTGAAGAAGTTGGCCCATGCTATACGCTGGTTTCTGGTAAGCAAATCAGCCTTGTTGACCAAAAGCAAGTTTCTCTTCTCACGGCCCTCTTCTGGTTTGCTCAAGCCTTTGACATAAGACTCCAAATCCACGGATCTGAAATCCAAAGGACTTCTGGCATCGACAATCTGAACAATAAGGTCACATCTCTCCACAACTCTCCACAACTGCCTCCACACCTCGATATTTCTTTCGAAAGGCGTCAACAACAAGTCATTTGTTTCGGTCAACGCAGCCAATTCTCTTCTCCATTCCAAGAATGCAAGGTTTTCTTGCCTTTCGATTTGGAGCCTCAGCTGGTTCTTGTTCCATTTAGGTCTCTTGGGAATAGTCAACTTGTTCTCAAACAACTGCTGCTTTCTCCGGATTTCCTGGACCTCTTCCTCGGTAAGCAAGCCACTCTGGTTGACAAGCGAAGTGTTTCCCACCTTGATGATCTTAACATTCTGACCTTTCTCTGCAGAAAAATCATGGTCAGCTAATTCTGCCGTATTCAAAAACTCATCCAAGGGGTTCTCCTGCGTAACGGACCGCAACTTGACCCAGCCAGCCTCTTTTTTGTCTGTGGTGAATCTCATCTCGCCATCGGGCAAGATATCTACAGCGTTCTCAAGACGTCTTTGGTTGGCGATGGACCTTCCCAAACCCACGGTGTTTTTGTTCTTGTGGTGGATGGGCTTGGGGCCTTTGGGAGCCCTCCATTTTTTCTGTTCTGGATGTAAAGCTCCTTTGTTTTCGCTCATGGTTGGTGTGAGAAGAGGAGTATTACTAAGAGATGACCATGAAGACAGGCAGAAAAGTGCGACGCTAGGCAGGAATGGGAATGAGGCCCTCACATTAATCTGTCGTATAGACAAAAACTGCCTCCACTCAGGGAATTGACATTTTAAACTTTTACTGATTTTTAGTGTTTTTATAATTTAGACTTTTCTAATATGACATGAAAAGAGACACTTACACTCACGTGACTCACATGGACTACTAAGACTACTCTTCTCAGACTGTACTAAGACAACCGAGAATTCTACACTACTCTATTAAGACTAAGACAACCTGGACAACCTAGACATTTAAACTACTCACAGTGTGGCAATCATACGTATTTGCTTATAGCAACTCATTAAGTAGAGTAATTATATATAGCCTGAAAGCTACCATTTAGATGTATTGGGACAACCACTTGAAACCATCAGCATAGCCCATTCTTCTGACCACGGAAATCATAAAGACTTCAATTGGTCTCACATTGTCAGGCAACTTGCCAACGTCCTTACCGGTGGTGCCAAACAAATTCAAAGCTGACTTCAAGAAGGTCTCATTGACGGCGTGCTCGTCGTCGATCTTGTTACCCAAGATCAAAAATGGCACGTTGTTCAAGTCCTCTATTTGGAACAAGTTGGCCAACTCTTGCTTGGACTCCTCGAGTCTAGAAGGGTCGGCGGCATCCACCATGAACACAACACCATTGACGTCGGGAAAGTAGTCCTTCCACAAACGACGGGCTTGCGAGTGGCCTCCCAAGTCGAAGGTGGTGAATCTCACGTTTCCAATCGCGAGCTCCTCGGATGTAGGGTGTAAAGTTGGCTGCAACGTGGCCAATCTGTCGTTTTTCAACATGTGGAACAAGGTGGTCTTACCAGCGTTGTCCAATCCCAAGAACAACAACTTGGCATGCTTGTTCCATAAGCCTAAGGAAGCTAAGACGTCTTGAACTAAACGGTTAGTACTGAATCCATATTGTTGCAGGAGGACATAGCGCCTTCACTTTGCAGCTAGACCCGAAATTTCGTGCATACCCCAGTCAAAAATCCACATTGTATTTGATGTATTTGAAGCAGTAATGTAGACCCTCAATAGTCGGGATCAAAACTTGCCCACGTACACGTAGCTGGTGCACGGGTGTGTGAGCTCGCGTTCCTCGCCCGCTTACAGCAAAGTATCCATATGCATCTTCCACACCTCACATGCATGCCAGCAATAGCGGAGTATACCAATTTATACCAGTATTATTAGTATATATGTTATTTATATCCGTGTTGTTTTTTATATGAGCTTCTTGTCTAAAGTGCTATAAAGCATAGTGTTATTTAAAGTGTTATCTATAGTGTTGTCTGGCAGTGATGTCTGGCAGTGTATCTGGTGTTATCTAAGTCTTATCTAGTTGTGCTAACTATAGGATATTAGGGTAATCTAGTAATGTTATTTTGGTGCTATTTCTAGTAATCTAATCTCTATCAAGTAATCTATTCTATGGCGGAAACGTAAAGGTTTCGGCGTGACCCCGAAGAGCAGTGGTGTAATCTCTCAACAGGTCGTTTCTGGCTTTTTTAAGCAGTGCCGCAGCATTCCTCTTTCCGATTCTTTCTTCGTCCCAGAAAATAGGCACAAGGCCCAGATTCTCAGTCTTGTTTTCGGTGATGATGGAAAATAATTTGTTGCAATATTCAAAATCACAATCTTTCAACGAGTGGAAATCCTTGCCACTTCCCTTAGCCAAAAGTTCTGCCTCGTATGCTTTTTTTCTCTCCTCAAGAGATGGAAGCTGGATACGTCCCGAAAGCACTCGCGCAGCAACTGCAGCCTGCGACTCGCATAATGGTAAAGGCGTAATGAACTTGGGGAGTCCCAAGAACATAAGACTGGGATCATGTACATTGAAGAGTTGCAAGTAAAGGTCCTTGACCATGATACCATCCGTAAGGTCAGATCTATACTTTTGCAAAAAGGGTAAACTGTATAAGTAGCCCGTACAGTACATGATAACGTCAATTCCCGGGATGATTGTTCCATCGGTTAGGAGCACTGTCTTATCGCTGGCATTGTAATGTTTAACCTCTGCAGTGTACTTGATGTATTCGATATCGGAGTCGGTGGGAGGGTCTCCCTTGGTGCTGACATAAATTAATTTGGCCGTGGCTCCAATTTGTGTGGACATGTCGAGACCACTGGACGAATTACCAATGATCAACACTACTCTATCTTTATACGGAACAGCATCCACGAAATACCTCGAGTGGGTCACTGATTGCGGATACTTTTCGTTCCATTCTTCAAGCCCGGATACGGGTGGAATATAAGGCACATCGCAGTGGCCATTGGAAACAAATATAGCGTCATAAGTGTCTTGGGAAGCCTCTAGTGTATCGGTATCCTCATAGTGTAGGTTCCATTGGCTGTCCGGTTTTTCTACACTCACCACATTTGTTTTGAGTCTAAAAGAGACAGACTCCGGAATTGTGGCCCTGTATCTGTCCAAATACTTGAGAACATCTATACGATCTCTGAAAGTATCTGTTGTGGGCCCAAAATCCAAGTTGCTATACTCCATTAGCTCATCAATAAGGTTTGTCTCTAGGTTTTTATACATCGACGACATGTATCGGTTTTCAAAGCCTTCCGAATTGGAGAGAATTTCAAGGCCATTGGGGTTGACCGATGGAATCGGTGGTGATACTTTGGTCTTATCTCCATGGTAGTACCACACACCACCAATGCGGTCTCTTCTGTCAAAAACATCCACCGAGAAATGTGCTGGTTCCAAGGCCAATGCCTTTGCAGCAGCCAAGCCACCAGGCCCTGCACCAATAACTGCAATCCTTTTTCGTATCGACATCAGAGGTGCTGATCAGCAGTGGTGCGTGTGCGCCCAAGCAGAGTGCGCCAGCAAGAGTCACCACAGTGGAGCCACTTTGGTGTGGCAGGACTGACGTGCCAACAGGCTATGATTCTACATTTAAAGAATACGACTCATAGCTTTTTTTTCTTAGTTTTTGCAAATTTGCCCCACGCCTTACACTAGATTAGGAGAGGCGGAACACAGAGAAAATCAGATCGTAGGATGAGCCATGCGGCAGAATATGGCCAAGGTGCGACCCCAATAGTCTGGACCAGACGCATCGTGACAGAGACGTTCCCCAGAGTACGATGCATGCAGGCGTGGAGTGAGGAACATTCCGAGGCAGCTTGCTCCTTGTACAACAGTAACGTGCTACACACACCTTGAAAATTGTTTTTCACCTAGCCAACATATATATTGTTTGTTTGGCCCAAACTGTCACACAAGCAGCAAATCTCACCCAAAAAGAAAATATACTAACTAATCATACTCAAATAAGTTAATCTTAGCCAGAAGCCAATCTTAGCCCAAATCCAGTCCCAAGTCAAAAGCCAAGTTTAGCCTATTTTTTCCACAACCGCTTTTCCTTCCACTGAGTCATAACCCTCGCCATGTCGGATGCAGACGCCAGCATCAAGTCCATTTTTAGTGGGCATACTGGTGGAGAAAGAGAACCTGGAGATGGTTTCGCCGTGCCTCAGTCACCTAGTCAGAACCAGGCCACTTTGGAACACGAAAAAGCCCCCGGGATTTCTTCTCAGCTAGACGGCAGACGGGCCCAGGGCTCCCCGAATCCTAATTTGGGCACACGGCCTTTCCACTCGGCATCCAACTCAAGGATGGTTTCTGAGAACAGTTCTAGAATAATCTCAGACAGTAGTCCTAGGATGATCTCTGAGAGCAGCAGCATTCTGCTGCGCACCAGCCCACGGCCAACAGGCGATGCTAGACTCCATCCAGGGATCAACGAATTCTACGACGGGAAAAACAATAGCACCAATATCTCGCTCATTTCTACGTCAAGCGAATACCAGCATGGAATCATGTCTGACTACTCCGAAAGCGAGGTGCAAGAGGGGTATCTGAACGAGCCTCATTCCCGGCCCTTATCGCGCAATTCAGTCACTTCGTGCTTATCCACCACGGCCACCAAGGACGGGGTTGAAGGTAAGCGGATTTCAAAGCCCCAAATCAAACTCTTTGATAACAAATTCCTCTCACTCCAGAGTGCGGTGCTGTCTCCAGGCCAAGGGGGCCCTGGCGTGTCTCCTTCCGACATGCACTCGAAGCTTCGGACTGAGTTGGACTCCATGGCACTCCCTCCAATCAGCCTATCGGAGAAAATGGAGATGATGAACGATGCTGCTGCAAGCAGCAATGGACAAGCTAATGAGTAGCAAATTAAATTTTATGAAAATAATGAGTAATGCCTTAGTTTTTGTAAGAGAGCAAAAAAAGTAAAAATTATAATTTATAGTTTATAAGACACAAATTGTATAAATCTATGGACTATCACTACTCCAGTGCAAGCACTCAGTATAGGACTGTAGTAGTGGTTTCGCACTGAAAAATACCACTGGCAATTTCTCATCGTTCACCAGACCTAATGTTGAAATCCCGCCAAATCTTCAGGCTATCTGGAAAGGTGGTTCTTCCAAGAAGAACTTATGCAGAGCAAGCTAAAGAGTTCTATACCAAGTTGAACGATACAAAGGACCCCGGCAGAAACCAGTTCTTTCAGTACACCTGGGGTTCATGGATGAACAATGATGCCGTGGAGAAGGCACGCAGGGAAACCCGGTTTTCCATTGAAAATGCCGCCAAATTTGTCAAGGACTTGCAGGTGAAAGACTCCAAGATTGTCAAGCCCCAGAACTTGACCAATGGTGTCACCATCTTGCCCCATAACTGGACCAAGGACATCATTGGAGAGAGCCAATTCGACATCAAGTCCATTGCTAGTATCCACGAAGGAAAGCACCATAGAATCTACAAGATCATCCTTTCAAATGGAAAGGAGTTGGTCTTGAGAATCCCTTACAAGCTTGAGTCTGACTTTGCCATTGATGGTAAGATCAAGAGTGAAGTGGCTACCTTGGACTTTTTGTCCTTGAAGTTAAATGCCAATGTACCAAAGGTGGTGGCCTATGGAACTTCCAGAGCCAATCCCTTGCAGACACCATTTATTTTGATGGAACACATCGAGGGTGACTTGTTGATGAAGCAATGGGACCCTATGCTGCCTGATTCCGAAGAGAACAAAGAGAAACTCAATCTGGTGATCAAGCCTATCATGGATTTCACCAGCAATGCTCTTCTGATCACCTTCAACAAATTTGGGTCTCTTTACTTCCTTGATGATGTTGATGCCAACAACCAGAGGGTGAAGCCCTACGATGGAGAAACAAATGAGGATTTTGTTGACCGGTGGAGAATTGGCCCCAGCGTTGAACGTGCTTTCTCGAAAAACAAGAGTCACTTGTCTGCAAGGCAGATCAACGAACACAATGGACCTTGGGATGCCGACAAGCCTCTCGACATGATTGAAGATTTGGCCAATGTCCAATTGGATGCAGTCAAGGAACGTTTGGCTTTGGCTGAGGCCGGTACAAGCAGCAAACTTGAAGATAAAGATGGGTTGAAGAGCCAGATTGAAGCATTTGAGCACTTGAAAGTAATGTCTCAAAAGCTCTTGAATCCTTCTTCATCTGCTATCATGAACGTTGCTGAGACCTTCACACCCAAGCTTTTCTTCCCAGACTTGGACCCTTTGAATGTGATTGTTCGTGATGGAAAACCATACTTCGTTGATTTTGAACATACTTCCATCAAGCCATTTATTCTTACTAGCTACCCATCTTTTGTCGCATACCAAGGAGCCAAGGTCTACAACTTGGAGGACGATATCCCAGGGTATGCTGAAATGGACGATGTTGAAAAACATCAATACCAGTTCATGTATTACAAGACAAGAAACGAAAGATTATGGGAACACGCACTCAATGAAAAGAGACATGATTTGATTGCAGTCGCTTCTCCACATATTAAGGTGTTGAAAGCACCTTACACGCAGGCATTGGAATGCAAGAATGACAAGGACTACTTGTTTGTTGAAAACTCTATCGTGCAATTGCAAGCCATGTGGAATGTTTATGTTGCCAATGGCCTTGTGAACACCAGCGAAACGAAGTTCCCTATTGAATACACGCAGAAGATCTTGGACAAGCACCAACTCACTTTGGAAGACTACCAGACCCAGATTATGTCCACGCCTTTTGCTGCCACCGGCGGTTGGGTTCCCCAGGATATGTTTGCCGTCTTGAAGGAGCAAGGAATCTTGGCTGACGATGGAAATGGAAACTTCAAGATCGAAAAGGAGGAAGTATTGAAGGACTTGCCGCAAGCCCAGGGCGAGAAGTGAAGTCGCCACAAAATGTATATATATAGTCGGCACCGTATGCAAATAGATTTAGATTCCCTATGGGGAGCTAGTTGGCGTCTATAGGTATCTCTTGGCTAAGGTCTTCACTCTATGGTCAAAGTCGGGCGACACCAAGGGATCATTCACGGAGTAAAAGGGGTTGAGCAGAGCCTTCACGTACAAGTCAAAGACTTCATAAAAGAAGTTTTTCACGGAGATCTCATCCAACTTCGAAGACACCAGCGACATCATGGACTCCAAAGGATGACCTGAGGTTGTGGAAGAGTCCGAGCACAAGACGAATTTGATATTGCCCTGGGTCACAAAAGCATTGACCAGAATACCGTAGAAATTGTCTATTCTGCCCAAGTTGAAGTTGTTGTTCTGCCATTGAGTGTCATCAACTATATCTAGCGAGGCGTTGCTTATGAACGGTAATAGCTCCTTCACTTTGGGCGAGAAATGGGGTTCGCCTGGCGCAGACCCCTCGGAGGTATTCTTGAATGATGAGAACTCCAATTCATATAAAGGATTGTCTCTGGTGCCGATTATGGTGAAGTAGAATGAGGACATGATGGTGTACGGCCTATGTTTCCATTAGGAAGTGCGACACCTTAGCAGGTACAGCCCCGAGTTAAATGTAAAAACAAGGAATTTGGGCAAAACACTTTGGGCCTTATAGTCTAACGTATGTGGTTAAGCTTGCGATGCAACATAGAAAAGGTTTTCTTGTTTGTGTGATTTTTAAAGGCTCCAAGTGGTCTCGTGACTGTAACACCCAAATTCTCTGACCTTGGTATCAAATGAGTGAAATTATAAATGTAAGCACCAACCAAAAAAAAGTCGAGAACTATAAAAAGTAACAAGATCTAATATTTTTTTAAATTTGATCAATATTCTTTGCTATTTCCTTCGAATTTGAAACCCAGGCTCTGGTTTAGACTATTCTTCTAATATCCTGCATACAAGTCGATTTGTTTTTAATTCCGTCACTCACGATATCAGGCACCATTACTCAAGCATCAAGAGTAGGTAAGCTTTGGCGTCACATTCTTTACGGAAAGACAAACTTTCACCGATCCAACTAAACCCAGATCCATACCTTTCTTTTACCGCCAGCACAAATTTTGACACGCTGTCCATCCTTCAAATGACCATAAAGAGCGCTCCCACACACGGCGTGTACCATCACCGGGCACCGACTCAAGATCAGAAACGACCCAACATTCTCCTTTCCTCAGACATTCCCTACAAGATCTCACGATGTGTCTCCGATCTCAGGCTATATTTGGACGCGTCCTCAAGCGGGCTTGAGGATCTTTCTAAGTTCATTAAGTACTTCGACTTGACGCTCGAGTTGAACTCCGTCATACTCCGCAATGTCAACATCACCATTTCGAAACTATTGAGCAGAAACCAGATTTACGTTGCCCGATCCAAGAAAGCACGTGATTGCTCTCTCATATCTGAGGGCAGTTTTAAGTTCCCGGAGGTGTGGCAATCGGTGCTAGCTATGCGTAACCGGGAAGAGATTTTTGTGGTGAACTCCAGGTTGGATATCGAGACTTTCACTGTGGATTTGAGTCCACCCCACGAAGTCTGCTTGCATTTCAAAGACAATGAGGACTTTTCGTCACTTCTTGCTTATGACCAGGACTTATTAGAACACTTGAAGGCTTATATAAGCCAACGCCTACTAGTGGAACTAAAGCATGCGGTGGAGCCAGCCATTTACTCTCCCAACTACACACAACCACAACCCCAGTCTCCTACGGCTGATCTTGTTGGGGTCTTCAATGACCTTTTACTCGACACTCGTGGAAACATGTCGGAGCTTGCGAATCGCTCTCTTGATGGCATTGATACTTCGTTTGAAAAGCAGTTGTTACCCATGGAGAATGACGAATACAACTATTCCTTCGAGGATTTACGGATTCTACAGTCGGATGATAGCGGAAAATGCACCGTTGATGACGAGTCTGAATTGAACTCACCATCGATAGATACAGAATGCCTTTTGCCAACGGATCTCGTTGATAACTATACTTTCAATCATGCATCTGACAATGAAAGGAATCACATCACCCACGTCTCCTCTGATGAAGGTACCGTTCGCCCCGACGACAATTCCAACCAGCTACAGTCACCAGTTCAGATCGAGAGAATAGAGAAGCATGAAGTCAAAGAGGATAAATTTGTTTCCGACATCGAAAACTTGAGACACAACTTCCCTAAATTCGATAGCGACAACTCGCTCTCCCAAAATCTAAAAGCAGATGAACCTTTTGACATAAACGAGGCCCCAGAATGCGACGGCTACGTGGATGATATCCAACTTTCACCCAAGAAATCGGAAGTGAAATCAATATACGGCTCGCCTCAAAAAGGTTCACCTCAAAAGGGCTCACCCCAAAAAATTCCCAAACAAAGTTCTTTCTCGCTCATTGATCATGACGATGGTCATGGATTACACTACGCTTTTAAAGGCTCGTCGGTCCCCGAATACATTAAAGAGAACAAGAAACTCAAGTTCATCAAAATCGGCAAGGTCCAAAAGTTCGTCAGCATGTTCGAAGAGAAAACAGAGCCAATCAGCAATAGCTCAAGCAGGATCGGCACCCGGCCCAGCAGTCCAATCAGAGAATTGCACTAGATCAAAGACATTTATTAGGAATGATATCATATATCATACATCACCGTAGGTCCATCGTTCACACCTTCTCGAAGCTGGCAATCTTATCTATCAAGAGGTTGAATTTATCACGGGTCTCTCGGAGTTCCTCTTCCTCTGCCTTCTCATCAACCTCTCCAGAGGTCACTTTCATGGACCCCAAACACCACGTCTCCCGGAGACCTCGAGTAATGGTTAGGAGGTCTTTGCAGAGACGGATAATGGAAATAGTATCTGACTCTAGCGTAACGGTTTCCACAGCTAGTAGTTCTCTGGACTTGTCTTGAATAATGGCCTTGTCGAACATTTCCTGGAACCGTTCGAGAATCTGGTATATGGTGGAGTCAATTTTTTCTTAAAGTTAGTGGCGAATAGAAGTAATAAGAAATGGCAAACATACTAAGTAGCGTTAGAGACTTGGGCTGCATTGTGGGTCGAAAGTGTGAATATATATTAGACTTAACTTGAGTTAAGTTATTTACTTGCCTGCACCGCGCACCGTTCGCGGTGGTTTGGATGTACCAGTCGCTTGCAACCATTAGCAGAAGAAAAACGAAATCATTTTCCAGAACATCCTGACAATACTGGTAAAGAACTTCAAGATTGTCACGATTATCCATGTGATGTGTAGCACTATCACTATTAAATTTTCCAACGCAAGATAGAAAAATCGGTAGTTGCCTGCTGTTGGTAGAGACAAGTTCTCTTTTTCGGCCAATGAACTGGATATTAGGCTTCCGAACAAAGACTGATTGGCTTTATCAATGCGCTTGCTGGTTTTCCGTAACTCCATCATAAGCGATGTATTAAGTTCACCGTAGAGTCTGTCTGTTGCTGTCAATAAGTTATCAGTCTTGGCGGCACAGTCTTCATTAGCGATTCTGAGGATGCTTCTGACTTCATCTTGGAAAGCTTTGTGGAGCAGCTGACGAGCCGGAAGCAAGGAGTAATTCACATCGGAAATTTTGTACTTCAAAGTGTTCAAGTCGTCGTCCACGATACGGTTCACTTTGGACTCCACCCTCTTTAAAATGGCTGGGTGAACAACGCTCATGTAGTAAGTGTCTAGGAAAGTAAGCAGCTCTAGATATTTGATCTTATCGCGAATACCCAGGAGGACTCTTTCGTCTGCATCACAAACTGTAGCTTGTGGGCTGGTGACAACTTCGCTAGGTTCGTCGCCGTATTCCAATTCAACCACAGACGATTTCTCCTGATGCCCAGAGTTGAAGTTCACATCGTTGATCGAAAACAACTGCTCTGGATCAGCATTATCAAGAGGTTTCATTGGGGCCACCTTGGTGCTATTCGAGCAGGAGTGGTATGAATTATTATTGTCGTAACCAACCACGATGAGTGGGGGACGGACTTTAGGGGTTTTTCCATCTTCCGAGGAATGTGATCTTGACGAGTTTCTTCTTGGATCAGTCACGTAATCTGAACTCTTCGAAATCTCGAATTGATGGCGATCGGTAGACTGGCCAACGCTTGGCCTGTATAAATGCCCCATCTTGAACTTAGACAAAGTATCGCTGGAGGAAGCAAGCTGGCCAAAAGAAAGGTCAAGCCCATCGGAGTCGGAGTTGGAGTTGTATGAATTTGCGTAGAACCTTTTAGCACGTTCTTTGAGTGACTTCCGCTTGTGCTTCTTTGTTTCTGCCTTCATAGAAACCTGCAGCAAAGGCTTATCTAGCCATTCCCCAGAAACATCAGAATTTGCCCATAACTTGTCGTGCAATCTAGGTCCGTCTTTTTCCTCTTTCGAGGCTCTTGGAAACCAGAGCTCTCCCTGAGCATTTCGGAGTTCATACCAGTACATTTTCCGCCATGCCATATCAAAGGTGAGCTCGTCCAGGTCAATCCCCCAAAGTAGCTTCCAGCGGATTTTTCCCGGAGAATTATGAGATGAAAATGCATCACAGGCCAACGGGGGCATTTTATAGTTATTAGGGTTGGGCTGGTGATGGAGATTCTGCCTCACAATGCGGTTTCGAATGACTTGGAGTGGATTATAAACACCATCGATCCCCAGATGAAAATTCGAGTCCCCGCCATGAACCTCAAGAGATCGCTCAATCCACAAATACTTCAAATCGAAGCAGAATTTGACCATCTCTGCCCTCTCTTGTGTAGCTCGTGAAATATGGATCCGCGCTCTGTCCAGCAGATTGGCGCCTTTGGAGGAGTCCTTCGACTTTAGGGGGTCGATGATGTTATACTTCGAATTGTAGGCCTTGGAAGAATTAAGAAATATTGTTGCCAAATGCAGGCCTTGGCTCTTGGACGCTTCTTGGGTATCCACGCTAGGTGGAGAAACACAGACATCAGGCAAGTCTAGGTCGAACAGAAAGCCCGGGTCAGGCGCTTTGGTTCTAGCAATAATTTTTTCTGATTTATGCAATTTGTTAGAGTCTCTAAACGGCCTTATCTTCGAGTTGCTGTCCCGGCGCTGGCCCTTCGTCGCCAAGGACGAGATTCGAAGCAGTAGGAGAGGGCCTGGGTCGGCAGCGTCCATGTTTTCCGAGTCATTTTCTTCTCGATGGTAGACTGGCTGGTTGGTGCCTATCACAGCCATCACCCCGAAGTGTTAGGTGTGCTGTTGGATTGTGGTGCCTG
The DNA here is from genome assembly GCA_002370145.1 of [Candida] ipomoeae. Classification (NCBI taxonomy): domain Eukaryota; kingdom Fungi; phylum Ascomycota; class Pichiomycetes; order Serinales; family Metschnikowiaceae; genus Metschnikowia; species [Candida] ipomoeae. Next base: position 361,163 of record NKZK01000568.1, on the reverse strand, counting down.
GCCTAGAAGAGTAATGGAGCTATCGGTTGCGTACGAGGCTGAACTATGCGCGGCACGAATAATGGTGACGCAGGCGGAGAATGTATAAATAGAAATAAGCACTTGGAACCGAATACTACACGGGATGTTATTTCATGGATTAAATTAAGCTTTTATCTGTATATAGGATATTTAGCTCTGGCTCTTTTGGGATGGATTTACCCTTCCGGACTAGGCAGGGCAAACTCGAACACTGTGCAAGACCGCGCTCGTTCTGGTGGTGGCTTCAGCGCCACGGTGCGCTTAATTAACATAGTGTGTGCCTACGTATCTCCCCACCTTTACTGAACCCCACATTCTCGTCTAAAATGGAAGTTCCTTACGCCAAGAATGAGCAGCACTTTGATACTTTCATCGAACTGAATCGCTACCTCGTGGCTTATTTCACCGCAGCTTGGTGTGGACCCTGCGAGGCGATCAGACCTGTGATTGATGAAATCTACAATAATGCCCATTACAAAAAGATCCAGATTGTGAAAATCGACATAGACTCCAATCAGAAGCTTGCCAAAAGGCTCGACATCCATTCGGTGCCTACATTTATCTTTTACGAGGAGGGTGTGGAAACACATAGGATACGTGGGGTGTCCAATGAGATCAAGTTTAAGATCGACGAGCTCAATGCGAAGGCTACAACTGATCCAGAACTGAAAGAACGTGCCAATTCGGATGCGAATCCTTCTTTGGATCCCGCCAATTATGAGGAATTGAAGGATTTGATCCCTAAGGGCTTTGAGGTGCTTAATTCCACTATTCACACCGGTGAAACCATTGCTTTAAATGTCATGCCACATAAAGAGGGAGGTAATGTTAAAGATGTTTTTGACATGAAGGCCCAAGATGGTGGAATATACTCTGATGCAGACTCGCAGGCCTTGTTCTTCATTCCTCTCAACAACATATCTAAGGTGTACTCCATATTGATCAAAACCATTGAGCCCAAAGATGTCAAGAAGTCAGATCTAGCTGAGTTTGTATTAAATGAGGAGTGTCAGAAGCCTAATTTGGTCAAGATATGGTCCAACAAGCCCTCAATCTTATCGTTTGAAGATACTCTGGCCTTGGATGCGCCTCATATGCAATCACTTGACACTTCCGGCGACTCAGAGTGGCTCGAAATTAAGCTTAAATATGTGAGGTTCCAAAACGTACAGAATTTAAATATTCTTATCGATGGCGAGGACGAAGACTTCCATACTCTTATCGAAAGAATCGTTATCGTTGGAGTCAGCGGGGAGAATAAGGAGCAAGGCTCCATTCACCAAGGGGAAGATTAGTCCATAGATTAGTCCATAGTCTTGTTTATAATTCAATTCATCGATATTTCGCTGTACGAGAAAAATACCGGAACTTCCTATACTGTTTCTCCAGGCGTGTATACTGCTTGGACCCTCCTGGCGACCGCGGAAGCGACGGCAGCTAGCCATTCACTGTCAAAGGGCAATCGAAGGAATCACGTGACCGCATTCCTGCAAATAACGCCACCCCAAGCCCAACTTGAGCGGCCCGCCATTCACTTATTTCCCCATCACCTTATCGGCTGCACAACATCCAACCATGGTGTCCCGATCTCTATACCGAGGTCTTCCGATCCGCTCAATGCTTTTAGGCTTGAGATATCGCCAAGCTCCCAGTCAGGTTCCTCTTGCCATTATACTGGGTTGTAAAAAATCCACCATCTTTGCTAGAGGTCAGTCTACCAAGATTGAGACCAAACCAAAAGAGGAAATTCCAAAAGAATTGGCCCCTTCTCAGATTGTGAAAAGCACTGAAGTGGAAAAGGCAGAAAAGGCCGGTGGTGATAAGGCTCCAGCTGATGGTGCTCAGAAAAAATCTTTATGGGATAAAGTGAAGCATGAAGTGGCCCATTACTGGAGCGGGACCAAGTTGTTGGGCTACGAAATAAAAGTGTCTACCAAGCTTTTGTTCAAGATGGCCTCTGGGTATGGACTTTCCAGAAGAGAAAACAACCAGTTGCAAAGAACCATTGTGGATGTTGCTAGGTTGATTCCCTTCTCCATGTTTGTCCTTGTGCCATTTGCAGAGTTGTTGTTGCCTGTTGCTTTGAAGATTTTCCCTAACTTGTTGCCATCCACCTATGAGTCCTCATCTGACATCAAGAAAAAGAGAGCCAGATTGGCCAAGACTCGTGCTAACACCTCGGAGTTCATCAAGAAGACCTTGGAACAGGGTGGTCTCAAGTTGTCTAAGAATGTATCCGAGAAGGAAAGGGAAGCTTTTGTTTCGTTTTTCGACATCATCTCCCTTGGAAAGACCCCTACCAAGGAGCACTTGACTAAGGTGGCCAGAATGTTCAAGAATGACCAGGTCTTGGATAACTTGTCCAGAAACCAATTGGTTGCAATGACAAAGTACATGTCTCTTAGACCTTACGGTACGGACTCTATTTTGCGTTATCAAATTAGACACCGTTTGTTGACAATCATCAAAGATGATAAGGTCATCGACTACGAGGGTGTTGAGTCCTTGACCGTGCCCGAGTTGCACATTGCTTGTTCTCAAAGAGGTATCAAGACCCAAGATGTCTCTCCAGGCCGTTTGAGAGAAGATTTGGAGACTTGGTTGGATTTGAGATTGAGACAAAAGATCCCATCCACGCTCCTTATTCTTTCGTCTGCATACACTTACGGAGAGCACACGCAGGGTATTCAATCATACTACGACGCATTGTTGGCTGTTTTGTCATCCATTCCTGACGAAGTCTACAATGTGGCCAAGTTGGAGTTGTCTGATGATAGTAAATTGAAATTAGATATCTTGAAGGAGCAAGATGAAATGATTAACGACGAAAACAACAGAGAGAAAGACACTGTCAACCAAGTCAAGGATAACATTCAGTTAGATGAATACGAGGAGACCGCTAACGAAGGTATGAAGGTTGAGCAAGATGAAGACGATGTTTCGGACAAGAAGGAGGCCCAGGACAAGAAGGAAAAGTCTTAAGGTTTCATGATTAGCCTAAAAAAAAATAAGCGCTAAACGATTGATGCTTACGTTACGGTGCCCACCAAAGTCAAAGTTCATAAACTAAAATATGTATTTATGAGATCGTTCATGTTATAGAGTGTCCTATGGAAGTATCGAAGATTCGCATACTCAGTTGGTACCAGAAGAGCCAAAGCCACCAGCACCTCTCTCAGTAGCAGTCAATTCGTCCTCGCTGATTAGCTTAATGTCGGCATTGACAATCTGCTCCAAGACCAACTGAGCAATCCGGTCGCCAGCCTTGATCTCAAAGTCTTTTTTGGAGTGGTTGAAAAGAACAACCTTCACCTCACCTCTGTAGTCAGCATCAATGACTCCAGCACCAGTTGAAATACCGTGCTTTACCGTAAGGCCCGATCTGGGGGCAACTCTTCCATACGTTCCAATAGGAACAATGACTGAGATATCGGTGGAAACCAAGCCTTGGCCCTGGGCAGGAATCACGGCTTCCTCTGACGCGTAGAGATCGTATCCAGCAGCCAAAGCAGAGCCTTTGGTAGGAGCAGTGGCTTTCTCTGAGTGAAGGAACACTTTAAGTTCTTCGGAAGTTTTGAGTTTCTTGGTCTGCAGCGCAGGCATTGTTCTTTTCGTATTTTTAGGAAAAAGCAGTAGCTGGTTGGTATGGAGCTGGTTGGAACAAAGTAGGAGGACCAAGAAGAAATGAGCAGGACGCGAAGTGACGCGCGTCGCACCCAGTGAGTGGCAGGTCCAGGATTGCAAAAAACTCACCTGGAGACCAGTCAAATCACCTGGATGTCAGTGTTTTTTTTAATAGTTTTTATTTTATTTTATTTTTTTTTAATTTTTTCTTAATTTTTTCTTTTTCATTTTTTCATTGGCTCAAATTGCCACGTCGGGAGGCTATCGAATTCAGAATAGTCCTTTAAAAATGTCACTTTTCGGTCTCTTCTTTGGAGAATGTATGGGAACACCGCTTGTCGAAAGTAGTGTGCGGAGCCTATCACCAGGTGCTTCCACGTGCGCCAGTTGCCATGGAAGTCTTCCACGCAGCCGACCTCGAAAATGTAGTCCATGACAATGCAAGTGTTTATATCGAGGTTTCTTTCTCGGAAAGCACGTGTTTTGTTAGGAAGATGTGTTGCCTGGTGGCTTTGCTGGTCATCTTTCCACATCTGTGCAAGGGCCTTGTTTCGCTCCATTAAAGAAGCAAGGGCCACCTTGTTTTGATTTTGGCGTAGGAACTCGTCGTATGCAGTCATGGGCCGTTTCTTGGCCTTATAGAAATCCCGGAACTTTTCCTGGAAGTGTATTTTTTTCTCCAGGATATTCTGGTACATGACCTTTGTCTCTTGAGATAAGTCTGCGAACGCGGTGATGCTGGAATCAAGCTGTGAGTCCCGAAAAAGAATTTCACTATAGTAGAGGTTCGCCGGCTGGAACGGCCCTTTCTTGGGGCTAAGGGCCTCGTGTATGAGCTGGTCATAGATGTCTGTGGCGAAATACGGCTTGTGGCGAAGTTTGTCCTTGATGATCTCCCATGGGTATAGCAGTGCCTCGTAGAATGGGTTGAAGGAATCAACACTGGAGGATGCACTCTGGTACCCGTTCTGGATACGTGAGTAGTGATGGTGGACTATAGGATCAGGACTTTCAAATGCTTCTTTCTGCTCCTCGTCCAATTCCTTCCACACCCGTTTATTGTTGTAGTCTGCGTTGTAGTCTGCTACTTTCTGGAATAGCTGATATCCACTTGGTCTATGTACATGAGTTGGCGTGTGTGGATGGAGTAAGTTTTTGGAGAAGAGCTTATAAGGCTGAGGAAGAATTAACGACGACTCTGCATGGGCCAAGGCCTTGGAGACGCCTTTTCGGAGCATTGTGCATTGCTGGTTGGTGGTGTGTATGCCCAGGCCATCTATTTTCCAGGCTGCGAGTGAGCACTCATTACGATAAAAGTCGAGTTTATGAATTGTTCGATTACATTGTTAGACGAATATAGGAACTATTAGATTATAGAAACTATTGATTATAGAAATTATTGATTATAGAAATTATTGATTATAGAAATTACTGGATCATACTATTTATTGGATTACATTAATACTTGAACCAAATGTAAAATTATTCAGCTTCAGATAATCATTCGGTAAGTTGTACTGACCAATAGATCTCAGTGTCATCAGGGTGTGTCAGATGACATTAAAAGATCTTACATTTTCTTCTACTTCTTAGAAGCACTTTATGTAGTGGGCCTGGTTAGAAGACTTGTTTCTATCTTCCAATAGGGTTCTCTATTAAGCCAAATATGTAGAAGAGCTATCCCTTTTGCTTTACATTTCGAGTAAACCTTCAAAATGAAATAAAGATTTGTGCTAAACTTTTGTTTTTGCCACACGATTTGCTAGAGTCACCCTCCTCTCATAACGTGTTAGTGAACGATTGCATTCTGATGTCTCTGGAGGCAGACTATGCAGGATCCCATAAGGTCTCATATAGCTTGACGTGGAGAATATCAGGCACTTCGTCTTCAGCATCCTCCACATTGCTTGAGATACCCTTTGCCCTCAAAATGTAGATCTCCTCTTCGTCAAGCCGCAAGCCTCGCGGTGAAATGGTCGATTGTCGATATATGCTCTGGTACAAGACCAACTGGATGGCTAGGATCACTATGTCAAGCGCAAGAAGCTCAAACAAGCCGAGACGCCAGAGCTGTACCAACACCGGGGTATCTTCGGAAATGTTGTGAGGCATGGACTCGCCAAGAAACGACATGAAGAACAATGGGCCGTGTTCTAGAAGGTCGGTACTGTCAGCAATAGCCACGGGCCGGAGCCAGAATAGGCAATTCGACACATGGTACAACATGTTCAACGCAGCTTTCAAAAAGACAAGGTACTTCGTGTTCTGAATCACAAAATCAATGATCTTGGTGGGGCTCATCATTACGTCGGGCCGGTTGCTCGCATCCTCCAGCAATGCTAGGAGAGTCTGGAAGATGCGTGAGCCTTCCCCATTAGCAAAAGGGCTGGCATGGAGCAACACCTGCACCGAGCAATCAATCAATGCCGCTATGTAGCAGGAGAAGTATGTGTAACGGATCAACAGGTATATGATCAAGATGAAGGCCAATGTATCGAGCTGGCCCACCATATGTCTTTGTAGATGGGTCTTCAAGCCCAAAGATTCGTTTCGGACAAACTCCCTGCATCGCTGCTGATGTAGCAATGACTCGTTGATCTCCACGGGTTGGTCTCGGGACGAGCCGGGGAATGAACCCGGCATCATGTTCAGATTCTCCATCAGATTAGATAAGCATCAATATGTAGAAGTAAGGGCAGCCAATGCAAATATAGATCCCTGGGAATATAGATTAATAATTGGTATAAACTCTTGATAAACTATAGATAACCTTTGAAGTGGTATAAGTTATGGTGCAAGGTATAGTGCAAGGTATAGTGCAAGGTATGGAGTAGTTGGTTTATAGAGCTGTATCCCCGCGCCTTCAGTGCGACACCAAGGCCTATGGAAGTGTAGGTCTATGGGCCTCTAGAAGTGTACACTGAAAAGTCCATATTAGTCTATTAATAAATCTTGGTGTTTTTTTTATTACTAATTATTTGCTCATGCAGGTATTTTTTCTAAGTAAAAAGTCTGGATTTTTCCTTAAGTATAAAGTACGGGATCTGTCACTTACTGAATTCATAGCTCACTCTAGACCAATCACTATTTTGAGACATCTGGTCAATAGTGATCCACTCCAAGCACATTCCCACGATAACCACCATAAAAACCAAACACACGATATAACTCGATTTAGACTATATTGATAAATAGCAACATAAATATGATCCAAGTAAAAAAAAAAAAAAAAAACAATAGGAGCAAAATAATTGGTTAGTGTGTATGGATAGACTTTAAAGTGGAGAGGTGCAGACCCGTGCACCCGTCTACAGTGATCAGTTGGTTTTCCGTCCGTCTAATCGGTGCACATTGCGCGTGGCCTGCGCCCTGTGTTCCTGGTCCAGCATCGCAGCCTCCTGCACTTCCCGGGCCCGAACGCGTCCACACGCAACACGATCACCTTTGCAGAAGATGGAACATCCGCTAGATATGCCTGCGCCACAAGACACTTCCCAGGTTGGCCATACCATGACACAGCCTGTACATGCCGAGTCCCAGGGTAAAGGGCCGAAAATGCAGGGTGCCAATCTCTTGAACTCCGACTCATTGGCCTCGGACCCATTAAAGTCCGACACTACTCCATTGACCTCGGCCCCGGTATCGCAAGAATCTGGTGAAAAAGGTCTGGAATCTATAACCACTCAAAATGAAAAGTCTCAACGGGACCCAGAGGCTCAAAATGTTACTCTGGAACCAGACCCTAAACGTCACAAGCTTGAGCCTGGGTACCCATACCACTCTCAGGTTCCATTTGCTCCACTGCCATATGGCCCATACACCCCAATCCAGAGCCTGATACCTGGTCTGGTTCCACCACAACCCCATGCTCAGTATCCACATGTGATACCATATCCAATGCCAAACCAACAGCCTCCAATCTATTATCAGCCCATGCCACAGGGACCTAATAACCCCCAGATTTCCCAAATTCCCCCTGTGCCTAATATTCCACACATGCCTAATTTTCCCCTTCCCAACCAAATTCCACAGGTTTCCAACCAACCTCTACAGACTCAACAGCCTCTACAACCCAGCGAATTCATACAAAATGGCCCCCCTATGCCATTGACTCAGCTCTCTACGCTAAGTATCAATGGCGATGCAAATGTTCCGGCCGATCTGCTTAGTAAAAAGCAGTTGGAAAGGTTAGAAAAGCAAAAGCAGCGTGAGGCTGAGCGAATTTCCAAAGAGATCCAGAAGGCAGAGCAACTTCGGATCAAAAAAGAAGAAAGAGAGAAGAAAGAACTCGAGAAAAAACTCAAGCGTGAGGCCTTGGAGGCAGAGAAAGAGCAAAAGCGTGAACAAGAAAGATTGAGAAAAGAGGAGAAACGCAGAAAGCAAGACGAGGAAAAGGCCAAGAAAGAGGAGGAGCGCAAGAAAAAGGAGGAGAGAAACCAAATGAAAATATCCAACTTCTTCACCGTCAAGAAAGCCACACCCGTGCAGGCCTCTAGTGTGGAAGCAACGGGATCTCTTGGTGATGATACCAAGAGGCTGAAAGAGGTGTCTCTTTACGAGAGCGACTTCCTCCCGTTTTTTCAAAAACGCAATGTTTCCATGCCTTCTTTCCAACTACTAAACGAAGATCTGGAGCGCAAGAGGAGTGCTTTCGATGAAGCACTTGCTGCAGGGTTAAAGACGCTTCCAACCTTGGCAAACTTGTTCCAAAATGAACCCAAAAATGTTTCTCTGATTCGCTACACCACGTCTGAAGAACTTGTGGAGGCGTTAAACTCCTCTCAGACAAGCCCCAAGCAATTGTACCAGCTCGTGCAGAATCTCCCCAACATCAAGTACTTGCAGTTCTATGAGAATGCGAAGCCTCCTTATGTCGGTACCTGGTGCTCTGAAAAACATCTCACCACCGTCATTCCCGTTGCAGACCCGCTCGACAAGAGCTTGACTGGCTTTGACTACGACTACGACTCTGATCTTGACTGGCAGGATAACGATGAAGGGGAAGGAGAGGATCTCGGAGAAGGAGAAGACGGTGAAGAGGAAGACGAAGATCTAGAGGAGGATGAGATGGATGACTTCGTGGATAATAATGACTCGGTCAAAAAGCGTGGACATCTTGGGCCTTTGCAATCAATATGCGAGTGGAACGACGGCAATCTGCAGACATTCGACGACCTCAAGTACGAACGATTAGATTTTGATATTGGCTTCCCCATCGATCCGTTCAAAAACTATTGGAACTCGTCACCATCCAAAAACACGACGCCAGCTTTGGCCAAAGAGAGGAGAGTCACATCTATAACGCAGCTTGGAACACCAGTCAAAGCAGCCGCAGAACCCCAGACACCCAACATTTTGACGCCACAAAAACCAGTGATAAAAGACGCCAAAGTGTTGGAAAGTCTCCGGGAATTCGTTCAGAAAAACAGTGACTTTAGCTTAGGAACACTCTCCGAGTTGGCCAAGCGAGAGTTCAAGGCATACACCAAGAGTATCTTGAAACATACAATCCAAGAAGTGGCGTCCTACAACAAGAAAAGCAACACGTGGGAAATCAAGCCCGTGGATACGCTTACCTAGAAATGACAATTTGAAATAATTCAGTATAGGTAATAGAGATTGTATGCAATGTGCAGCATTATAGCGGCGATCGATGCGCATCAGACGTGTGTAGCCTTCACCACCTAAAACACCATATATACACCTAATTTACAACCAACTCATTGAACAGTCGGTCCAAGCTGTTTCTAAGGCTCTGGGTTCCCATAACATATATTTTCCGGCACTACCATGCCCAGAACCGAATCACAGAATGAGTCGTCGCTATATTTCCTCTCCACCCAAATACAGTCCAGACACGAGGACCAGGAGCGTGTTGACTCAAGTCTCCTGAAGCTTAATCACTTTAAAAACGTTCGTGAGCCCGCAAAAAAGGCCCATGTTCAAGAATCAAAGGTCACGAAGTCCAAACGCAAGAAAACGCAGTCAAACAGCCGTAAAATCACCTCCATCAGCGCGTTTGTCCGGGAGACATTGGGCAATAAGAAGATTTCCAACACGCAAGGGATCTTGGACTATTTTACGGGGGACTCCAAAAGGGTGAATGAGTTCATTAGCAAAATCGAATCGGCCACGGCCACACCTCATCTACTATCTCGAAAGCTGGCTGGAGACCGCACCAATGTGCTCTTCTCTGAGGCCGAGTGGAAGGCGTTTGTCGAGAAACTCCAGCTACGATTTCCCAACCTTTCAAACAAAAACAAGAAGAGCTTGAAGGCTGTGACCAAGCAACTAGAAATGTTGAGAAGGCTGGAGCGTTTGAACGTGGACAATGATGAAAGCACTAGTGAGCTAGGGAAAACTATCTGGACCCAGGCTTCTCGCCAGCCCAGCAGTGAATTAACTCCGGAAGATATCAGGTGGTTGTATGATTTAGACGAAGATCAACTCATGAACGAGACCACTATTGATGATCGGGAGCCTTCATACCAGGGCCCATCATGTTTGACCCTTTCTCAGGTACTAGGAGAGTCGCAAGTTCAGGGTGCTCAAGCTCAGTCCGAGTCCCTAGTTCAAGGCGAGTTTCAGGTAGACACCTTGCACACCTATGATTCCTGGAATGATGGCCAAGAAACCAACCTACACCAAGAGTTTGTGGAAGACTCCGAACCTGATATGGAAGAATTTACAGAGACCCAAATCGAAAAGTACATGAATGAAATAGAACCCACAGATCCATTACCTCTTTCCGAAGAGCCTGTGCTTGGGTCTAATATTTCTGTTCTCACTCCATTGACCCCAGAAAGAAACCTGAGGCCTGCAACAACTTCCAAGGGGAGAACAATGCTGCCACATCAGAAACCGAACCTGAACTCAAGTTCCGTGGATGTTTTAACTAGCATTGCATTTGCTCCTACGTTCGATTCTGCCAATGCTGGCATAAATGTAGAGAGTCTGGCGGAGTCGCAGATCGAGGATGTATTCAAAACCCCTACTAAATGGCCGGACCATCTACAAATCTCCTCTTCTCCGTTATCTTCCAAGAAGAATTCTCCTAGTGGCCCCAACTCTGTTACTAAAGGGCTGCCGTTGCGACGTGTGCACCGAAAAGAATCCGAGCTGGAATATCTACAATTGTCGCCCACCAAAGGAAGCAAGCCGCATGCCTTAGGGTATATGAGCGACGTGGTGGAATACCACGGCCCGGTGGAGCTTACGGGAAAATCAAGGTTTATACTAAAGTCGCTACCGAAAGAGCTCTATCAGAAGCAACTGCAAGAGCACATCTCCGATTCTGAAGATGATACTCACGAAGTCAGTTTCATTGGAATCATGAAACCCGTCGATCTTTCGAGTGAACTCATGTACCCGGCCCAAAGGGTTCCAGCTTACCTCCAAGTTCCCTCCAGCCCATGAAGCTGTTTAGAATCATTTAGAAAGCTATTTAGAGAGCTGTTTAGAGAGTTGTTTAGAGAGCTGTTTAGAATTTATCAATAGAAATAATTAGTAATAAAAAGCTTGTATTGAATGTATATAGTCGATAGCATTTGGGTATTAATGCATGGCTTGTAAAGTCTAGTGTCACCTGAGCCTCTTACTGACGCGTGGCACTAGGTGAGATGTTTCGTGGATTCATACCAAATCCTCTAAATGTACTTCTTATGGTCAGCGTCGATGCTATTGCTTAGCAACCTGGTCTCGAAGAATAGCAACACCTTGATGATCACGTACATGTCCAAAGCAAGGCCGGCCGTTAGAAGCACCAAGGTAACAGAGGCACCACCAAACTTCCTCTCGTAAAAAGCACCAAACGACCACCAGAAATGGTAACAGAGTAGAAGGAAGCATGCCACGGTCATTCCGGTGAGCACAGAAGCCTTTGCGGCTCTGGATTTGGAAATCCGCTGGTTTTCGGAGCGGCGTTTGAGTTGGGGCATGGTAAGGCGAGCAGATCAGAGTGCCCTCACTAATCAGAGTGGGTGGCCTTACTGATGATCTCAAGGCCTGTTTTCCTGCACCAACACGTCACGGTCCGCAGGTCCAAGCACATGAACACGTGGATTTAGACCATGTAGATCATTTCCGACAAGACAAGAGTGTTCCTGGAACTAAAATCAAATTAACACCAGAAAAGGTTCTGGAGGAATCCACGTCTCCGAGCCGGCTCGTGTCACGTGACGCATTCTTTGCGTGCAGCTTGCATGGAACACACCCCATGTCAGCCAACTCTATCTAGTACGTCCTATTGCCCAGTGGTGACACTATGGAAAAACGTTACAAACATGACCCCAACCTTGTGGTCGAGCCAGCCTTCTATTCGACCGGCATCCCCGTGTTCAAGCCCACCATGGACCAGTTCCAGGACTTCTACAAGTTCAACAAAGCGGTGAACCTGTACGGCATGAAATCTGGCATCATCAAAATTATTCCTCCTTCAGAGTGGCTATCACAGCTCCAAAGTGTATATACTGCAGAAAATTTCGAGAACGTGGTCATCAGAAACCCCATAGTGCAAAACGTCAACTCTACTGCGGGCTACAAAGGCGTGTACTCGTCTCAGAATGTCGAGCGGCAAAGGAAGTATAGCCTATCACAATGGCTTGAACTATCGAAAAAGTCAAATTATCAGCCCCCTGCGCCTAAGAAAAGGCGGGATTCTGCAGAGAAAGAGACCCAGGAGTCTAAGACACCAAAAGCTAGGGCCAAGGAGCATGGCCATCATTCTAAAAGGCCTAACAAAGAGTGTACCATGGGTTCGCTACATCTGAAGCTCAACATTGACATATCGGAATTCACGGAGGAGCGGTGCAATGAGCTAGAGAATTTGTATTGGCGATCTTTGGGCTACGCTGAGCCCATGTACGGAGCAGATGTGTTAGGCTCTTTGTTTCAAGACTCAATCAAAAGCTGGAACGTGGCCCATCTTCCCAACTTGCTTGACTTGATGGACGAAAAGGTGCCTGGTGTCAATGATGCATACCTCTATGCTGGCCTATGGAAAGCTACGTTTTCCTGGCACCTCGAGGACCAGGACCTATATTCCATCAACTATCTCCATTTGGGCGCTCCTAAGCAGTGGTACTCGATCCCCCAGAAAGATAGCTCCAAGTTTTACGATCTCATGAAGGACATCTTTAATGAAGACTACAAGAATTGCCTGGAGTTCTTGCGGCATAAAACGTTTTTGGCGTCGCCTGCTTTCCTCGAGAAAAATGGAATCAATTGTAATAAGATTGTCCACAACCAGGGTGAGTTCATCATCACCTATCCTTATGGCTACCATGCTGGCTTTAATTATGGATACAACTTGGCAGAATCGGTGAATTTTGCACTCGACGAATGGTTTGAATTTGCTGCCAAGACGAAGAAGTGTGAGTGTATCCAAGACTCCGTGGGGATCAATTCAAAGCAAATCTATTGCAAATTCAAGGGAATTCCTTATGATGAATTTGGCCCTATAGTGAAAGAAGACCCTGGGTGTGACCTGAATCCCGCTGGGCAAAAGCCTATTAAAAGGAGAAGAAAGACAACGGTACATAGCCAGTGTGTGCTCTGTCCTATAGAATTACCGGACAAATTACTTGAGTTCCGTGAATTTGAATTGCTCTCATGCGATGCAATAGACCCTAAGACAAACACCTCTCTACAGGTGCACAGGATATGCAGTGAAGCATTTCCACATTATCTACACTTAGAGCCAAAAGAAGAAACGGCCTACGTCACTGGTATTAAGGATATCCCCAGGTCTCACCGAAGCTTAAAATGCCTTCATTGTCGTCTCCCCAATAAGTATCCGGCAACAGGACTTTCACAAGGTGCTTGTTTTCAATGTTCTGCGGGAACGTGTACCAAGTCTTACCACCCCATCTGCGCGTTGTCGCTGGGATTTTTGTTTAACAACCAAACGTGCAAGGTGCATAGGCGGTCGATCTCGAAGTTTTATGAGCGCCAAAACGACGAATACTTTAAGTTAGTTCTGCTGTTGAAGCAAAATTCGTTGGTGCAATTTTCTGAAAATTCCAGTGGAAGACGCCATACTGGTGATGTGTGGTGTGGACTCGTACAGCTGAACAATGGCGAAAAGCAAACGCTCGATGTTCTTGTTCTCCCATCTTTAGAGCAGCTGATGACGGTAAGCTATGACGATGTTCTTCTCGGAGATTCTCCAGATACTGATAACAAGAGATTCTGGAACATGGCTGCGTCAACTGTGCGCCCTACTACAAAACTGCCTGTACCAGAGGCCCAAGATGAAAAGAAGAGTTCCAAGAGAAGCTCTCCAACAAAGTCTTTGTCTGCACCACGCAAGAAAAGTCAGTCGAGGAAGGAATTGCGAACTGACAACACTGAGAATACGACTAAGAATATGACCCAGAATATGACTGATATCCTGAAGACTGAGAAAACAACTGAAAAAATGCCTGAGATTATGCCTGAGATTAGGAAGCCTGAGGTTATGCCTGAGATTATGAAGCCTGAGAATGTCCCTATTGAGAACTTCATGAGAGAGAATATGCAGACTCAGAATTTGAATGAGAATATTCAACCTCAGAGCTTCATGAATGAGAATATTCAACCTCAGGAATTCCCGACTTTCTTCAAGAACGACTTTAAGAGTAACATGTTTCCAGGGGCAATGCCGCGACATTTTCCCATTCCATTAGGTTCATTCCAGCCCAATATAGCGAATGGAATGGAATACGCAGTGCATCCTCACCATATGAACCAATTTGTGCCGGCCGTGCCGGCTGTGCCGCTCGTATCGGCGTTTGATGGATACAACTACACATTCCAGCACCCACGCAGCTTCAGTGATCTGCTGAGCTGGTTATTGCCCATGAACAGACAAGCCGGGGCAGCTTTCATCAACGGCTACTCGGAAAGAACCATCCCCAACAACCCCGAGGTGAACCAGATCCAGTTCTTTCCCCAGAATTTCTAACGAGCTACATTTATGACGTGATGACAACCAGAAGATTCTCCTGGACATTTAGTTTTGGCCCCAAGTGGTATAGCCCCGAAGTTCTCGCAAACACTTCAAGCGAATACAGATTAGTGATAAATCTGATAGCTCTGCAAATTTGACTCTGCAAATTTCCCGATCTTCTAGTTCTGGACTGCTAGCTCTGGACTTTTAGCTCTAGACTGCAAGTTCTGGATGTTGTAGATTACGTCGTAGTACTTTATACAAGCCGCGATGGGTGCAACATCAGCTTCGCTTTCGCTTTCGCACCTTCCTATGCCATGCTAACACCGTATGCCTCGAAGACTGAAGGTAATTCCAAACCAGGATGATGAAAGTCAGAGTGAGGAAATCGACGATGTTTCCGAAGAGGTGATCCACTTCCACCCCAAGCAGCCCCTCAAAACTCCTTCCTCATCTACAATACCTTGGGTAGACAAGTACGCACCGGGCCGGACCCAAGACGTCAGCATCAACCCCAAGAAATTGAGCCAGGTCAGGGATATGCTCTCTGGGATGCTACAGCCAAGCAGCAAGTGTCGGATTCTTATTCTTTCGGGCCCCGCAGGCAGCTCGAAATCTACTGTGGTCAAATGCCTAGCTAAAGAGCTATACGGTCCTCAGAATGGGGGCAGTGGGATCCGTCCATTGTCGTTGATTGAATACTTTGACTCGGCTGTTGACGATGTGTATCAGCCAGACCATTTCAGGGACTTCATGGACGGATGTCGGTACCGGAGTGGCCAGAACTCGAGTGTGATCTTGATTGAGGAGCTCCCGAATGTGTTCCACGATGAAACACTCCAGTCGTTTCGGAATTGTCTACGGGACTGGGCATATTCTTCTCCGGAGCTCAATCTTCCGCCGGTGGTCATTTGCCTTACTGAAGTGGATCTAACGAGTGATAGAGGAGACCGAGGCTACTTCACCATAGATAATTACTTGACTGTGGAAACGCTTTTGGGCAGGGATATCTTGAACGCAGGAGTTTCTGCAGGACTCATTCAACGGGTCAAGTTCCTTCCCATTGCCAAGACTTTCATCAAACGAACACTACACAATATCCTCAGCTCGGAGAAAATCCGTCTCCCGAAATTCGGGCCTGCTGATGACTACATGCAGTCGTTATATGATTCAGGCGACATTCGTGCACTGATTTGCAACTTGGAGTTCTGGATCCTGAGTGGGTTCCGCAGCAATGGCTTCTTGAGGGAGAGCCAGATCAGCTTGTTCTATGCCGTGGGAAAAGTAATCCACTCCAGCAGCAAGCCTCGAACGAAAGGAGACAGAGATGATTCAGACTCCGATTTCCAGGCGGTGAGTGACGTCATGGATCAATACAACAACATGGGACTTCTTCAACTCGGCCTACTAGAGAATTATCAGATCTACAACGGGCTGCAGTTCGAGGTGGAGAATGCTGCTAATATCGTGGATAGTTTGAGCACAACCGACTGTTTGCCTTCTTTGGGCTATGAAGAGTATTCGCTCAAAGCAATCAGATATGAGTTGAGTAAGGTCAGTGTGACCAACCGAACGCTCCCAATGAAGTTTCCCAGACACTTCAAATGCTTAAAAGAGCAGAACAAGGTTCGCAAAGAAGTGTCTGACTACGGCACTTACATTGCGCAGAACTCGGTGATGTTCAATGATATCAACCTAGAAGACGGCTACTTTGTGCCGATGATCAAGAATTCCTTCAAGTATAGGCTCAAACACGGAAAGAAGCAATATCTTTACAATCGAGTTGGCGGACGGTTCAAGAAGATTTACGCCGATGAAGACTTACCCTTAATGGAGAAGGAGGAGGAAGCATCCGTGGGAGAAAAAGACCAGTTTCTGGTGGATATTCTCGAGAAAATCAACGAAGAAGCGAACTCGAAAGACGGCTCCGACGATGGGGTCAGTGAAGATATTGACGATGGATCGAGTGAGGATATCGAGGATTCTGATGCCACTGACCTGGACGATATGTTGGATGACACATTGAATGAAGAGCTATTGAGCATGGTGTCACAAGCAACTAAAAGGAGTCTTGATAGTGGACTCCAGTCAGAATCGAAAAGAGGGTCGACTCAGCTGGACCCCAATTACGACGAAGGGTTTCTGGACGACCCCGAACTATACATGTTGGTGTCGCAAGGCAAGTTATAGAAATAAATTATGTATTACCGGGTTTATTTATTGGCCACGGCTTTGGCAAAAAAATCAGAGTCCTCTTCGAGGGACTCTTTAATGATATCCAACCCACCCTGGAATTCGCCATTGATATACAATTGTGGGAAAGTAGGCCAATCAGAGAAAGCCTTTAAGCCTTGTCTCACAGCATCGTCTTTCAAAATGTCAAAGAAGCCAAATCTGACTTGGTTTTCTCTCAAAATCGCCACGATTTGACGTGAGAATCCACACTGAGGCGATGAAGGTGCACCTTTCATGAATAACATCACTGGTGCAGCAGACGTCAATTTTTTCAACCGCTCATTGAGTTCCTCTTCGGAAGGGTCTTCTTTGGAAGTGGTGTCAGCAGCAGCAGCAGCAGGGGCAGTTGTGGAAAGTGTGGCGTCAGAGCGAGGTGTAGTGAAGCCACCAAATTCCTTCAATGCGGCAATGAACTCTTTAGGGTCGGCCCCACTGAGCTCCTTCGAAATTGTGGAGTTTTTGATCAAGATGATGTATGGAACAGCAGACACTTCGAACAAATCACTGATTTCCAGCTGGTCATCGGCGTTGATGGAAAGAAAGGATATCTGAGGGTTTGCTGGGGCCAAAGTTTTGATGACGGAGTTCATGGTCTGGCAAGGCGCAGCCCATGGCGTGTGGAAGTAGAGCACCATCAACTGCGACTCGTCGTTTGTTAGTTTCGTTAACTGGTCCTCCGATTTTATTTCAATGATTGACATGGTGGTTGGGCAGTAGCAGTGGGCTTGAAGCGTTAGTAATGGAGCCGCGAGCCAGACACACGTAACTGTATTATCACATGATGCTATAGTCACGTGATATAATTAATTTGCATCACGTGATACAATAGTTGAGTTGAGAATTTCACGTGACGACCCTGATCGCGTCCTTTCCACGCCAGTCACGTGTAGCTCTCTCTTTCTCTCTCCCCCTGCCCCCCATGGTCAAGGGCGCGGGGCATTGCTCGGTGTTCCATGGGTATGAACAAGACCCGCATTCCGCGTGACTTAACAATCCTAGGCCGAACAATCAGTGAGAGTCTTCTTGACATATGGCTCTCTGGTGGTTGAGTTTGAATGCAGGCGCCGGCCCCCTTGGCCAGACCCTTTGTAGCACCCTTTGTTTGAAACCCAATTTCATTGACTGACAATTTAAAGTATTTTAGCTTTCCAACCTCAATCTATGACATGCGAGCTTGGCTTATCTTATCTTCAGTCACTACCACATTCTGACAAAACACACACACATTTGACACACAGTCATCCATTGACTGTTAGAATTAGCTTTTCTGAGACAGGCATTTTGATATAAACATTCTGTCATAGATTATATGTAGTATCCTTTTATCCACTATTAATCAACTGCATTCTGTATATTGGGCATTTACTAAAACCGGAAATTAAGGCAAAACAATACAAGAACACTAAAAGAAAATAGCCCTCGCCGTGAGGAATGACGCTGGAAACATGGCCGGTGTGCGAGCCCGCCCGCATTTGGCCTGCCGGGCCGAGCTGCTGAATAAAATCTGGGTTGACCCGTCGCATTTCCCTGCAAATTCCCCTGCATTTTCTTCTACACCGAACTAAAAAAACTCGTCATCGATACCTTATTGCCCAACAGACACTCAGCTTGATCCTTTGTGCCGAAACTAATACCTAAATTACAACACTCCCTGGGCCTATTTTTATCTCCCGGGAGCTCTCCTTGTCTGCACCGCGTGCCTCTTGAACCCTTCCTATTTATTTATTTATTTATTTATTTCCACGCCACAACTGCTGTGTCCGCCACCTGAAAAGCAGAACACCTTCGCCTGGCTGACCGCACACCAAACATTGTTTCTCCTGAACGCACACCCAAGTCCCTTTTTCTTGTCCACTTGTACGGCGATAAAAAAAGCTTTAGTACCTGAAGCAAGTGTGATAAGAGCCCCTGAGATCTCCGTCACGTGAACTTGCCAAGTCTTCACGTCCCCCAACATTTTTATGATCGTCAATAAGTTAGAGATCTCGGTTGCTTGACCGCATTCTATCGTTTATTGTTCCCATATGCTTTGGACCCTGAATTCCAAAGGCCAATTCCTCCTTACTGTGTTGATTCCTTAGGTGTAATCTTCTTTTATAACTATACAACTCTCAACTAATTATCTCAACATGGATTATCTGCTACAATCAGACAGAATCAACAACGACTTCTCTCTGGACCCTGTGGATTTTCAGGATCCCGCGAATGGCTCCAAGAAGAAGGTTCCCAAGGAGCTCACTTCCCATGGAACTACCCCCTCCGGAAAACCCCGGCTTTTCGTGTGCAACACTTGTACGCAGGCTTTTGCTAGATTGGAGCATTTAAGGCGTCACGAGCGCTCTCACACTAAAGAAAAGCCCTTCACTTGTGGTGTGTGTCAACGCAAGTTCTCTAGAAGAGACCTTCTCTTGAGGCATGCTCAGAAGCTACATGCTGGATGCGCTGATGCTGTGGCTCGCTTGCGTAAAAAGCTGATAAAGGGCGGTTCTTCAGTCTCCAACTCGGACTACTTTGATCCCGATATGCATGACTCAAATGAAGATACTCCCATCAGTTCCTTCCACTCCCCACCTTCCGCCAAATCGCCTGTGGGCCCGAAGGATTCACAGGTGCAGTTCAATTTGAACTCATTTACGAACCGCAATTTTAGCGAATCCTCTCAAAGCCCAAGAATCACAAGGGTCAATTCCATTAAGGACTCTAGTCTCTACAAGCAGGTGTTTGACAAGATGAAGCTGCGCAACAGAGGTGCGTCTTTCTCCGCCCAGTTGGGTCCTAACTATGCCATGGCTATGCCTCAATATCCTGAACAGAACACTGCAGACAATGTGGAGTTTTCGACTCACCAGCTCCTTCCTTCTTCGGCGATCGATGAAGAGTCGTGGTTGAACAACCTGTGCACGATCCCCAGTATGGCTCTGCACAAGTCTCGTCATTTGATGAGTGATAATGTAACAGTCTCGATGATTGATGCAGAAATCTCCAGAAACCCTTCACTTTTGGGAAACGGAGTGCCTGCTCTCTACATGCGGTTGAATAGCATTGCTTCAAACACCTCGGTGAACACTCACGACTCAATTTCGGCAGGAGCTCTTTTCATGACCCACAAGCCAAGTATAACAGGTCCGGGACCTACTTCAACTCCATCAGCTAACAACAATGTGGACCTAAATGCTGACTTTGGTGACTATGGATACTCGTTTTATGGTATTCCTGATACAATCTATGGAAATCAAGCATCTATTCAGAAACCCCATCGGCCACTTTCGCCAATAAAGCAGGAATTTGATCTTGATTCAATGCAGATGGACCATCAACATGCTGCTTCACAAGGCCAACTACCTGCAACGGTCACCAGTGGGGTTGACTTTGATCTCAATTTCTTGAACGATATAGACGAATTGGGACAGGATTTTGAAACGGGTTCCAGATTTAGGCCTGCGGGCTACTCTTTCTATGGAGATAATCCACTGGTGTCTTCCTCTGGAGTTGATTCCTCAACGCCGCCCCCTTCGGTGTCTCCTTCCTTCATGCAAACAAACAATAATCCATTTGGCAGAAATCAGGCTCAGATAGTGAATCAAATGCATGGGCCTGATGGAATCCACGGCTCTGGTAACGCCAGGAGAACTGAAAGCACAGCATACAGCAAAACTTGTCTTTACACCAAAAACATGAGACAATTGATCAACAAAGCTCTCAATAAGTATCCAATCAGTGATGTGATGTCGCCATCAATTCCTTCCAACGAGAAAATGGAGTCCTTCCTCAAAGCATTCATTGCAAAATTTTTAACATACTACCCATTCATTCATGCATCCAAGTTGAACGAATACGAAATCATGAGCATGACTTCGTCGGAAAGCCCTTACAATGAGAGTGCTCGCGTATGCATGCCTCTTTTG
This sequence comes from [Candida] ipomoeae, assembly GCA_002370145.1. NCBI lineage: Eukaryota > Fungi > Ascomycota > Pichiomycetes > Serinales > Metschnikowiaceae > Metschnikowia > [Candida] ipomoeae. The sequence goes on along the minus strand of NKZK01000568.1, from coordinate 340,451 downwards.
GCAGCCACAATTGGAGCGTTACTTGTGAACAATAAGAATGATTCCGAGCATTTGTATGAGGCTTCTAGAAGAACAATTCACATATATTTGGAGAGCAGGAAAGGAACCAATGCAAGCAAAAATGATTCGACCGAGAACCAAAATCTGAATCCTCTTTGGTTGATACAGTCACTTCTATTGTCTGTTGTTTATGGGCTTTTTTCTGATAATGAGAACAATGTGTACATTGTGATAAGACAGTTGAATGCATTGAACTCATTGGTCAAAAGCTCGCTTAAACAGAACACCGAAATATTTTTCAGTATCAACGGAGAGGATGCAGAAAATTACGAATTACTACGAAATGACAACAAAGCATCCGATGCAGTGAAGTTCAAAAACCACATCAATTTGCAGTCGCAAGTCAGGACAGTTTTGGCGATCTACCAACTCACTAACTTTATTTTAATGATGTTCAACGTTCCACTCACTTTGAGTGCCCATGACTTAGGGTCTTTAACTGTGCCCAATACCAATGATGAATTCTTGTGGAGGTTTTACGATATTGGCGAACTCAAGGAACATCTCAAAAATGGACTGTATCAGAACAATCTCGATTACTACTTGAAGAGAAATGCAAACAACACGATTTACTTCAAGAGTACTTTAAACAGTCTTGCTAAGAATGAATTTGATGGTGATCTTGTTGCAAAGCTCTCTAATATGAATAAATTTGGCTTCAAAATTATGGTCAAGGGATTATACGAAACAGGACAATTGAGAGAGTATAGTGGCCTTGAAATTGATTCAATTTTGGACAATATGACGATTTTCATTGACTCTTCCAAAAACAACCCAGCAACAAGCTATATTTGCCACGGCAGTGCCGACTGCGAGAAGGTAGACTTTGCCATCTTGGTGAGCTTTACCAGAATATGCGCAATAACTGACTTTAAGCAAGTGAAAGAACAGAGTTGGCTCAAAAACTATGAGGTGCTCAACAAGAACTACTACACCTTCTTGATGTCCATGGACAATATCCGCGATGATCAATTCTTGAAGATCATTGACAATTGCATTATGATCTCCAAACTCTTTCTCTATAGAACAGAGGAAGTGGACCTGAAGTATGGACTTGAAGGGTCGCAGAACCTGGCCAATCTCGACATCCCAACCGATGCTAATGGTCTATTCCAACAATTGGTCAATGAGTCTATTTACAATGAGAGAGAGTTGTGTGTGACATTTGAGAAAAGTTTTGGGTTGAAGATTTACGAAGACTTCTTCCGGACTAAAACGCCCATCCATTCGCAGGTCTTGTTCCACATTTTCGTGATCTTTTCCATATTTTCAGTGCACATTGCCAAGCGGAACCATTCGTCCAAGCCAGTGTGGGACCCTGCATACACGAGGGACTTCAACACCAAGTTTATTACAATGCTTAGATTTTTGGCCAAGTTCGAGAAGCACTTGAGGTCTCAGTATGAAAGCTCTCATCTCAGTTCAGAGTTGACAAGTCTCTATCTTTTCCTGAGTGGTACACATGACGAGATTCTTCTGGACGCTAACAATGGTATCAGCAACCCGGAGACAAATTTTGAAAACTACTTTGGCCATACCTTGGACAAATCACTCTACGTGTTGAAAATGGGTGAGTTGATCATGAACTTCCTCTACGAGCAAAACTTTAAGGTGAGCATTTTCAAGAAGCATGGGGGAACTCTTTCGCAGATAAGAAAGTTTCTCATAGATGAGGAGTCCAGGATTCTCCCAAATTGAACCACACCCGGGAAGAAATCGACAAAGAAGATTAGAACAACTCCTTTATTTATTAACTTACTATTTAATGTGATAAAATTTGTTGCAAATCACCCAGAAAATTTGTAGGATATTCTCGTACTTAATCTATACCTGCACTCTGCTTGATGCGTCGTGAGACTGCTACTTTTAGCGCAAGTGGAGCATCAGGCATTTTAACCGCAAAAGAACACAACTTAATACCATGTCCGAACAGAAAAGCCCAGCTCAAAAGAGCAGACCTCAAAAGCCTTTGTTGACAGCCAAGAACATTAAAGACATCAAGATGTCCATCGCTGGTTTCGGCACCATGCTCTTCCTATTATGTCATTATGCATATATCATGAGGCAATGGGTGCTCAACCCCGACCTCCCCACTAGTACCATGCTCATCCGCTTCTCCATCTTCTTGGTGAATGCTACAATCTCCATAGGTCTTTTGATGAATTACATCTATCCAACTATTTACGCGGAGGAGCTCAGACAAGAGGCGCTTGAGAAGAAAGCTTTCGAGAAAAAATCCGACTGAGTGGAAGGCCATAATTTCATTTTTAATCATACATAACGTAAAATCTGTACTCTAGATGATTCTTCTTCCCAAAATAACCCCATAAACACCAAGAGTCACCAAGGAAACCAAGTTGAGCGAGGATGAAATCCCGTGGTACATTCCGAATTGCTTGTTCAATTGCTTCATCTCCTCGGAAGTCTGCATCTGACCGTCAACAAGCTGCTCGTGTTTCTTGTCGGCAACAAGTTTCTTTCTTTGGTCTCTGATCTTATGAGCTGCTGGCAGAACCCAGAAGTAGTTCAAGGCACCGCCCATGGTAGACAAGCCTAGCAAAGGCACGGCAAGACGCAATGCCAAGGGAGACGTCAATCCAATCAATGCAGGCACTGCAGCTTGGCCTAGGAAGTAGACAGGAAAAATTTTGCTTTGCAAGCTTCCGAAGTCCTCTCTATTCATGTGTTTGAAGGCAATGGGAGCCACCACATACGAATACACGACTCCGCCGCCAAAGGCCACGGAGAGGAGAAGTAAGTTAATTGAACTTTTGATAGCCATTGTCTTTTTTGAATTTGCTCGAGGTTTTACACTGTTATATAAGTAAACCGGTGGGGTGACCGAATCCGATCCCGCACCTCGCGCTCAATTGTTCGTTCCTGCACCCTCATAACGAGTCGATCATCTTGAACATGCAGTTAAGAGCATTTCTCTTCTCTTGCTCCTTGTACCGTAAAACGTCCTTTTCAAGCTCGCCTGGGTGGCCGTACACCCACACAAAATCACTTTGCAACCCTAAGCTAAGCGAGTTGGCCACGTTCTTGTCGTGAGTGTCTTTCAAGCGAGAGGTCTGCTCGTATTTCTTGGCTGCAACCTCCGCAGCATCCACGATCTCACTGGAGATACCACACATGGCTGCAACGTTCATTCCGAAAGATCCGGGAGCTGTACCTTCTTCGAGCTTGTACAAGAAGGTGATATTTCTCGAATCATTGTCCACAATTATTCCCATTCTCAAAGGCCTTATGTGAGGGTGGTTGGTGAAAGCCAAGCCCAAGCTGCCGTAGTGTGTAGCAAAGAACCCAAGAGGTTGCACGTGAGATGACAAGTGGTGCAACACCGACTCTGCAATGGCGTATCCATCACTTGACGATCCACCTCTGCCCAATTCGTCAAGAATAACCAACGAGTTTGGTGTGGCATTGCTCAAGATCTTCTTTGTTTCCGACAACTCAACGAAGAATGTCGACTTCCCTTGGATGATGTTGTCATTTGCACCCAACCGGGTCATGATCTTGTCCACAGGACATAATTCTGCTTTTTCTGCTGGCAAGTAGCATCCTATTTGGGCAAGCATTGTAGCTAAAGCTGTGGTTCTCATCAAGGTGGACTTACCTGCTGCGTTTGCACCGGTAAGTAGTCCAAAGTTGGCATGGCCTCCACCCAAGTTGATGTCGTTTGGAATAAACTCAGAGCTGCCCATGAAACAAGGATGTCTTAATTCTTTGAAGGAAATGAAACCTTCATCGCTGGCTTTGAAGGTAGGTCTGCACGAAGGATATCCTATGCTCTCAGATGTCTTTGTCAATGCAATGAGACAGTCAATACTGCTCATGGCCTTGATAACCTTCACCCAAGTCTTGTAGTTGACGTCGAATCTACCGTAGAGCCTGGAAATGATGGTTTCGCAAACCGTTTTATGGAGTTCCTTTTGCTCCATAAGTTCCCGAACGAGCTTCTTTACCTCAGGTGACCAGTACCTCTTCACCTTGGAGGTGGCACCCATCTGCTGCCAATCTTTGGGAACGTTCTTGATCTTGGTCGACATCTCAATCAAATAGAGTTCCTTTCCGGAATCCTTGAAGCAAATTTCATGGGATTTGAACTGTTTCTTGTAAGATTTGAGGTGATCATTCAATTGCGCCTCCAAATTGCTAATGATTCCAATCGACTCATCAAATTCGGTATCCACGCCTTCTGCAGGAACCACCACGTTTTGCAAAGCTTGCACTCTGTCAAACGCATCCTCCCAAGAAGCTATCAATGTGTGGAGGTCGGGTGGAAAATGCCCCACGAATTCTTTGAGCACCCCTGAGTTGTCCAAGTCATGGTCGCCCAATTTTTTGAAGATCTTAGAGACATTTTCAAAGCCTTCGATTACCTTCAAAAAGTCCTTGAATGGTAAGGTCTTGCTATGAACTCTTGATATCAATCGTTCCAAGTCGGGTAACTTCTGAAGACCCGATTCAAGAGATACTCCCAACTCTGGTTCATTGTGCATCAAGAAGTCGACTGCATCCAACCGCTTATTGATCTGTTCCACTTTCATAAGAGGATGAAGAACCCAGTTCTTGATCATTCTTTTGCCGAAAGGTGTGATTGCCCTATTGATCAACTTGAATAAAGTCCCCCTGTCGCCTCCATCGAAAGAATTGTTGAGCACTTCAAGATTGTTCAATGTGATTCCATCCAACAACATGTGCGTGGCCGAATTCTTCGAAATCTCATACTCTTTCATATTTCCCATGGTCATGATACTCTCGTCAAGTTTCAAAGTTCTGAGGTAGTACAACAACCCACCGAAAGCATTGAATGCAATTTGGTAATTGTCCTTGAGACGGAGTAAAGGCGAGGGGTACTTTGAGAAGTCATCGAGGTCTTCAGCCTCGTAGTATTTTGCCTTCACCAAATTCTCCAATGTTGTATCATAGTCCCAAAACTCGGAGTAGGGGTTCAAGTAGTTCCAAATCTGGTGCGTGTTGTGGGCATTAAACTTGATGATCTTCAATGCCGTTGAGCACAAATTGTGTTTCTCGGAAAGGATTTCCTTGGGTTTGATTTGAGTAATGAGAGTGTCCAATTTCGTACACTCATCATCGTCGACCAATTCAATGAAGTTCAATTCCGAAGTAGCGGTATCCACGAAGCATACTCCAAATACCTTTTCTCCTTGTTCCGACACTGACTCTTTGATTGACATACAGTAAGTGGCCATGTCATCCTTGATCATATCCATATCGGTGAGAGTACCACCAGTCAAAACACCTGTGAGCTCTCTTTTGATGATTTTTTCCTCCTTGCAGCCTCCGCCTCTCATTTCCTTGGCCAACATCGATTCCTTTTGATCGACCTTGGCCACTTTGTACCCGTGGCTGATGAATTCTTTGGCCCAATATTCGAAAGACATTTCGGGGACTCCAGCGAGTCTCATGTTTGCTCTGCCACCGCCGGCGATTTTCAAGTCAAACTGCGAGTTTGCAATCATCGCATCGTTTTCATATAGTTCATAGAATTTACCCTTTTTGAAGAACACCACCGTGTCCCACATCTTACTCTTTATCTCCCAATACTGCTTCTCAAAGGCAGTGAACTTGGCCCATGCAGAGGAGGGGATATAAAGGGTCCTAGAGTCGTAGTTGGGGTCATCTGGAGAGTGCTTTTCTGCATCTTTAACGTTCACGAGCCATTGGTACCTTTCTTCATTTTCCTTTTCAAAACTCTTTTTAGTAGCAGTAGGTTTTGTGGGGGTCTTAGGTGCAGATTTTGCTTGGGTGGACACGTACGAGGAACCGGCAAGGAACTTAGAGCCCAAAGAGGATCCTGAAGAGGTGCTCTCCTTTTTCACAGTAACGGGCTCTGCCTTGCGGGCCTTCTTTTTCTTTGGTGAATCGACAACATCACCTTCGTCCTCCAGAGCACTATTCTCTTCGGGGCTCGCATCACTCTCTTCTGCAATGAAGTCACTCATATGGTCATCAGCATTCTCTGCATCTGGATCTAGCGAGAAATCGGAATCTTCATCACCACTTTCAATCGCTCTTCTTCTCTTTCTGCCAACTGTGACCTCATCGTCCTCGGAATCATCGTCTTCAGCATAAGATACATTCTTCTTCGTCCTTCCACCTTTGGATACGGCAGATGGAGATTCCTTGACGCCTTCATTTTCATTCTCTGGCTTCTTTTTGGCCTCCACTGCAGTCGTACTCTCATTGTGTGTCCCGGTATCTGCTCTGTTCTTTATGGGCGAGGACTGAATGTCTGCATGTACCTTGGCATCGCGTTCTGACTCTGAGGTCAACGGAGTGTCAGTAGTAATATCGTTTTCCTTGTCACTATCATTGTGGGATTTCTTCTTTAAAGGGGAAGAGCTTGCAGGCTGCTCGTGCTTAACCTTAGCCTCTGCTGGCTTGAAGAACGCCATCAATGACAGCTGCTTCTTGTTGGAAGAGCTCCCACCCTTCGGGGTCAAGGTCTTCTTTTTGGGGGTGACTTTTGACATTCTTGAGTAGCGAATAAAGAATTGAGTATTTGCTTAAAAAAAGAGTCACTCCTATTCCAAGGATCCTGGACCTAGAAGAACAAAGAAGTCGCGGTGCGCGTGTGATAGAGATCGGATAATGTAGAAGCGCGTCTGATGCACGTAACCACGACACGTGAGATCCCACCACCATACCAAGGAGCCAAAAAAAATACATTATTGCATGAATGGATGAATGGGTGTGTATATAAGAACCCGGAAACGGCAACAATTCCCTCTTTTTTTTGTCTTAACTTAGTGTCTTAAAGAAGGAGGTCTGTCTGTCCTATCGTTTTTTATGGTGTTCTTCTTAGTGCGTAGTAAGCCTGGTATGTCTAGTGAGTGCCTAGTGAGTGCCTAGTTGAGTGACTGAGTGTCTAAGGTCGCGCAACCGGTTTTGCACCCATCGTTACCAAGCTTACTACCTCTTACAACCACACCAAAACTCGCTCATATGATCTTCCTAGTATTTTTCGTGGGCCTTGCCCATTGTCTCTTTCTCACACAAAAGCCTCTTCACAAGATCTCGGTCAAAACCCATGAACAATCTTTGGTGAGCTCGATGCTCTATGCTTTTTACACCGAAGCTTACAATCGCAATGACAAAACTAGCTCCAACTACATTGCAAACTACAATAGCATCGCCTTGCAGTACACTAGCGATCCGTATTGTGTGGAAAACTCGTCCATCCGTTACTTCATCAAGTCCTTTACCTTGGGCCACAATGACTACCCTGCTTCCATGTGCAACTTGAATCTCAACAACCGCTTTATAAGTGTGGTGACTCCTTTCCCTGACTTCCATGAGACTGTTCGTGGCACGCTAGATCAGGTTCCTGGAGAGTTGCTCTCTTTGAGTCAGGAATACATCGAAGACTTGCCTGACTTTAACTTCCATTTTTATGCCTTTGATGACTTGAATTATGATTTGGAATGCGACAACCGTTACTTCGAGTTGATGCAAGTCATGTACCGTGAATCTGTCTTGGAAGTAAACCTTCAAGTTCTGGTGACCGTGCCCGAGAAGTGCTCCTTCAAAATGTTGAATGCCGATTTCGACACTGTTTTTGACAAGGGCTCCACCGAGGTTCAGATTCCTGTCACCGGCGAGTTTTTCTGCCAGGCGGGGAAGATTCCTTATTGTAAAAAGGACAATGCTTTGAAGAAGAACCTGAATGTGCGTCTTTTCGAGTGAGTGCGCTCACCCATGGGTTCTTCATGGTAAATATCTTAACTCAGGCTGTTTTGGGTTGAAAATTTTATATTTCATGTAACAGCCAAGGACTTTTTTCTCTGGAGCTCCTTCTCTATAAAATACTTTGCAACATCGATTGCTGCCAAAGAATCTTCTCCACTATCATGCTCTCCAGTTTGAATGTTTCGACTTAAATATTGGAATGACAACTGCTTTAGAGAATAGCGGAAAGTAGGCGATGCTTTGTGCGGAGGGTATAATACCGCAGTATCAACGACTTTTTCATGAATTATGCGCATGGCATTCAAGTCATTTTCGAGTCCATGGCCAATGAGAATGGTATTGCAGTCAATGACTTCACCAAGAAGCGTGATCAGATCTTCAAAGCTGAGAGCTTCCTCCTTGATTTCTGCCACTCCTGACCATCGGGTATTCAAATCGAGAATCTTACCCTTCGGTCTCACTAGGATATCCAAAACCTCCTCGCCGGTGAAAAAGTCCATGGCTGTAACTCTTAGTAGCTCGAAGCCATTTGTTGTGAAACCCATCTCGCAGTCAATACCCACGGCCTCGATGCTTCCTTTTCTGGTACCCCAAAGATCTCGTGTGTTGCAGAATGGAATGGCATGATGCATTTCCTGGGGATTCGTCCAGTAAAACACGTGATACTCTGACTTGGTACATGGCTCTGTATCAGTTTCCCCCAAGACACTTCCGCAGCACAGGTAGATGCGTACACCTGTCTGATTCTTGATCAACTTGCCCTCGTGGTATCTGCAGTCGGTTTTTTCGTAGGCGTTTTCTAGCTTGAATTCACATTTGCATCGACGACAGTGTCTCAAAGGATTAACTTCAGTGATGGGTTCGGGAAAGTCCATGATGTAGCCAAACTTGATGAGTTTTTCTCTGGGAATGACCGTAGCTCGCAACTCTGAGATGTATTCCTCTTTCGTAGGCTTACTGATAGTCCTTTGCTTGTACTTCTCGGGGTTATTGATCTCTGCAAGCTTTCTTCTGATCTCAATGTTATACGTGACGCTTGAAGCCGAGCTGGCCACTTCGTATTCCAAATCAATGGCCTCAAGAAGAGGGGTCTCACAATCTGGCTTGGCCTTCTTGATTGCCTCTGAGAAATGCTCGATAAATTTTCGGCGTACCGGTAGCATTGCCGGAGAAGGGTTGACTTCAATTGGCGAGGCGAACTTGGGGTCGGTTCTTTTGGTGAGTTCCTTTATACCAAGATACTCATCGACCTTGGCCTGGTATGCCTGGACACTGGCATTGGAGGACGCAAAGTCATACTCAACGCTAATGGCTTTCTTGTTGGGAGTGGGACAAGTCTTCTTGTCCAGAATGAACTTAGCGATCCGTTTCGTGTTCTGGAGTCGAGTATATCTCTGGGTGTGGAGACCGTTTTTCAAGTCTTTTGGAACCACGAACAGGAAATCCTTTTCCGTTTCAACAACTGGCTTCGGTAGACTCGTGGGAGCCAGATCCACGGGCTGCTCTTTTGTATGCTCTACTTTTGCTCGTTTAGCATCGTGCGTGGGCTCCGGGGCCTTTCTTGTGCCTTCATGGCGAAAGAGACAGTTCAACACATTGCAATTTCCCGTTCGGCTTAAAAGAGGACACTTGATTTTCTGGAATTGGTTGTCTGGAATTTTGAACATCCCCAGATTTTCTTGGTGCCTGACTCACTTGACACCTGTTGCTGCAATCATGGCTCCACCCGATCAGAGGTGAAAAGCCACGCGGTGTATGCCGGAAGCGAATCTGGGGTAAGTGCAGACAACCCAAAATCACATGGCAGGGATATTTCTAGTCATTTTTTGACTCCAAAAAATTCGTCCTGAGTCAAGATCAACTTGAAAGTCCGCTGAAACAATTTCTTGCCGTTTTAGTATGATTATAGTGGAACTCAAAACAGCCCTAGGAAAGCGCAGTGCGTGAGGTGCGCGCAGAGGACTTACCCGGCAAAGGCAGAATCCGACTATATAAAGCTAAGGCCCCCGGGTGCCGTCATAGAATTTTTTTTTTTCTCTGTCGACGTACTTCATAGGATCATTTCTATAGGACACGTTCCACTTTGACTCTTAATTAAAGAGCCACTGTTTCCAACTTGGTTGATGAGATAGATACCCTTACACCCTCAAAGTGAGAACTAATTTAGCTTGGCCATGACTCTTTGCGGTCTGGTCATCTACAATTGTTTGCCTTTAACTATGTGCCATTCCTCGTGGATGTGCGCACTTCAAAGGAGCGATGATCTTGACCCTTTTTTGAATGCTTCTTCGGGAGAATCATTAGAGGGTGGGTGTAAGTGGCAGTCTGACAAGTTACACTACTGTCGTGAATCTGTTTACGATAGTGATGTGCTTATAGTCAACTTGTGTTGTTAGGTCGACCATGTAAAAGTAGCCAGATGAGTGTATGCATTCATCGTAACGTAACGATGTGGATATTTGAGTGATATTCCTTGAGACATTCTAGGGTTATCGCTATGACAATATTTACTGCTATGTCAATACTTATTGCTATGACAATATTCTTAGCTCATCGCCATGAGGATGTGAGCTCATCGCTAGGCTGGAAAGCCGATGTGCATGATGAGCATGCGCGCTGCCATAGACTGTTGCAATGCAAGTGAGTCTTGGTCTGAGGTAAGTATCTCTATTTCGGCAAGCCTCAAGTTTTGGTCTTGTATTAATGCTGATATCAAACGGCATCGATACCAGTATGTTTTGGTGGGAACTTATAAAGTTTGTAGTAGTCCACAACCTCGCCGTTTAAGTTGTTCTCTCCCTCGATGGGAAGAAAGAAGATGTTTCTCCATGTGATCTCTCCGATGAACCAGAAATCGAGCCAGTTTTGCTTCCACCCAAAATCTGTAGGAATATCTAAGTTCTCGATCGAGGTGTAGCTCTCGTTGTGGGTGGTCACATTGAAGAGTGACATGAAGGCTACTTTCACTGTCATGATGAACTGATCCAACCCAAGTAATCTGCCACAAGAGCCCAAATCACCATGGTTATGGCCTCGGTGTCCACGATTTGGAGCGGGGTTTCCGTTAGGGCCACCGAAATCTCCAGGCACGGTCGAATGATTGAACTTCGGGTTGGACATCTGCTTATTGAGCGAGCTGAATTCATAGGTTGTGAGCCCTTTGAAGATTTGGAACGTCTGCACCACGCAAAGGAACGTGATCCAGATGCCCTGGAACCAGCACCACACCATCAAATTGAATATGAATGGATGCAAACTGTAGCCCATGCAAAGGTCTCCAGATAAGATCAAACATTGCATCTCGTTGTCAGAGTCGTAACCTGCACTTTCGCCGGAGATTTCAAAGTATTCAAAAAGCTGCAATGACAAGAGCGCAATTGCTGTGAGCAAAGAGTAAACGAACGTGATGAACAACTTGTGGTTTCTCACCCCAATGTCGTTATATACCCAAGGGCAATAATGGTCGAACCTTGCAACAAGAGCTTGGTTGACTTTGGAGTACTTCGATCTCAAAGGCTTGCGAGTAAAGGTATTGAAACAAAAGTGCTCCGTGTCAAATTTTCCCTGAGACACCAAGTCTTTGATATCGTCAAAAATAGTGTTGGGGTCTGTAGGGACGGGGACGAATCCCGGGTTAATCATCATGGCCTTGAAAAAGGTGTAGGAAAAGAGACCAATAGCGACCGCTAGAGCCAACGACGTAAGAGGCATTTCAAAAATCACAACATGTAATATTTTGCCGAGCCATGTGGCTATGGTCCAAAATGCAGTAGCTGAAAATAACCCAGCCAAGAAAGGCGTCTGGAACAAAGGCTTTTCTTTCCTGGAATACATGGGAATGATCACCTTCAATAGAAAAAGAAGCGGTACCGCAAAGAAGACTGAACTTGCGAACATTCTAGGAATAACATAGCCGTTGTTGAAATCGCAAATCCTCAATACGATTGGAAGCGAAAAGTAAGGCATCAAGAAAGTCACGCTCTTGGCAGTCTTGTGGCTCAAAAGATGGGTGTTCTTCAGCCAGTTCTTTTTAGGGGATCTATCAGCTTCCCTCAACACAGTATGCCACGTTGCTTCACAATTCATATCAACACAAACCCCAAAGGAGTCCTTGCCCTTATCGTTTTTATGGAAAATATCGGAGCCAGCATTTTCCAATGCAGCTAGCACAGACTTGTAGCCTCTAATAAAGCCCCAGTGTAAAGGAGTCATCAAGTTCTTATCCTCTTTCGTGACATCTGCACCGTAATGAAGCAAGGCATTCACACTGAGGATATCGCCTTGGTATGCAGCCCAATGCAACGGCGTACACTTGATATTGTCCACTTCGTCGATATAGATAGACTTGTCAATGACCACACATTTTAAGAGAATGTACACCACCAAAGTGATGTTGGAGCTATGCACGGCCAAATGAAGAGCATTGTACTGCTGGGAGTCTCTCAAAGCAGGGTCTCCGTTAGCATGGGTCAAGAGGTAGTCCACCACGTACACCAAGCCGTTTCTGCATGCCCAGTGTAAAGGACTGGCGGAGAGGGTCCCGCCCAAAACGTTAGCGTCGGCTTTGGACACTTCATTCTCACACAAGTATCGAACCACGGTGATGCGGTTATTGATGGCAGCCCAGTGAAGTCCCGTGATTCCCTGGCTAAACGTGTCACTTGCCGAGACCTGCTTCGAGGATATGAGATTCTGCACGGTGTCCAAGTCGCCGTTCTGACACGCAGACATGAACTGCGCTAGCACCGGATTCAACTGTTCCTCTGTGGGTTGTTCGGTATCATTGGCTTGATCTGTATTGACAGGAATATCTGGCTGATCCAATGCATTCTCTGGATTTCCCGTTTCGTCATTAGCATCCACTGCCTTTAAATTGGCTTGCTTTGTAGTATCCACTGCGTCGTGGCTTGTCAAGGTGCCGCCTAAAGTGGCCAGGTTCAGGTCCAGATCAGCAGGGCTATCGATGGCTTTCTCTATGCTGGAGTCGAAAAGATTGGCATTAAGCGTCTCATCATTCAACGAGATGCTCTGCATATCCATGGCCTCGCCCGGTAAGTCCAGGCTTTTCACGTCTGGGCTCATGAGTAGAAAGGCCTAACGGTGCTAAGTTTAGATGTGTGAAAGTGCGCGGAGTCACTGTTCGCATGAATAGAGAAGGCTGAGCCCATTATTGACACAGGCCATGACCCGAGCCGGCACCCACAAGGGCCCAAAATAGAAGTGGGAATAGGGGTTATTTTAAGCTTTTGGGTGCACGAGTTTAAATTCTCGGTCTTTTTTGGCTGCGGCCAACTTCCGATTTTTAACGTGCTCTTGTATTAATGTATGTGGTATGGGGAACAGTAGAAATTACGCGAATCTGAAATATTCTGCTGCTTCCTGCTCTTATTGTCTCACCTCACCTCACCGTCTCATTACTTACACTAATCGTACAGAAAAGTAGTCATTAACAATACTTTATGATAAATTCACTTCTGTTCCAGTACTTCTATTATTTACACAGGCTCTGGTAGTACTATTAAGTACCATTAAGCACTATTAAGTACTATTAAGCACTATTAAGTACTAGTAGAACATTAACTAGTACTTAGAGACAACTTGTCTAATATGGAGTAGTGCATAGGAGTATTTTTGTACCTACTTTTCTTGACTACTACCATAATATAAGAATTTGTGGACCAAAATCAAAAGCCTTTTGGACTTGACCCAGCTCCTGAAGTAATACCGGTATCATTCTTGCTCCCATGCACTCAATTCTCCAGACTTAAACTCACTTTTTCATAAATCTTTACCCAACTCTCTCCCAAATCTACTTGATTCCAACACGAACTACAATACTTCACAAATAACCCAAATTAATTAATGTCAAGTAAATTATTGCAAATGACTATGGTGGATGACCGAGCTATAGCAGTTCCTTTAGACTTCTGATGCTTTTGGCATCATCGTCATGGCTGGTATCAACCACCCCAACGGCAGTGGCCTCGGAAGACTGCGTGGTGGCATTGGACGCTATGGAGCTCGACTTGCCTGCTTTGATGTTGCTGTTGACAAACTTTTTGATCTGCTTTCCGGCCTTCACTGCTCCCGGCACAATGGTGTCGTCCACATAAGGCTGTACCTTGTCATTGATGAAGCCAGGCCGCACCTCCAGCTCCAGAATAAGCCCCAAGTTCTTCTGCCCCACGCGGGCCAAATGCTTCTCCAAGAGCAAAAAGTTCCTCAGGTTGGCCTTGTAGCCAATTTCGATAATGTCTCCAACAATTGGCACAAGAGAGAGGAGGAAGTCCACCACTATGTTGAAGATGAAGATAAATTGGATATCCAAGGGAAGCCCGTCTTCCAACTGTCTGGCGTCATAGAAGAGCTTAAGAGACCAGTAGTTCGTAACTAATGCACCTGCAATAGGCACGAACCCCACAATATTGGACCATCCAATTCGTAACCCAAACAACGTGAACCACATGTCATATCTATAAGCTTGCTTCTTGACAGCATTCAAAATTGCTGTGTCATGTGAACTGATTCCTTGGGGAACCTTCCTCTTCATCTTCTTCAACTTTGGCTGACCATTGCTCAGAGTTCCCACCTCCACGTATTCATAGTAAGGATCTTCCACTCCAAATTTGGTGAGCTGATTATCTTTCAAGAACCGGTTGGCAATCCATTTCACGAGGATCGACGACATTCTGCTGTTTTATCAATGAGGTGTTTCGTGAGCAGTCTTGCGCCAATATATACTTGGACTCTGGGGCACATGATTGCTGCGCATGCTTCTTTTCGAGCCTCACTCTATCATGCGCATGCATATCTGACAAGCATCTCTGCACGCACCATCTCAATTGACCCCATATGCTGTCTTGAACTATATTTATTTGTTCTTAGATTCTGTTATTAATAACCACCAGCAAATAAGTCCAGGTACCAAAAAACAAGCCTAGATACCACTCACCAAATAATCCACCACTTATACTTAAGCACATATTGAAAATTCAGTCATGGTGGTTAGGGCTTTGATAGGCTCTGTGGTGCTTAAATTGCCTTACTCACACAAGATCCCCGTCAGCATCAAGTCAGTGTTCGATGAAACACCCAGCCCGACTCAGGAAGTCAAGCAAGAGTTGCCTGAACCAGACCTAGGGCCTGCTGAGAAAATCCGGCTGCGGCTCATGAGTAAACGTACGGCTGCTGAACCCCTCTCTTCATCTTCGCTGACGAAAATGGACACTTTTGTCGATGCAGACGACGGAGTCTTCTCGGACGAAGATGTTCTTGACACTTGGAAACCTTCCATGCAAGACGGACACAATCCCATGACCGAGAAGTATTTAAACGAACAAAACGAGGAGTTCAAGTCTCTTATCAATAGGAACTTGAAAGAAGTTATACCACAGCAAGATTCATATGCTAACGACCTCAGCTGGCAGAGGCTTGTTCTTGAACTTGCGATGGCCAGAAATAGCACTGAAGTAACGCTGAAGGTCAATCTCTTAATGAATAAATTCTCTGAGACGGCATACTAATATATACCTTTCTTTCAGAGCGATCATCAACATCACATACCGACGCTGCTGCTCGAAATTCCCAGAAACAGAAACGAGGCTCTAGATATATTGGATGACATGGAGTATGACACAAAAGTGCTTTTGCTTAAGCAATTAGCCATCGACTTGGGCATGGGAACAAGCACCAAGGACCTTGAGGAATACACCAAAAACTTGACGCTTTCCAACGAGGCAACTATGATCGATAAGGTGGAACTCTTATGTCTTCTTTCAGTTCGCCTTTCTTTCATATGCCTAAAATCCTTTCTACCAATCTGCCAACTCCTATACGAGAAATTCAGAAAAGACGAGATTCTCCTTGTGAACAATAAGAACTTCAGCAAGCTTCTCAGCATTCTCATTCGGGCAATGGAGGGCTTTGAGAGGAAGATGGCTGCCAACAATAAACGGCATGAAACAGGTCACGTATAAAGTGACACTTTAGGAAATATTCAGTTCAGGTACTTTGTACATTGTTAAGACAATACATTCGAGTGATTTATAACTCGAACTCTACTTATGACGAACCTGAAACCCTTTGTCAAAGCATGGTTTATACTGTAACTTTAGTATTTCGTAATATGCGATAGCCCCCTATTGTTGCAAAAGACTAAAAATATGAGAAAACTTATATGCAATGTTGCAAAATTTGAGCAAGAAAAATTGGGGACTGCCTTCCTAATACGTTCACTAGAAATTCTCGAGGAAATTGTCGTTGTGGCAAAATCCAGGGTATTAAATATTCTTTCTCAAAGTTGCAAATGTGTTACATGATGCACACACATGAAACAGAATTGTTTCAAGAGCACCAAGTCTGAAACGGCGTTTTAACTTTGAAACAAGCTGAATAGACTTTTTGACAAGATAATGTTCAACTTTGAATAATAAACTACTGACACCTCTGAGTATGCCTATTGTAAGATCTTTTACCCCGCCGTTAAAGTTACCCCAGTGTTTTGACACCCAGTTCGATTCTCCAGTTTGCGCGGCTATCCTACCAGCTCGCACCAACTTGCAGAAGTAGGAAACATGCAGAAAAAATCATACATGATTCTGTGCCTTATATGCAGCATACATACTGAAGCGTCTCGAGAGCTCGTGCAAATGTCACAAATTGGTTTCAGAAGTTTATGAAACATCGAGATAATTGAAAAAATCTCAAAAAAAATGACACTTTTGAAAACTTGTAAAATTATTTTTAAAGGCACACAAAAATTTGCGGATTTTTGGTGGCGATACTTTTCTGAAGGTATAGGGGTCTTTTTGGAATTTGCCGTTTCTGAACACGTGTCTGTATAGAAGGGAAGAGTTTGCTGAGGTTACCCGCACGTTTTATCGCTTCTCGGCCAATTGAAAGTGCCCACTCCTCCAGACAGGTGCAGGAAAATAAGCGCGAAGTGCTATTTTTGTGCTTTGCGCGGGCCATAGAAATACCACACTGAATCTATCTTTTTTCCAGCGAGAGTATTTTTACATCCGTGTGCGCTTTCAATTTTCGCTACTTCTTTCTTTGTGCTTATCCTACACAAACACTTGCCTTCGCACTGAAAGTCACCTTTTTTTTATTTGACCAACAACAAAACTTTTGACAAGTTTTTGGTTTTAATTACATCGGTGAGGATTATTCTTTGTGGAATAGCTAGCAGGCTTCGATAAATTAGGTTTCATACTCAGTGGTTTCTACATTACTGTCATTTTTGAACCGTAAACTCACATCCTTGAGTTTTGCCCCCCCCCGAATTTTTTCTTCCTGCGTGCTCGTGTTTTCTGACCCCTTGATTGGACGGCTCAGATTTTTTTTTCACTTCCGCGCTTTTGGTATAAGTTTGCCCAAACGTTGTGGAATTTTGTGCCAAACCACGTGACCTTTTTTCGCATTCGCATTCCGCACCATGGCCTTGTGCTCCCAAGCTTTCACAGCATCAAAGCGCTCGTGCGACTTGTCGCACCAGCATGACGGACCTGCATCCAAACGGTCATGCCTCTCAAAGATCGACATAAATTCTCCTGTCAATAGAAGATTACCCCAAGTATGTTTTGAAAAATTCCAGAACAACGTGTGCTACTCTTCTTCGTCGGACTCCATGTCTGATTCTGAGGACTACAATACGTGCTATATCGCCGACCAAATCAGGGCTAAGAGAAGAGCTTCCAGTAGGATTTCTTTTTCTTTAGACAAGAAATTGTCACACGCTGTCTCTCAGTACAGTGATGATGAAGACGCCGATTTCCAATTCATGACTGGTCCTTCCAGCTCGAATGCAGAGAATTTGGACTGCAAGTTGTCAAGCTCACCCAGCGCCTCTTCGGTGTGCATCAACAATACTAACGGAAATATACAAGTGGCTCGTCGCAGCAACTCCACCGGGAACTTCTTGCAGATCTCTGATAGCTGCTCTTCAAATGTCAGCAGCACGAAACGCTCGATGCCTGACTCCGACAAGAACTCCAGATCAAGATGCTTTGATTACCTTATCGGCGCCATCGATGAAGCATGGGCCAGATACTGCAACGCCGCATCATCGATCGAAGATGAGACTTATGGCTACAACTCGCCTTCTTCTACTGCTGGCTCTGACGATGAGGATGACTGTGGCAATACGACCGACTTGACGGATTACGAGAGTGAATTTGAAGATCAGTTGACCAAACCCGTGATGAGGAGGAAGCCATCTATCTTTGGGTCTGCCATGCCCCAGAACTCATCCGATAGCACCTCCACCGACACCGACCCCTCCTCATGCCACCTACAGGCATTGAAAGACCGGTTGATCAAAGCCAAGTACTTCTTGCAAGACTTGGTCGATTCTGATGACTACAACGATGCCTTGGATTTCTGGAAAAGATGGGATATGATTAAATATGCGACTATTGAATTAGTTGAAGATGATGATGACGACTCTGTCGTGGAGTCTACGATTGATGAATTAGAGGATGGAAGATTTTTCACCAACTGAACTCAGTGGTGGTTACGAAGAATGAATGAGAAAAAAAGAAAAAAGAAAAAAAAAGTTTGAGGGATTGAAATGGTATTTTCACCAATGTTTTATTATTTAAATTTGGGTTATTTACGAAAGGATTGAATGTTTTTTACAACGGAGAGAAATGCGAGAGGTGTTTCACATTAGGTTTATATTTTAGCTTGTACAATAGAATTCATACGGAGAATATAGTAGCTAGGAGTCTGGGGACAATAGAGCAACTGGTCAAGCCTTCTGGCTGGTGTGTCTTGCATATAAGACGCACAATCTGTTATTACTGCGACCATAATCGAACACGTCCTCGCTTCTTCATTCACTTCCACACCATGCTTTTTTCCACTGTTTTAGGCCTTTTTAGCGTAGTCGCCCCAGCTCTTGCCAGCGAGGTTGGAATTGGTATGTAATGTCCGCAAGCCCTACTAAATAATTCACACTAACAAACAGAGGTGACCCACGAAGTTGAGAACTGCAAGCACAGGGCCCAGAACGGCCAGGAAGTTTCGGTGCATTACACCGGAAAGCTCGAGAATGGTGAAGTGTTCGACACTTCGCTGGGCAGGGATCCTATCTCCTTCAAGCTCGGTGCAGGAAGAGTCATCAAGGGCTGGGAACAAGGTATTCTCGACATGTGTGTTGGGGAGAAGAGAACCTTGAACATTCCTTCCGAATTGGGCTATGGAGAAAGGGGAATCGGTCCTATTCCACCAAACGCAAACCTCAGTATGTATAACTTACACCCTGGAACATTCACCATTAGATCCTTGGATCCTGGATCTTTGGATTCTTTGAAACTTTTACCTTGGTTTTTTTTGAACACAATCAATACTAACATGCAGTCTTTGACGTTGAGTTGGTCAGTGCCGGAGATGTTGACAAAGATGAGCTCTGAATATAGCTCCACTCATGGGTCAATTCAAAGTGCCTTGGCCCTTGATGTGTTTCTTGATCTATACCTTCCTGAAATATTACGTAATATTTTACTGCAAATCATCAGTATCAAGAAATCTATATTGAACGAAACTCATAGTAAAGCCAGAATCTGTAGCAATGTGTAGTTAAGTGGCCTTTTTCCCCAGCTTCAGAGGGCCTCTTGTATGCAGTGTTATCTGAAATACAGATTTCCAGCGCGGCCCCGGCCCATCTCTTCCTATACCTCTAGACATGAACTACACCAAGTGTTTGGAGCAGTTTGTAGAGACCGGCAAGAAGTTGTTGATTGTCAATGGTCCTTCCATCTGCCGCAAAAGACAACGGCTCCTAGTGCTCGACCTGTCGTTCAACCCACCGCATTTGGCCCACTATGCTCTTGCGTCAGAGGCACTTCACCACGACTTTGGAGATGACATTGAAAAGAACATCTTATTATTGCTTTCGGTCAAAAACGCAGACAAAAGTGCATCGGATCTCCAGCTGTTCAGCCACCGAATGAGCATGATGCGCTTGATGGCCGACCTGTTGCAGCTGCTCAATGTCAACGTCAGCATAGGCCTCACTGACTGTGCCAAATTCGCCGACAAGGCACAATGTCTCAGCGAATACTATCCAAATTCAACCTTGACGTTTTTGCTTGGGTTTGATACTCTCATCCGGGTTTTGCACCCCAAGTATTACCTTCCTTCCAGTCTAGCTGAGTCTCTCCTGGACTTTATGACTCACTCAGAGTTGTTCTGCTTGACGCGAGCTGGCAATGCAGAGGAGATCGAGCTTCAGCAAAGCTACGTGGAGAAAATCGCTAACGCGGAGTATCCGGGGATTCCTGCGCACTGGGCCAAGAAGATCTTTGTGGAGTCGCTTCTGAATAGCCCGAACTCCATCGACTCTGTATCTTCAACCACCATTCGGAATAGCCACGCCAACGGCATCCAAAAAAACTTGCCTGTGCTTGAAGAAATCAACCAGTACATCAAGACCAATGGTCTTTACATCTCCAAAGACTCAAAATAGCAAGATGTGCCCCACGCTAAACGAGCATGGAAAGCATAAAGCAAACACCAAGAATCACGACACACACCATTTTTTGCTGGATGGTTCCTGAGACTTGAAGGCCTTTGGCATACTCCAATTTGCCAGCTTTATTGACGTGCATACAGTCAAACTCCCCTCCGTTCAAGGTATCTCTGAGGTTTTCGGTCTCTTCATCCAGACAATCGAATGTACGATCCGATGAGTACAACTTGATACTTCCTTTGACAAGACGCAAGCTGTCCCATCTAGTGCCCTTGATATTGCCATAGACCTCAAGGGCTCCATCAATGACTTCAAGACTGGGGAAGAAATCGATATTATGAAGCGCAGTGTTATTTGAAATCACCAAGCCTCCGCCGATTTTGGTCAACTGGCTGAAATCCGCCTGCCTCAATTGATAATTGGCCGAGATCTTGAACGATTCTCCAATCGATGTCAACGAGGGAAAACCCACGTGTGAGAACTTATTGCGCAAGAGGTTGACTGAGCCTGTCACTACACACAAGTTGTCCATCTTCAAGTTGGTCACGTCGCTCACAGTCATGTTGTTTGCTATGGTCAACCGACCAAACCCAGCCTCCAAGTTCCTGGCATTGCCCGTGAGCTGGAAACTATGAGTGACCTCACTAAAGTTGAAAGCAACATACTCCAAGTATCTATTGTTGTTGACATCAAAGGAATGCACCTGGGGTGCCGAAAAGCCAGCAAGCTTCTTGACGGAGGTATCCACAATAGTGATGTTCTCTACACCTCTCAAGTTGCTCCACATCACCTCACTTAGTAAAGGTGCTACACTCCAATTCAAGCTATGCACATTGCGAAGCTTGGGGATCTCAATGGTGGTAAGTGCTGCCAAACGCGTTACTTCAAACAGCCGGGTAATTGTGTGGAGCCGAGGTGCAAAGAATGCCTTCAACTCAGTGGAGTTGACTATAATCAAACTACCCTCAATAAACTCGAGGTTGTCGAGGGAGATGGAGGAATCAACGTAATTAAAGATTTTGAGATCACCTTTCAAAGAACGACATCCCAGGATCTTCTTTAAATTCTCCTTGCTGGAGAAGTATGATGAGTCTAATACGCAATGGTACCCGATGGCTAAAGTCAGCAATTGAGCAAAAGGTCAAACTGAAGGGGTTTATACATACTATTGGCCAAAGCACTGCATGTCCCGACTATGAAAGCAAGGATCAACGGAATCAGAAGCATTGTGTGGTAGAAGAGGTTTGCAGTCAGGTTTTGCGCCCACACACAAGTGTCGCATTTCGCAGTCGTTCATCATGGACGTCACGTGAGCCACCCGGACACCGAGATCTCCAGCAATTATGCCCCCAAAACCTATAGCTCTATTACATGACCTCATCACAGCTGTTTTGAAATATGTCTCCACGGCTCTATATATTTATTGTGCATGACTTATGTAAAATCTATGCAGCTCAATCTCCAGACAACTCTATATACAGCTCTATATACAGCTCTATATACAGCTCTATTGGAAGACAGTACTGTATAACTACTCCAAATTTCTAGGCTCATCTACTTCTATTTTTAGTCTATAGTACTCTTATACAGTACATTACATAAGTGTTAGATTATTATGTTGTGTCTGTACCTAATTAGCTTGTTGATACTCCGATTATTTTCCAAGAACCTCTAGCTCTATTGAAGTGATTTGGGAATCGAGTGTACCATAAGAAGTCACCTTTTGAGGTCGTGTAGGCCAAAATCCAACCGACATCGATATGTGTCGAATATTAAGTATCTATCAGTTAAGGCTTAAATACCCATTTAGATAGGTTGCTGGCAAGGGGACTAGTCACCATACTTTCTCACACTATTACCAATATGCTACATTATGGTATCATGCCAAGTACTTATTTTGTAGTATTTTTGGCTGATGCTTATATAAACCATATACAGCATATAAACATTGACATCGTTTCTATTAAAGTGTACAACAACCAACCTGTGCCGAGTAACGTATATTTATATCTGTATTGGATGAAGCTCATAGTGGATCCAGCCATATACTCTCTACTCTTTTTTTGTTGTCAACTACTAGTTTCAAAGAGTGGGTGGTCCACCTCATGGGTGGAATTATATGGGAGTGCGGGAAGTGGTGGTAATTGAGCAGTGGTGGATATCTAGGACTCGCATTGAAATGTGAATGAGCAGTGTTAAAGATAGCCTGAGCGTATACTAGTGCGGTAGCGGTATTAGTGCAATGGTCTTAATGGCAGTACTTGTCAGCTATTGTGAATGAATGTAGTAGTGTAGTATTAGAGAGTAGTATTAGAGAGTAGTACAGGAGATAGTAGTGGAATAGTGTAGTAGTGTATTAGTGGAATAGAGTAGTTCCTTAGATCGAGTAAGGTCATAGTGTTAGATCCACGATAGGCAGGCCCCTGCCTATAGAGGATTCATGAAGCCTACTCTGTCCGATCCGAATAGTGGCCATTGCAAACGCCGTGTCAATATTCTAGAACAATCCTCACCATTGTTCTACAGGAGAGTTTTTCGAATGCCACGTTTCTCTCAAAGTTATATAAGCCGCTCCGGTCCCTCTTCTTGAGGAACGATCAACGAACATAGTTTTAGTTAGGCATAAATGTATTAAAGAACATAACACATAGTGTGTTATACTTAAAGAGTAGTGAGTAGTTACTCTCTACTCTATATATTCCATTCTCTTCTATATAAATTACTATTCAAGTCATTTTATTCTCCAGCATTTTTATAAGGGTCGCTTTGTTATTTTTCTTGTTCTCCTCCCAGGAGTATACCTGGTTGTACCGACCTTCGCATTCTATCTAAATCGCACTCTATTGACAATAATGCTGCGAGCCTGGCTGCGAAAGACAAAGCCCAGCTTGACATCCATACACTTATCAGGTCGACACCAAACAAGTCAAATGAAAATAACCATAATAGAAAACACACTTTGGAAGATGCTTATGATAATCGCCACTTTAAATAAATCACCCGAGAAATCATACTACTCATCCTATATTATATGTTATGTCTGGTACGGCCATTCTGGTGGTGGTGTCTTGGCCTCGATGCGCGCTTCACCTTGGGCCCGCAGATGCTCATCGCAGTATTTTTTCTCCATATACTCCAGTATTACACCCAATACAGCGGTACATCGTCCCTCTTTTATACCGTCGACCACTAAGATGAACCACAGTATCGAGGTGGACTTTGCCTTGGCCGATGCCAGGTACGAGAGCTTCCGCCTGCTTTTTCCCCAGAAGAAATCCCCCAAGGGCTTCGCCTACAACCCGTCCTTATCGGAAGCCGACAACTTGGACAACCTCGCATTGTTTGCATTGAACCCTAATACCACTGCTACTGTCTTCTATGCATTCCCCAGCATTTTCCTTGATTTGGTGTCCAGATGGGTGCTTTCGCCCGCTCGTTTCGAGGCCGCATACACCAATTCCGATGGTGCCAATTGCAATGGCTCCATCATCTTATTGGCCATCTCGCGGGTCTTTAGGGTGTTCCCCGAATGCCACTTGTTGTTGGAGCATTTTTTGCACGAGCACCAGTTTCTTCAAAAGTCTCTTATGGCTTTGCCTTCCCATCAATTGCAAGATGTGCTTTTGGCTTTCTACAGACTCTACGCCTGCACTTCCCAGATGCATAAATACGTTGTGCCCGAAATTTTATACGAGGTCATCTCCAACGGGCCCGATTCTGTCTGCAAGTTCTTGGCCATCGAGATCTTGTGCAAATACTTGAGTGTTTCCGATTCCTCTCGCAGTGTGATGCTCTCCACACACATCCTGGATGCCCTGTTGGTTGGAATCTACGACCACGACACTAAGATCGACTTCCGCTTTGTGGACTTGGTCGAGGCCAAAAGGCTATCGAACTTCTCTGCTCTAGCCCAAAATGTACACACAGTCACCACCTCCAAGAAGGTGCAGTTTCACACCCAGCACTTATCTCCAATGGTGACATCTATCTGTGGAGTGCTTGTCGCAGTTTCAAAGAGACTGCCCATTCCAGAAGCTCAAGGTGGTGATATAGAGGCTGTTCCTACCACTAATGCCGTGGAGGTGCTCAAAAAGTTAGCGGTCAATCTTCAGAACAATATGCCCGTTATGCTCTACGGCCAGGCTGGTTCCGGAAAGACATTCTTAATCAACCAGATTGCGAAGTACTTGTCTGTCCAAGATAGCATTGTCAAAATCCACTTGGGTGAGCAAACTGACGCTAAACTATTATTGGGTACATATACCTCGGGAGAGAAACCCGGCAGTTTCGAATGGAGATCCGGAGTTTTGACCACAGCAGTCAAGGAGGGCAAATGGGTCTTGGTCGAGGATATTGACAAAGCTCCCACCGAAGTCTTGTCTATCTTGTTGACTTTGCTTGAAAAGAGGCAATTGAGCATTCCTTCCCGTGGAGAAGTTATAAACGCACACAGTGGGTTCAAATTGATCTCCACCGTCCGGACTCAAAGCGACGCTTCTTCTTCAAGAATCCCCGATATAATCGGTTTAAGATTATGGAACTTGATCCAAGTCAAAACCCCCAACGAATTGGAATTGAGGCAGATTCTTGCCACGAGATACCCCATTTTGCAGAGCTTGATTGCAAAGTTCATTACTGTCTACAACAAGATCTGTCATATTTACTCCATGACTTCTTTCATCACCCTCAATAAAGGTTCGCACCCCAGAGTGATTTCAATTAGAGACTTGATGAAGTTCTGCTCAAGATGTGACCAGATGTTCCAGAACAAAGGAGTGAAATCCTCGGTCCAGTTGTTGGAAACTCTGATCTACGAGAATATCTTTGCTGAGGCTGTTGACTGCTTTGGAAGTGCTATCACCGAGTACAAAGCATTGAGCTTGATCATAAGCGCAATCGGAGAGATTTTGGAAATCCCTTCTTCTCGAATCAGTGTCTTTGTTGATAGCTATGTGCCAACGCTATACATGGATGATGAAAAGATCGAAATCGGAAGGGCATGTCTCAGGAAATCATACACCGACAAGGCACTCTACTCCAAAAAGAAAACGTCCAAGAGTGGCTCAACTTTTGCCCGAACCAAACACTCCAAGCATCTCATGGAGCAAATCGGCGTGGGCATCGAAATGGTGGAACCTGTTTTGCTTGTGGGAGAAACCGGTACCGGTAAAACTACAGTCGTTCAGGAAGTGGCCCAAATGATGAATAAGAAACTCACCGTCATCAATGTTTCTCAGCAGACCGAATCAGGAGACCTTCTTGGTGGCTATAAGCCGGTCAACACCAAGACTGTGGCCGTCCCCTTGCAGGAAGTGTTCGAAAACTTGTTTTTGGCCACGTTTTCTCAGAAGAAAAATGCAAGATACTCCGCAGTTTTGTCGAAATGCTTCAACAAGAGCCAGTGGAAGAACGTCATTAAACTTTGGTCCGAAGCTGTGAAGATGGCCACAGAACTTCTTGGCAAGAAGGAAGATTCCGAAGAGGAGGCAGACGAAGGTCCAAAAAAGAAGAGGAAGCTCAGATCTCAAGAAAAGCACACGCTTATTCAAAAGTGGAACAGGTTTCAGGAAGATGTCAACAACTTCTCCACGCAAACAGCCAATCTTGAGAACTCTTTCGTGTTCAGCTTCGTGGAAGGTTCTCTTGTGAAAGCTATACGGAATGGCGAATGGCTTCTTTTGGATGAAATCAACTTGGCCTCCCCCGACACATTGGAGAGTATTGCCGATTTGCTCTCTGAAAGCCTGGACCAGAGATCCATTCTTTTGAGTGAAAGAGGTGATGTGGAGGCTATAAAGGCACACCCCGATTTCAGGATCTTCGGATGTATGAATCCTTCTACGGATGTGGGTAAGAGAGACTTGCCTCTCAGTATCAGATCCAGATTCAGTGAGATCTACGTGCATTCTCCTGACAAGGACAGGGAAGATTTGACATCCATCATCGAGAAGTACATTGAAAGATACGCCGTGGGAGACGATTGGGTGGTTGAAGACATTGCTGAGTTGTACTACGAGGCAAAAACCTTGGCCGAATCCAACAAAATCGTCGATGGTGCAAACCAGAAGCCCCACTTCAGTATTCGTACTTTGACAAGGACATTGACTTATGTTCGTGACATTGTGGCCATCTACGGCTTACGGAGAGCGCTTTACGAAGGTTTCTGCATGTCTTTCTTGACGTTACTAGACAAAGATTCCGAGAACAAGTTGAAGCCCATCATTGCCAAGTACACAGTGGAGAAGTTGAGCAACGCCAAGCAAGTGATTTCGAGATGTCCTCCACCTCCAAGTTCCACGGACCTGGAGTATGTGCAGTTCAAGCACTACTGGTTGAAGAAGGGTTCGGGCGAAATCTCTAATCCCAACTATATCATCACCCCATTCGTCGAGAAGAACTTGCTCAACTTGGTACGTGCTACGGCAAGCAGAAAGTTCCCTGTTCTAGTGCAAGGTCCCACTTCCGCAGGTAAAACCTCCATGATCAGCTACTTGGCCAGCATCACAGGCCACAAGTTTGTGCGTATCAATAACCATGAACACACAGACCTACAGGAGTACTTGGGAACCTACGTTTCCGATTCCAGTGGAAAGTTGGTGTTCAGGGAAGGTGTGTTGGTGGAGGCCTTGAGAAAGGGACACTGGATTGTGTTGGATGAGTTGAATCTTGCACCCACCGATGTGTTGGAAGCATTGAATCGTTTGCTTGATGACAACAGAGAGTTGTTTATTCCAGAGACCCAGGAAGTCATTCGGCCACACCCTGAGTTCATGTTGTTCGCCACGCAAAACCCACCAGGATTGTACGGAGGAAGAAAGATTCTCTCTCGTGCTTTCAGAAACAGATTCCTCGAGTTGCATTTCGACGATATTCCCCAGGATGAACTTGAGATCATTTTGAAAGAGCGCTGCCAGATTGCACCTTCATACGGAAAGAAGATTGTCGAGGTCTATAAGCAGTTGTCAGTGCGGCGTCAATCCAGCAGGCTTTTCGAACAGAAGAACTCGTTTGCTACCTTGAGAGACTTATTCAGATGGGCCTTGAGAAAGGCCGTGGGATATGAGGAACTCGCAGCTAATGGGTACATGTTGTTGGCCGAAAGAGTGC
Organism: [Candida] ipomoeae; assembly: GCA_002370145.1. Taxonomy (NCBI): domain Eukaryota; kingdom Fungi; phylum Ascomycota; class Pichiomycetes; order Serinales; family Metschnikowiaceae; genus Metschnikowia; species [Candida] ipomoeae. The sequence goes on along the minus strand of NKZK01000568.1, from coordinate 313,096 downwards.
GTTCCGAGGAGGAAAAGCAGGTGGTGAAGGAGACCATCGAAAAGGTCATGAGAGTCAAGCTCGATATGGACGCATACTACGAAAGCTTAGAGAACAAGCAGCTCATGGAGTTGGACCTGCCCATTGTGTGGACCAAAGCCACGAGAAGGTTGGCTGTACTCGTGGAAATGTCCATCAAGTACAAGGAGCCTTTGCTTTTGGTTGGTGAAACCGGATGTGGAAAAACTACCGTGTGCCAGATTATCGGGCAGCTTCTTGGGCGTGAGCTAGTCACGGTCAATGCTCACCAGAACACCGAAACAGGTGATATTTTAGGTGCTCAAAGACCACTCCGGAACCGGTTCGAGCTTAGGGCTGAGTTGTTGAGAAACCTCTACTCATTCTTCGAGTTGGTGAAGGTTGACATTCCGCCCGAGGACTCAAGAGTTGAAGATTTGATCAAGGATTACGAGAGAGCGAAGAAAAACCTTGATGAAGACCCGGAAACCTCTAAGTTGGTCGAAGCTATTGATGAGCAGATCAAGAACTCGAATGTCCTCTTTGAGTGGGTGGACGGACCTTTGGTTCAAGCCATGAAAAAGGGTGAGTTTTTCCTTTTGGATGAGATCTCTTTGGCTGATGACTCGGTCTTGGAAAGATTAAATTCAGTCTTGGAGCCCGAGAGAAGCTTATTGCTTGCAGAAAAGGGAACAGATGATACCTTCTTGACTGCAGATGTCAACTTCCAGTTCTTGGCCACCATGAACCCAGGAGGAGACTATGGTAAGAAGGAATTGTCTCCAGCTCTTCGGAACAGATTCACCGAAGTGTGGGTTCCCTCCATGGATGATTTCAACGACGTCAAGCAAATCGTCAAGTCCAGGTTGCAATCAGAGAGTGTTCATTTGAGCACAGCCATGGTGCAGTTTTCCGAGTGGTTTGGCAAGAAGTTGGGCAATGGAAACGCCAACAGTGGAGTGATTTCGCTTCGTGACATTTTGGCCTGGGTCGAGTTCATGAATTCGTGCCTGCAAAATGTTTCCAGAGAAATTGCATATGTCAATGGTGCTTTGATGGTGTTTGTGGATGCTTTGGGAACCATCAACACGGCATACCTTGCTGAAAACGAGGAGAAACTCTCACAATATAAGCAAAGCTGTGTTGAGAAGTTGACATCTTTAATTAGAGCTGGCCACTTTATTCAAAAGGATAGTTTCTCCATTGAAGTGACGGAAGACAAGTTAAAGGCGGACATATTCGAGATCCCCAGAGTTGCAGGTGCTAAATGGGAGGGTCTGTTCAATTTGCAGGCACCAACAACTTCAGCCAACGCTATGAGGGTCATGAGAGCCATGCAAGTCAACAAACCAATTCTTCTCGAGGGTAGTCCAGGTGTTGGTAAGACCAGTTTGGTCTCTGCCATTTCCAAAGCTACCGGAAATCACTTGATCAGAATCAACTTGTCTGAACAGACGGATCTCATTGATTTGTTTGGTTCCGATGCGCCTGTGGAAGACGGGAAAACCGGAGAGTTTATGTGGAGAGATGCACCTTTCCTCCGTGCCATGAAGAACGGTGAATGGGTGTTGCTTGACGAGATGAACTTGGCTTCGCAGTCGGTATTAGAAGGGCTTAATGCCTGTTTGGATCACAGAGGAGAAGCATACATTCCCGAGTTGGACCGCTCCTTCCCTAAACATCCAGACTTCAAGGTGTTCGCAGCCCAAAATCCTCAGTACCAAGGAGGAGGCAGAAAGGGTTTGCCCAAATCGTTTGTCAATCGTTTTTCCGTGGTGTACATGGATATCTTGAAGAAGGAGGATTTGGTGCTTATCTCCAAGCAATTGTTCCCCCAGATTTCCGAGGAGAGCTGTCTCAAGATGATCAGTTTCATGTCTCAATTGGAAGAGGAGGTTGTGATCAATAAGAAGTGGGGCATGTCTGGAGGTCCTTGGGAGTTCAACTTACGTGACACTTTGCGTTGGTTGGGTCTCTATAACTCGAGAAGCAACTTGGGAACGGCCTCTGATGTCTCCATAGGGGACTTCTTGGATATGGTCATCTGTCACAGATTCCGGAACCAGGACGATCGCCAACGGGTGAGAGAATTGTTCGAGTCTGTTTTCGGCGACCATGACGTGAAGGATGCTTACTTCTCTATGGGCGAAAACTACGTTCAGGCTGGTGGATCTGTGTTGAAGAGATCTGACCTTATACTGTACGACAACTCGTCGGAAAAGACCCATTTCCTTGCTCTCCAGTGCAACTACAAAATTCTCGAGTCTGCCATTCGTGCAGTCAATGAGAACCTCCCACTCATTCTTACCGGGCCTACCAATTCTGGAAAGACCGAGTTCATCAGGTACCTTGCTACTATTGCTGGAGTGAAGCTTTCCGAGTTTTCCATGAATAGTGATGTTGACAGTATGGATATTCTCGGAGGCTACGAGCAACTTGATCTCACCCGGTCAGTCAATGCCATCACCAAGGAGACGTTCGTGCTTCTCAATGAGTTGGTAGTGATCAACTTGAAGAGTTCACAGACGGAGAAGTCCGTTTTGGCAAGGTGCTTGCAACTCCTCGAGTTTATGAGCAAAACCGATATCAACATGGAGAACTTCGACTCGTTTGCAAGCCGTCTTCAAGAGTTTGTGGCTCACACTCTGAATGAGAAGTTGAACCATCTTCTTGAGGCTTCGGTGGACTTGAGCAAAAAGTTGCGTGAGGTCCTGACAGTCAAATTCAACTGGTTTGATGGTTTACTAGTGAAAGCAGTCTCCAATGGTGATTGGCTTGTGCTTGACAACGCCAACTTGTGCAATCCATCGGTCTTGGACAGACTAAACTCATTGTTGGAGACCAATGGCTCGTTGATCATCAACGAATGCTCTCAGAAGGATGGTTCCCCACGTGTGATTGTTCCCCACAAGAACTTCAGACTCTTCTTGACCGTTGACCCCAAATACGGCGAGTTGTCTCGTGCCATGCGGAATAGATGTGTGGAGATCTACTTAGATGACTTGAGTGACAGATCGACCTTTTTCGACCGCAAGTGCCTTGGATATGAAGAGAGATCAATTGGGAAAGAATCAACCACTGCAGAAGCTGAGGAGTTAGACAACATGATGGAAAAATTGAACGTGCACAGCATCCAGCTGGCCAGGCCCATGTCTGCATATGTGCCTTCCACCAAGTCTTACGTCAGAAACTTCTCGCTTTTGAACGATATTGCTGAGATTCCTGATACTGGAACTGATGCGCTCGCAGGAGTATTAAGCATTTATCACACACGCGATGTGAAGAAGTGGGCCAGGTCTTTCAAAGGTTCAGAGTTTGGATCTGGCGAGATCCTGCGTCTTGAACAAGTTTGCTCGTTGATCAACTACTTGGTCTCCATTGGCTATGTCAAGAATATGATGAGTCTTTATGGGAACACCCAGTCGTCGAGCATTGTGACGAATGACTTTGCTGCTAATCAGGCTTTGAATCCTTTGATCAATCGCTTCATCATCAACTATCTCAGTGGTGAAGGCAGCAGATTGGACTTGAAGAGATCTGAGTCCTCAATGCTTTTCCTCGTTGCTTCAGGTATAATTAGTTTCCGTGAATCTCTTGCAAAACTCGAGGCAAGAGCTATGCAAGTGAAACTAGGAGATTTGTCTTTCATCGAGAAATCAGCAGCCGTTGCTTTGGGAAGAGAGCTCAAGAAACCTCCCAAAATCCACATCTACTCATACGTCAAAGCTGTGCAGTCATTCATTACCAAGGTGTTTGAAGGATCTATGGATAAAAAGCAGTTCATGAACCAGAACTACAACTTATACGAAAGTTTGACCGAGCTCCAGACTGTTTGTGAATGTTTGTTCAAAGCATCGAAGGAGCAGAACATTTCCAAGTTGAGAGTGTACCATGGAATGGTGACTTCTTGGTTAGAAACGCATCAAGTGAATGGTCTTGTCAGTGAGCATGCTCAAGAAATCACGTCCTTGAAAGTCGGCTTGGAGCTTACCTCAGGATTCTCCATGGTCAAGATATGGGACAGATTCAGACAAGTGTACCCGAGATCGGAAGTGGCCTGGAGCAATTACGCCAATCTTTTATCGTTGTTGAACGACTTTGACATCATTTCTACAAAGTTATATCCTGACACTTACGGTGAGGTCACTACTTTAAGAAAGCTGATGCTTGAACTTCATGACGAGATTGTTGCTGACACAATCAAAGATTCCGACATGAGCACAATTTTCGTTAACTTCACCACTGCCTTCAAGAAGCTTTCTGATCTCGCGGCCTCGTTTGTGGTTGAACGTATCAACACTTTTGACCGGGAATTCACCGTCTTGTCGCAGTTTTTAGAAATCAGCTCTTATTTCAAGAGCTCAACCCTCGAGAGACAATTGCAAGTCGCAAACTACTCCACAAGGCCATCGTCGACGCTAGCAAATGCCAACAAGTCCGACTTGTTGCTGCCTTATCCTAGAATCTTCGATTGTTTATGGAATAAAAGTACATTTTCCAAGGAGATCTTTACCAACGAGCTTTTGTTCTCTGCATTACAAAAGACTCTCAATATTGACTCCTGTCCAGGAAAATATTTGGATCAGACACTCAACGATGTGAAGGTTTTGGGAAAAAACATGATCGAATCCTCGCAAGATATTCTTGATAACCAAAAGAATAACTTCCAGATTATGTTGGTCAAGTGGGTCATCGAGATGTTCAAGGTTCATGACTTGGAATTCTCGGATTCAGTGGAGACAATGTCCTCTCTTGATGAAGAGAGTATCAAGAACATGTTGCTTACAGTGCAAGAGACGTGTGAAGGGTCAGTTATTGTTGTGTTTGAGCAATTTTTCATGCCTGCTTTACACCTTATTTCGAAGTCCACCACATTGCCAGAAGAAAAGAGGTTGAACTTGTTGGGTAAAGCATGGATCTTGTTCTCCAGTGGGTGCATACAATTATATGTCCCCAACTCTCCTCTTGACCCTGCAATTGAAGACCATGTGACATTCATCGTGTCTCAGAAGCATCAAGAGGCACTTCAAAAACTCATTGCGTCGTGGAGGTCAGTTGGAAAAGTCATCAGTGGTGATGAAAAGTTGAGACTCGAGTCCGACTTGCCCAAGACTAAAGAGACCGAGTTCGTCAAGCCCCAAATCTTCAGAAGAACCGAAAGCATCGATGAGTTGTTCGATGAATGGAACGCTTTCATGGAATCTGCAATTGATGTTGAGCCATTGAAGAGAGTCTTGGAGGCAGCAGAGGACTTCTCGGTGGAGAACCATGTTCAAAAAGTTGGCATTTTCCACAACAACTCGGCTAACTTCATCATGCGTTTGAAAGCAAACTACCCCACTTATGCCGATTTAAACGATATTCTCTGTGGATACATTTACGGTATTCGTTTGGGATTGGATTTGATGGAGATTGATAGTCGAAACCAAAATGCTGCATTCAAGATTACTTCCATGTGGCAGCTCGACATCGAGGCCTTAATGAGCTCAACTTCTATTGAGTCTACTTTTGATGAAGTCAACAACTTGAACAAGGAAATCAGTGGAAACACTACTTTGAGTGAAAAGGTCATGTTGTACTTTATCAACTTGTGTTTTTCCCAGGCTGTGGTACCTAACTCCGTGGTCAACAGAGCTTTCCAATCGTTGTACTACAGATGGTCTTACCGCAAGATCAAGGCAGACGAGGCCGCAGCTCAAGAAGGATCCATTTACAAGCACAAAGATACCGACAATGCTGATGAAGACTTCAAGGAACTTTTCCCAGATTATGATGAGGTGATGGATCTCGATTCAAACGAGAAGCCTGCTTCAGCATCTTTTGATGACTTGTATTACAACATTGCAAAGTCATATGTGTCTTTCTACTTGGAAGAAAAGAAGATGTCGGTCACCGATCTCGCAGAACAAGGGTCCGTGTTATGTTCTGAGATGCAATCACAGTACCCAGATGTGATTTACGCATCCAGCAACCCCTCACAAATGGCCGCCTTGTTGGTCAGCATGAAGGCATCCCATGATAAGTTTCTGAATGCATCCAGCAATGAGATCAGTTTCTACCATGAGCCAAATCCTGCTGAATACAAACGGGCTATGAAAACGACACTTTCTATCCACAATTTCATCGCCAAGTTGTTGGCGCAATGGCCTGAACATGCCACGCTCCAGAACATAGCCAGAGTGGTGGATGAATTCTTGAGTTTCCCCTCCAGCATTCCTCTTGATAAGTTGTTGCACAAGATCGAACTCATTTTCAACTACCTCAATGAGTGGGAGAAGTTTGCTTCAAGCCAGGTGTCCCTTAAGACGCTCTACGAGGACCTCACCGAGCTTATTGTGTCTTGGAGACGCTTGGAACTCTCGTCGTGGAAAACATTGTTCCACCAAGAGGACTTGAAGTTCCAGAAGTCAATTGGAAAATGGTGGTTCCACTTGTTTGAAACTATCATCATCCCCAATATCCAGGAAGAAGGTTTTGATGAAAAGCCTAGCGTGGTCCAGATTCTTGGAGCATTGAATATCTTCATGACCGAGACGACTTTTGGTGAGTTCCAAACCAGATTGAACTTGGTGAGGGCTTTCTACATTCACCTCACAACCTTGGAGCATTCACACGAGAACATCATAAATGGCCTTGCAAATTTCATCCAGTTCTACGAGCAGTTTATCCCGCACATTGAAGAGACCATCACCTCTACTAAGAAGAAGTTGGAAAAGGATATTTCCGAAGTGATTCTTCTCGCAAGCTGGAAGGACGTCAACATCGATGCTCTCAAGCAAAGTTCCAAGAAGTCTCACAACAATCTCTACAAGATTGTACGGAAATACCGCTCGTTATTGTCTACATCTGTTGCTCCAATTGTTGAAGCAGGTATTCCTAAAGAAAACCCCGTTGTTTCTCGGAGCTTGATGGAACTCAAAGCTAAACATTTGGCGGAGTTGTCCAAGGATGAGAAACTCAGCGTTTTACTCAGCTGTGAGAATGTCAAGACTTGGAGCACCAGACCTGCTCGGTTGAAGAATATCAACATCGTGGAGAAGAACTTGAAAGTTTACATTCAACGGATCTTGCAGGACCAGGTGCCATCAATCTATGACTACGCCAAGGAAGTGGTTGAAGAGATGGAGAGACTCAAGAAGGAGACCCCCAGTGTGATGAATGAGGAAACCAAGAAGAATGTGGCCTCTTTGAAGACCCAGAAGCACAAATTGCTCAGTGATACGTTCAAGGAGTTGAGGAGAATCGGAGTGAGAACAACCGTCAAACCAGACATCAAGAAAGTCTTGGCCACCGTTAACTTAATTCTTGTCAACTCCACCCCTTTCAGCCGTGATTCTGTGAGAGGCATTGATGGACATTACTTTAGGTGTCTTGAAATAATGCCTCGCTTGAGAAGTGCAATTGCTGGTGGTAATGAGGAGGTTCCTCAAGCTGATCTCGAGAGAGGCCTTGCAGCAGCAGAAAACTTGTTGTTCTCTTTGCTTACGACTCGAGGCCCCATTTCGAGCTTATCTGCAACCGTTGAAGAGCTTGAATTGTTGAGTGATGACTTGAAGGCTTTCAGCAAGAACGAAAAGCACGATTTGGTACAAGCTTCTGTTGTGGATTCTTTGGAGCTCAATATTAAGGAAATTGGGGGCTTGGCTTCGAACTTATCCAGAGTTCTTGATTATGCCAGCGATGTGGTGAGCTCTGCTTCCTACCTTCAATCAGGCAGTGTGGATACCTCTATTTTCTCAGGTCTTAAAGGAAAGTGTGCTGAATTGGTCACTGCATTGCCCAGACCAGGATCAAGATACTTTACTTCGTCGGAGAAAGATCTCGTTGCAGCTTTCAAGGAATACTTGAATGCAACGGAGAATGCTATGATCACGTGGTCCGAAACCCATCCAAGCTTGAAATTTGTGTCTGATGTTGTGTTGAGTTTCATCAGAAAATTGGCCATCAAGCCATTCCTCAACTCTTGCACTTCCATGAGCAGCATTAATACGGTTGAAGCAGTGGAGACAGAATTGAGAAAGACCTCAACATCGGTCATTTTGTCGGTTCAAAAAATTCTTGAGTTATACAACGAGGAAATTACAGACGAGACCGATGACTGGCTCACTTTGTCTCAACAAAAATTGACCAAAACCGTCAAGCTTACACACCACACTAAGATCTTGGCGAACTTGAAGGCGGTGAGAGACTCGATTTTGACCATTGAGCACAATGCCCAAAGCTCGGCAACCATTTCTGCATTAGTGGCTTTCACCATGCCTTTGATCATGCAGTACCAGAACCTCTGTATCCTGTTATTGGAAAAGTCCAAGAAAAACTACATGGAGCTTTCGAAATCCACTTTCATCTTGCTCAAGTGTTTGCACACGCTTGCAAGCGAAGGGTTCTGCTCTCCTCAAGGTCCTAATGAGCAAAAGGATGACAAGAACATGCAAGATGGTACTGGTTTGGGAGACGGAGAAGGTGCTGATAATAACTCTAAGGATGCCGAAGAGGACGATGATTTATTAGAGCATGCACAGAAACCAAACGAAGAGAAGGATAAGAATGACGAAGACGACGAGAATGACGATGCTGTTGATATCGAGGGAGATATGGCGGGTGATTTGGAAGAAGCTTCTGACCAGGAGAAGGACGATGAGGATATGGATGAACAAGATGAAGAGGATTTGGATGAAGAAGTCGATGACATTGATGACCTCGATCCTAATGCTGTTGATGAGAAAATGTGGGATGAGGAAGTCAAAGAGGACGAGAAGGAGAAGGACCTGGACAAGATGCCTGAAAACCCCACAAATGATGATGACGACATGCAAGCCAACGAAGAGGAAAACGAGAAGCAGAAGGAAGATGATCAGAAAGAAGAAGGTGAAGAGAAGGATGACGATAAGGGAGACGACAACGACAATGGAGAAGAGGAGGACAATGTCGGAGAACAAGAAGATGAAGTCAAGAACGAGGAGAACGAGCAGTTGGACGAGCATGTTCCCGAGAATGAAGCCTTGGAACTCCCCGAAGATATGAACATGGACGATGAGGAAGAAATCGATGGCGACGAAGAAGAAGAAGAGGAATTCGAAAACAAGATGGATGTTGACGAAGAGGAGGAAGAAGAGGCTCTGAAGAAGGAAGATAAAGAAGATAAGGAACCGGAGGGAGCTGAAGAAAATGCTGAAGGTTCCGACGAAGAAGGAGAAGACGAGGATGAAAATAAAGAGGAAGAAGAAGATGACAGCTTAGAGCCAGAGGTCGAAACCGCAGACAAGGACGTTGACGAAGAGCAGCAAGATGCACTGTCGGACGAAGAAACTGCTCAAGGAGCAGAAGAAGATGAAGAAGAAAAGAAGGATGAAGATAAGGAGGACACTGCAGAGAACGGCGAAGATGGAGCAGACAATAACGACGAAAACGAAGATGTCGACATGGACAATGCAGCCAAAACCGATGCCGGTGAACAAGGCGACGGTGCAGACAACCAGGTGATGGAGGAGAAAGATGACCTTGGCACAACGGGTGCTGCATCAGCCGAAAAGAACCAGGAAGAAAGCAACAAAGAAGAAGCACCTTCAGAAGACCAAGCCAGAGATGAAATGAAGGAGTCCTTGAAGCAATTAGGAGACTCCTTGAAAGAGTTCCATCGCAGACGGCAGGAAATCAAAGAAGCCAGTCTTGAAGAGAAGGAAGAAACAGAGGAAAAGGCAGACTTCAAGGCCGACGAATTCGAGCACGTTGATGGAGAGAATTCAAAGCATGATACACAGGCTCTTGGAGCTGCTGACAACAAAGACCAAGTTCAGAGCATTGATGAGGATATGGCCATAGACGAAGAGGAGGAAGACGAGCAAGTTCCAGAAGAGGCCAACATCAAGCAAGAAGATGATATGGAAGTTGATGAAAACCTCGAAGAAGTTCCCGACCAAGCTACAGAAGAAGCTGATGACTTCGAAGGCAAAACAAAGGGTGGTGTTGTTGGCGAGAGAAAGACAGAAGAAGAAAAGGAAGGTGAAGAGATGATCGCAAACCACGAATTCGAAGATGAGACCATGGCAGAGCAAGAATTGGAAACATACAGAGAAGAAGACTTTGTGATCAACCACGAAGATGTTCCGGCCATGGATGTCAATGAAGCCCGTGACTTATGGAGAAGCAGTGAGATTGCAACCCAGGAATTGGCCTCAGGCTTGAGCGAACAATTGAGACTCATCTTGGAGCCCACATTGGCCACCAAGTTACGAGGCGACTACAAAACCGGTAAGAGGTTGAACATGAAGAGAATCATCTCGTACATTGCATCGGACTTCCGCAAGGACAAGATCTGGCTCAGACGGACGAAACCTTCCAAGAGACAGTACCAGATCATGATTGCGGTGGATGATTCCAAGTCCATGAGTGAAAGCAAAGCCACCGAGCTTGCGTTCCACAGTATTGCGCTTGTTTCCAAAGCACTTACGCAATTGGAGAGTGGAGGCTTATCCGTGGTGAGATTCGGAGAGGACGTGAAGTTGGTGCACCCATTCGACCGGCCATTCACTCAGGAGACCGGAGCTAATGTTTTCAAGTGGTTTGACTTCAAGCAAGAGCGTACTGACATCAAACAATTGTGTCAGAAGTCGTTGAAGATCTTTGAAAACGCCCGGTCGTCGTCCAGCTCGGACTTGTGGCAGTTGCAGATCATCCTATCCGATGGTGTTTGCGAGGACCACGAAACCGTGCAGAGATTGGTTAGAAAAGCAAGGGAAGAAAAGGTTATGCTTGTGTTTGTTGTCATTGATGGAATCAACTCAAATGAGTCTATCCTAGACATGTCCCAGGTTAGCTACGTGGCTGACCCAGTGACCGGAGCTATGTCCTTGAAGGTGAACAACTACTTGGACACTTTCCCGTTCGAGTTCTATGTGGTTGTCAGAGATATCAACGAGTTGCCGGAGATGTTGTCGTTGATTTTGAGGCAGTACTTCACCGAAGTGGCCAACATCTAGACCATAAATACGTGAATATGAATGTACATAAGTTATCTATACTAATGACCGAAGATAATGAATTAGTGTAATGTCCTACAAAAACAATCTAGTGAAAAAAGGAATGCAAGATCTATTGAGACATTTATGTCTTTTTGTTTTCTACCACCCGGGCTATGCATAAGGACATGTCGTCTAGCTTTCCTCCCAAGTTCAAGAGCTTTCCAGCCCGCTTGGAGGGAAGCTCATTGACCTTTTCATTGTACGGAGTATAAGCATTATCGTCAAAAGCCACCTCCTTGCACTTGGCCAAGATCTTACCGGGCACCGAGCGAAGATTGTCTTTCTTGAAATTCAAGAACTCATCCAAGGCCTGGGTGATTTCCCAGCTATAGAGGTTATCGGAGATGCCATCCGAGCACATGACCACAAGGTCGTCAGGTTGCAACACCACATCATCAACAATAGCCATTTCTGAAGGTAGACTGTTCAAGGTCTGGGTACCAATCTGTTGCGGACACAAGTAATCGACCATCTGCTCCTGGTTCTCCTTGATGATTTCACCGTCTCTTATGACGTAGAGCTTGGAGTCACCAATGCTAATGTACTTCAAGGAGTCCCCCACAAGCATCCCCAAAATAAGCGTGGAGGAGCCTTTCAAGCCCTGGAGATCCATGAGATGCGAAGTATGCAAGAACGAGTCGTCGAGTATCTCATCCACATCTCGGTTATTCAACGAGTGGGGAGCATGGCTGAGCTTGTATTCAGTCATCAAACGACTCAACGTCTCCAACATCGATCGAGACCAGATTCCCGACGAGCACTGCTCTCCCTTGGACTCCCAACCCGAAACACCATCTGCTATAGCCATAACAGTAGGAGACACCAACATGGCATCGTCGCCGGCTTTGATGGAAAGAGTATCACTGGAAGACCCGTGAGGTCTTCTTCTCGGTAGGAGAGAGTTGAGCTGCGCTGGGTCCGTGAGATCACTGAGAGAGTGGATGGCAGGGTCACTATTGGAGCTGTGGTGAGCATACGAAGCATAAGCAAAGTCAAACTTGTATGCATCGGTGGTCAATCTCCTCATCTGTTCCTTGGTTATGAGAGGATACTGGATGAACGGGTTGCTTGCATTTTCCCTTTCCTCCCGTTTTTCCATGTCTTTCTGACGCTGCAGCTTCTCCATAGTAAAGAGCGACTTCAACGAGCCGAAAAAGCTGTGCTGGTCATTTGCATCGAGCTTTTTATCGTCTTGGGCATGTTCGAGGCCTGGACGGTTGTTTCCACCCTTGTTTTTGCTTTGGCCCTTATCTATGCTGTTTTCATGGAACTCTTGGAGGTGACGCTGTGGATCTCGTTGCTTAGCATCTGCAAGACGAGGCGATGTAATGGAAAAGGGTCTGGCCAAGCGGAGATTTCGCCTGCTAACCCACTGGGGCCTTATACTGGACATGGACACTTTCATTGTGCTGGACCTCGATGGAAAGTGGTGGAGAGGTGCCTGTTAACGATGGGCCTGGTGATGACTATATATATGCAAGTTTGTATATGATGCACTTTTTTCTTTTTTATTTCTTATTCCGCGTCTATTGTAAGCAGAGAAGAGGGACTACTGCGAGTGGGGAGTGGAGACGGGAGGGGAAAGTGAGTACGAATGTTTCGGGCAAGTTTGGTGATTTCGGGAATTTTGGTCCATAGTAGTAAATAATAGCACGCTTTCGTTTGTTTTCTTTTTTGCTCTGTTATTAATTTAGTAGTGTATCTTGAATACAATGAGTTGGGGCAATTGAGGTAGTAGCACAGGGGAGTAGTAGTATTTTAATATATCTCAGCAGTGCACTTTAGTGCTAAAACTACCAATTAGTAGGAAAATTCCAGAAAACAAAATTAGGGCAGATTTTTGTATGAAGGGTGTATAGAATCGGAAAATCTATCGGGTAATCCAGGTTTAGAAGATTTTTGTAATAGGTGGTAGGTGGTAGGTGGTAGATAATAGTGATAGTTGGTACATAATAGGTAATGGTCATAATTGGCTCTACACTGTACTGAAACACTTCATGGATTCAATTAAATTACCCTTCCTAGATCAGTTGTCATTGACAACAGAGTCGTAACAAAGCTTGTAGGGAGGCGTAAGCTTGGTGTGCACGGAAAACTGCAAAATACCTTGGTTGACCAACATCTCCACTCCAGGAATAACCTTCCATTGGAACTTGTCTTGGGCCACCTTCATAATCGGAGTGACCCGAGGCTTGTAGGCAGCATCAAGAAGAGTGGGCTGGAATCCGCCTTGCTTGTTTTGAGCTCCTCCATACAAGACCTTTTCCAACTTGTTCAACAACTCGTCATCGATTGGCTTGTCTGCTGGGATGCATGAAACGGCCAAAGACACCGTATCGGCAGCGTTCACATCTTCAACAGTCTCCAAAATCTCAATGTTGAAGTCCTCAGGCAAGGCCTTCTTCACTTCATGTAGCTTGGAGGTGGTTCTGTTAATCATGTAGATCTTCTTGCATCCCAATTGCTTCAATGCATAGGCTGCAGCTCTCAGGGTTCCACCGCTGCCAACCACCAATCCACAGATGGACGAAGACTTGTCAGTTGCAACACCATTTCTTTGGAAAGATTGGAAAATTCCAAACCAGTCCGTATTGTCTCCTCTGAACTTGAGGCGCTGTCCTTCAATTGGAGTCACTGTGTTGACTGCACCAATGATCTTGGCAGATTCACTCAACTCATCGACATACTTCATGATGTCCAACTTCAAAGGCATAGTGACAGCCAACCCTCCAAAATCGTCCTTGCACATAAGCTCATCATAGACCTTCTTGGCGTCCTCGGCTTCGAAGGTGCTAAATTCATGTTTCAAGCCAAACCTTTTGTAAGCAGCATTATGGAGAAATGGCGATCTGGAGTGAGAGATTGGACTGCCAACCACTGCAAACTTTTTGGGAGAGATACCCCCAATAGCAGAGAATTGCTCATTGATTTCTCTCAAATTGAGTTCTCCATCATCCTGTGCAATAGTGCATCTCACTGGGGTCATAAAACCGTTCAACACACGCGAGAGTTTTCCCTTCTCACCAAGGTTGTATGCAATCAAAGGCGATTCACGGTGGCTGGCTCTGAAATGTTCAAGGTCAATGTTTTGTTGGAAATCAGAGGCTTTTCCGATCAATTGAACGATGTCAGCGTTCAAGCTAATAGCTTGATTGTACTTGTTGTCAAACTCAGGGTTTTTCCACGACAATTCTCCGTTGATGTCAACGAATGTGGCAATCACACGAGTGAAGCCCTTGTTGCGAATGATTCTCTGAACAAGAGAAGGCAGGCTTGTCAATTGCACATCAAGAAATTCCACTCCAAGCTTGACTGCCATAAGGCTCAATTCTGCCAATTGCTCTTCGTCTTTGTCAGAAAAGCGACCACCCTGACTTTGAGTACGGACAGTGAATATGATTGGCAAGCTGGAAAACTTTCTCAAGAAAGCAGTTTGTTCTGCAACAGACATAAGATCTTGCTTCTTCAAGTAATCGACTCTCAATTCAATGGCTTCACAACCAGCAGTGAGATCAGCCAAGTCCTCAGCGCATTCAGCTATGTCGTCATATTTCAAGCTTGCGACAAAAGATCTCTCGCTCAAGTTCACACGGTCATTGGATCCGGTAATTGTCTTCAAGTACTTGAGGAAGGATTGCTTCAATTGTCCAAATTCGGCATCAGTGGCGCAGTAAGGCGAGTAGAAGAAGTAGTTGGAGCATTCGTGGTACCATTTTTCTCTTCTCTGCCAAACTTCCTTGATTTCACTCACGTATGCTGGTCTGGTAGTATCCGAGCTCAAAAACACAATGGTTTCGTCAATGTCACGGTGCAAATGAAGAACAATGCCTCCGGCCTTCACGAAACTCTTTAAAAGAGTTCTGGAGCCCTCTCCTTCAACAACTCCACCACCAGTGGCCAAGACATAGCCCACTGGGTACTTAGCCAAAGTGTCCTTCACGATTCTAGCCTCGTGTTCACGGAATTTTTCCCAACCGTGTTCTTTGATGTATGGCCTGATATCACCAAATTGTTCCTCGAAAACGTCGTCCAAGTCCAAGACTTTGAAGCCCAAACCATTGGCAATCCATTTGCTCATGGTAGATTTTCCTGCTGCTCTCATTCCAATTAACACAATAGACTTGTCACCGTTGGCCTTTTTGTTGGTGAGCAAGCTGATATCCAGCAAGTCCTTTTTTGGTTCGTATCCGTCCAACTCGACTTTGAAATCACTGTGCAAAACATCCCACCATCCGGGCCATGTCTTACCGGTACATGATTTCTCAGTAATCAAAACTGGCTCCTTGCACAAACCTGCCAATAAAGAAAAGGACATAGCAACTCTGTGATCGTCATAAGTGCAGATACCGTGGTTGGCAATCGAGGGGGTTATCAAATTGTCAATTGGGATGCCGAAAATTTCAATTCCATCAGGCAATTCTCTTGCAACGACACCGAACTTTCTCAATTCGTCAACCATGGCCAAAATTCTGTTGCACTCTTTGACTCTTTGGTTAGCAATTCCAGTGATCTGAGTTGGTTGGGAGTCATCTGCAACTGCAGCAACAACAGAGGCCGTGAGGAAGGCATCCGTCATGGGTTCCATATCAACCGTAGGCAACCTCTTGAGAGTTCCTCTTGGAGGCCCCGTGACTGTCGTCGAAGTGGCAGACTGCTCAACCTTGCATCCCATGGGTTTCAAGACCTCAACAGCAAATCTGGCATCTCCTTGCAAGGAGGAAGATCCAATGTTAGGTACAGTACAAGAAGTTCCGGTTATGGCCGCAAAAGCCAATGGGTATGTAGCAGACGAGGCATCGGATTCCACCTCGTAGACTGCTGGGTTCTTGTACACACCCTTTGGAATATGGTAAGTGTGTTCCTCGGTGGTGGATTTGGTGACAGTGATACCAAAGTCTTTCATCATGGCAATGGTCATATCAATGTACAATTTGGAGATTGGAGTTCCTCCTACCAAAGCCAAAGTAACCTCTTCCTTGGCGTATGGAGCACACATCAAGATCGAAGACACATACTGAGAAGAAATGGTAGCAGCCAATTCGATTCTGCCACCCTTCAAACCCTGGCCAGCCTGAATCTTCAATGGCAAAGAGCCCACACTGTTCAAGTATTCAATTTGCGAGCCGTTTGCAGTCAAAGCATCAACCAAAGGTCCGATGGGTCTTTCTTGCATTCTGGCGTTACCAGTGATGATGGTATAGTCATTGGAAGACTTGTTGATACCCACCAAAGCAGAGACCGAGGCCAAAAACCGAGAGGCAGTACCTGCGTTTCCGAGATAAATCTGCTCGTCGCAAGTGACGAGATTTCCACCATTGCCATCAACAACTATGGTGTCGCCATTGTCCTCAGTAGAGATCTTAGCACCCTTGAGTGCTGCCACGGCTGCAAGCATATGTTTCGTATCATCAGAGTGGAGCAAGTTCTTAATCCGCACAGTGCCCTGCCCGAGAGCAGCTAGAATTAATGCTCGGTTGGAGATGGATTTGGAGCCTGGGGGAGTGATGACGCTGTGGGTGGGGATGCGCTTGGGGTCAAAAGGGAAAACAAGCGTTTCGTCCGTGAGAACAAAACGCAAGTCCTGCTTCGACACCTCGTGTGCCTTCCACTGGTAGCATTTTCCAATGGCTTCCAAGATAACCGTTCTGATCTTGGAGCCATCGTTTTTCTTGTCCACAGCCATCTTGGCCAAGAGAGAGTCAATGACAATGAAATGACGCTTGTAGCCAATCACCAGAGTGAAGATGGGGTCGTTGATAGAAACAGGCAAGTTGTATGCAGAAATGCACTTGACCAATCTGGCAACGGCAGTAGGACTCAAAATCCCCCAGTATCTGGCCAATTCGGCTTCTAGAACCATTCCAACAGCCACACACTCTCCGTGCAAGGCCTGTGGGGTGACAATGGCTTCGATAGCGTGGCCAATGGTGTGACCGAAATTGAGCAAGTTTCTTAAACTGGATTCCTTCTCGTCCTTGGACACAACTTCTGCCTTGACTTTGATAGATCCCTTGACAGTCTGCACAAGTTCATCTTTGATCAAGGAAAGGTCGATTTTGTCTGCAGTCACAACGGAAATGAATTTTTTGGCAAAAGCCTCAAGCCTAGTGAACTCGGCCTCATCCCAAATAGCAGCAGTCTTCACCACTTCAGCCATACCATTGATGAATTGACGAGCTGGTAAACTAGACAAGAATGAAACGTCCACGAAAACGTACTTGGGCTGGTGGAAAGCACCAATGAAGTTCTTACCCAAAGGAGTGTCCACGGCAGTCTTTCCTCCGATAGCAGAGTCCACCATGGAAAGAAGAGTGGTGGGGACCTGAATGACCCTGACTCCCCGCATGAAAGTAGCAGCAACAAAGCCAATCATGTCTCCAACCACACCTCCGCCCACGGCGATGATCACCGTGTCCCTGGTGCAGCCTTGCAGCAATAAGTAGTCTTCCACCTGAGCCTTGGTTTCACGGGACTTGTTGTTTTCGCCCGGAGAAACGGCATACTGCAAGAGTCTGGCCGAGTAGGAGCCTGCTTGCAATTTGTCCTGGAACAACTTGACCAATTTTTTGTATGGAGCGGTCTTCTCCATGTTAGCATCGGTGATTATGACATAGGTAGATGATTTTTCGTTCTGGAGGATCTCCTCCACAATATGGTGCTGGATCTCGTAACCCACATGGATAGAGTCGGATCCGAGAATAGATACCTTTTCTACCAGCATTTTAGCGAGTTTTGACGGTACAGCGACTTTGGAATGATGGGGGTGAATGTGCGTGTGGAGTGACTAATGTATGAGTCAGTAGGCACTTTTTTTCTGCATCGGTGCAGGACAAAGTGTGCTTTTAGCATAATATAAGCGCACTGAGGTTAACTATAGTAATCTTGCAGTAATTCCTCTTACGAGTTTGTTTCCTTTTTTTTTATTTTTATTTATTTATTTTTTTTTGATTTCAAGAAGGATCGAAATTCGGTTTGTACTGTTTCATGATTTGTTGATGATTTGGTGATGTGCTTTATTCGTTAAAGCTACTATGATACATAAGTTGTAGGTACTATGCCAGATTTCTGCAGTAGTCCCTGATATGCTCCACACACTCGTCCACGCTCTTGCCTGGATTATCGAGCTGCCACCGTACAACCTCTTGCACAGCGTCTCTCATCCATGGGCCTGGTTTCCGCTGCAACACCTTCAGTATGACCTTGCCATCGATGATAGGTTTCAAGTCATGGACATCCTCAAGGCCCTGGTCCTTAATGTATTTGAGAAGAGACTGGTAGCTCTCCATCACCTTGGCAGCATCGGCAGAATCCGAAGTTCTCTGAGGTGGCTGCAAGCTATCCGAAGCAACCACATCAGAACAGTCAATGTAGTCACTGAACAAATCCACTAGAACGCTGGTTTCAAAGTGTGCGCCATAATGACGAATGTAGAGCCCAAGCTGCGACCTGGAAAGCTTGGTGCAGTCGGATTTCCAATCGTGGTCAAGGGTGCCCTCAGGAGGGTGGCCCACCAATCCGGGAACGTTCTCGTAATCGTTCTTGCCAAACCTTAAACCTTCCTTGATGATGGTCAAGACATAGTTTATGGTCTTGGGCTTCTTCGCATTGACCTGCACTTCTAGGTCCCCATACGGACGCAAGATGGTGCTCAACCAAAACAACTTGCGTTCGCTCTTGTCCTGGAAAACTCTGGCTGCAACTTGTGCAAGGCCGTCATAAGTTTCAACCATGGCGAGAAACCGGTCAAAGAGTTGTGTGGCCTCATCGACCCTCACATTGACCAAGTCTTGTGAAGTCTCTAACTCGTCCAAGGTCTCATGCAGATTTACCTCATTGATGGGCTGGAGCAAGCCACCGGCACTGAAAATGCAGTCTGTGAGCCGGATATGGTTGAACAAACGTAGACCATATGGCACATGGGGGCCCACAAGAATCTTGTCCAACTCCACCCCAACACGTTCTCTGCTGATCTTGTAGACTAGAGCATCTCTCATGCGTTCATCTGCCATCGCCTGTAACGTATCCTGATCAATTGTGAAGTTGAACCTACATGCAAAGCGCACCAACCTGAGGATCCGGAGAGGATCATCCAAAAAGGTGTTGAGTGGGGCCAAAGGCGTGCGGAGAATTCCGTTTTTCAAATCTTCCAAGCCTCGGTTGGTGAAGTCTTCAATCCACCCACTGTTGATGTTGTAAAAGAGCGCATTCAAAGTGGCATCCCTTCTAAGGGCATCTTCCTCCGCAGTGCCACACTCTATAATAGGCACACGACTATCCTCAGAATACTGTTCATTTCTAAGGTTGACGAAATCCACATCCATACCGTAAAGTTTGGTCGTGCATGTTTCCAAGTGCTTGGACTTTTCAGGATTGGCTTTGATGGTGTGTAAGCCAGACAGATGGTCCCCTAAGTCCATTTGGCTCTTTTCGGCCCACGTGAGCAACTCCAGGGCAAACGTCTGGCCCGAGAGAACATTGATGGCAATATCGAGGTCATTGCTTTCGCCGCCTAGAAGCTTGTCTCTTACCCAGCCCCCGGTGATTCGGAGTTCCAACTGTTTTTCTGCAGGCGCATTGGAGTTGTAGTGGTGGCAAAACTGGAGCAATAGGTCCGTGATGCGCTGCTCAGGCTCGTTGAAGCTGATACTTTCTTTAAGGTGAGAGCTCATGAGACGTCGGGGATGTGCGAGATGAAACAGGGGTTTAAGGGCTCTTAGTGCTTTGTTCATGCTGCCATTGAAGTTGACGTGCAAGAATATGCGCTGCACACGTGCGAAAGTGCAGAAGAGGTGTTTTGACCTTTTATATACAATGTCAAACTTTCACCCGAAAATGTGAACAAAAAAGACTTTCGAATTTTGAAAAATAAGAAGAACTCAAAAAATCTTCTTGAAATTGGAATTAATAAATCTATCAAACCAGGGTATTTTAAAGTTTACGAAAGCCTGTGTGGCGTAATGGTTAGCGCATTTGACTTCTAATCAAAAGATTCCGGGTTCGAGTCCCGGCATGGGTTCATTTGCGGTTTTAGCTCAGTTGGGAGAGCGTCAGACTGAAGATCTGAAGGTCCTGTGTTCGATCCACAGAAATCGCATGTTTTTTTGTAATGGTCATTATACTTTTTGCAAAATTCGTTTTGTTACTTTCTTTATCTTGGTGGTGGTGTGCTAGTTTTATATCTATTTAATAGTTAAACGTTCTGCTCGCCGCCCATGATGCGGGCTCTCTTCTTGGCCCAATATGTCTTTGCTGCGTAATTGTCAATGATCTCCGGGTGCAACGAAGTAAGCTGTTCCAATTTATAGCCATGGAAAAGTAGAAGCTCCGAGAAAACAAAGTACTCTGTCTTCTGAGACTCATCAGTCACTTCAACCTTCTTTCTCAAGGAATACTCAAAAAGTGGCACCGTCATAGGTTCGGCCCATTGTGGATTGGTCATCTGGAGGTTGATGTTGGGATTGGCTCCACAATTGAGGTACTTGATAGTGTCCGGAATCGAAAGCGCTTGGATGCTTTCCACAAGCAACGAGTTGATGTTTGCAATGGGCTTGATGAATGTGCGATGCTCATACTTGTGGTTGATGTACCGGAGACGCTGTTCGTCAGTGACATTGGCCACGATTTTGTCGGTGACATTCTCCTCAAGATAAGAGTTGGCCACGCGGTTATTGACGTAGCGAAGCAATACTTTGTTTTCATCAAAGAAATTGTCTAGCTTCAAGGATTTGATTTTGGAGATGTGCGATCCCATGTTACGGTGACAAGATGAGCACTTGACACATACAACAACAAGGAAGTTGCACGAAAGCCATTCTATGGATTCTGTAGATGAACAGTCGGCACAGATATTGTTGTCGCTTCCTTCAATAGACCGCACACTTTTCAAGCAATCTTCCACAGGGTATAGGCTGCCTGACACTATGGACACCGGAGAGCCTCTGTCTTCGAACCTTGGGACATTCTGAGGATTGGCCAAATCAGTAAGCTTTGGCTTTGGCTTTTTTATGAGCCGGTCCGTCAACTGTCCTGCATTGTACAAGGCCTTAATCCACTGGTTCCTTTCGTCATTGTTGGTTGCCTGGAAGGTATGTTTCTGGCCTTGGGAGGTGATGATTTCAAAGCAAAATTGTCTTTTCTCCTTGTTTATTGGCTTGACACTGGCCAAGGCAATGTCAATTGGTTTGTTGATAGGCTGGGTGCCGTTTCTCCAGTCGGAAAATTCCATCAACTGGCCCTTTTTCAACACAACCCATTCCTTGTGCCATCCAGGCTTCCCCTGTCCGCCTAGCGCATACAAGATCCCAGAGATATTGGGGTTCTGGTCCACGTCTAGATCCATTAGTGAGGTGCCTTTGGCTGCGAGTGGTGGGGTGATTAACAGTGAATTGGGGAACACCAAATCAAGGTCAATGGGAGGAAGATCAAGGTGAGACTTGGCGGGAGTGGAAGTCTTTCTAGTTTTGGGTATATTGGCCACGTCTTCCTCGGGGGACGGATTGAGCGGGTTGCGCTGGATCAAGTTGGTGAGTTCTTCGTTGGTTCGACATGACTCGATCATTTGGCGGAACTGTAGCTTTTCACTGTTGAATCTCGACAATCCATTGAGATACACAAGCGAGTTTTCGTTTAAAAGACTCTGGCTTTTCTTGGTGTCGAGAAACATCTTGTAGTTGAGAGTACCACTTTCTGTTACCGGCAAGCTGGAGAACTTGAGGATATTCTCGAAGAGCTGGTTCAAGTATTGGTTGTTGCAAGTCAAGTTTAAAAAGTTCAAGTAATCGAATTTGGAGAGCTCGAAATTCTTCCGTTTGAGAAGAAGCTTCAGTTCTGGCCGGTCTTTTTCGTTCGAGAGATACTTGTGTAACCAATCATAGAACTCCTTGGATTGTTTCTCGAATACCTTTTTCGAGGAAGTAGGTTCATACTCCGAAGACTGAGATGAAATGCAATACGCAACCATCTTTGGAATAGACTGCTGGCTGAAAACATCCTTGACCATGAAGTTGATGATTTTCTCCACGTGGTCAAAAGCCAACTTGAACTTTTGTGCAAATGTCTTCACTATATCGAGCTTTTCGAGAAGTGGGTTGAACTGCACCTGCACCACGATTTGCAAGATGTCGATGATTCGGTTTCGGATGCCTAAAAGACGCTTGGAGCAAGTCTCTAGACTGCGCACCTCGTCCTGGAACGTAAGAATGGCTCGTTTCAACTGAGGAGTATTGTTCTCGTATAACTGGAGAGTTTTTCGAAACCCAGGCCCATCGTGGATATTGAAGTTGAAGGCCTTGCGTAGGTCCGATAAATTGAAATCCTTGCACTCCTTCAGAAAGCCTGCACCCAATTCTTTTAGATTTAGGTCGCTAAGCTGAGCACTAAGTCCTCTTGAGGAGGCCACTTCTTGGAACTCCGGGAGGGTTGTTTCGAATTTGGGATCATGAGCTATAGCAGGAGAAACATTGGCACTGGTGACCGTACCAGAAATGAACAACTTGAACGAGATCAAAAACGTGCATGCCTTTGACGGAGTCTGCGACCAGAGCGACACAGTCAACACCTTTCCAGCGGCTTTAACGGCATCGTAGGAATCACTGATTATAATGTTCATTGGCTCCATCAGGTCAGAAGTCAATTTGGCAAAGGAGATTATGGATTTGTCCACATTGGGCGAGTCCAGGCCCTTTTGTAGGTAATCAGCCACACGGTCCAAGTCCACATCGGGCCCGTAGCACTTGACAATGACCAAATTGTTATCCAAGGCCGAGGAAGCATCTAGACCATTGATATCTAGCTCCAACTTCAAGCGGGTCCTTGTATTGGGCACCGATAATAGGAGCGGGCTCTCGAGATCTTCATCGGAAACGTAATGCATTCGGTCGCCCACCGTCTCCAAAGTATCGGAGCAAACATGGCGAATACGACAGCAGCGGTCATCCAGAATACTCAAGGCGATCCGGGAAGTGTCATTCTCGTCGGTGATGTACAAATTGACGAGGCCTGCCTTGGCTGACGACGACACAGAGTAGGGAAACGCCAAGGGAGCAACAGGGTCCATGATCAATGGAGCGGTGCGAGAAAAAGCAATGCTGAGAGAGTCTAGGGCGCAACTGCGGGGTTTTTATATCGTGTGGAAGACAAGTGTTTCAGGGTACTAATGTGGAGCCAAGTAGTACGCTAGCCTGATTACTCTGCGCGGTGAAATAGTGCATGAAAGAGGCGTATATGGCACATCAGAATGGGGCCAGAGGAGCGAGAATGGACAGAAAAATGGGGCTTCTGGGTGCTTATTATAATGGGAACACTCCAAGTATTTATATACGCGGTACAAAGACGTTTCAGTCGGGAGTTTTACATTTGTTTCAGGAATTAAAAAAAAAATAAATTACGTTATTATGGATTTAATATAATTTGCCATGGCTGGCCCAGCGCAGACGTGCGCTGTTGCAGTCCAGATGATCATCATATACTTTTTGGCCGTAGGCTCCAGTGTCGCAGGAAATGGTGGCAGTCTCTCTAGACACTCCATGCACGCTCTGGCGCACCCAATTACTGCACCATAGCGTGCCATACTAGAGCAACTACATCTCCAGGCCCCACGCCAGCACCACCATGAACGAAGACTTATCCCGGGACATGTGTCCCATCTGCAAGACCGACCGATATCTATCGCCTAACATGACGTTTCTCATCAACCCGGAGTGCTACCATAAGATCTGCGAGTCCTGTGTCGATCGGATCTTCTCTCTCGGCCCTGCCAAGTGCCCTTACCCCAAATGCACCAAGATCATCCGAAAAAACCGGTTCAAAAAGCAGGTGTTCGATGATATCCGAGTCGAGAGGGAAATAGACATCCGCAAGCGGATCCTGGGCATCTACAACAAGACCGAGGAGGACTTTGCCAGTCTAAAGGACTACAATGAGTACCTAGAGATGGTGGAGGAGATCATCATGAACCTCAATGAGGGCATCGATGTGGAGGAAACGGAAAACAAGGTCGGAGACTACGAGAAAGAGCACAAGATCGAGATCCTCGAGATTGCCATGAGAGAATCCCAGAAGGACGCTGATGTCAATAAGTACCAGGATGCCATGGAGAGATTGAAGCAGGAGAAGTTGAGTATCCAGAAGAAGATGGAGGCTGAGGACCTCGAGTTTCTGAAGCAGCAGCGGTCCGAGTTGATGGAGAAATTGCAGTCGTCCGATGCCAACGCCGAGGAGATCATGAAACAGCAGAAATCGCTCCAGTTGAAACGGTCGTCCTTGAGAAAACGGCAGCTACAGCAGATCTCCAGCCAGTTGGACCAGAAATTCCACTCCAACAACTCTTCTGGCAAGAAAGACCTGGGCGAAGACGGCAACCAGACGCCGTTTACGCCGTTTTGCGGAGACAGAGATTTGCATCAACAATTCAAGCTTTTGGGTAAACCGGCCCAGGACATCCAGGACATCACAGACACGTACTACGATCCGTACGTCAACAAACTCCTGCAAAACCGGGAGTTTTTGGGTGCAGGTTGGAGACTTAAGACTGTTTACGAGCGTGCGTTGGAGGAGGCCTTTATGGGACTCAATTGTTTTATAGAAACCGAGAAGGCCGAACAACCTTCTCAGGCATAGTATAGTCAGGCGTCGAGTGTATGTATGTATATATGAGTATAACTAATGAATAAGATTAAATGATTAAAGGACGAGGAGGTCTGATGCTTCGCTTCGTGTGGGTGCTCCAGGCAGGGCATTTGCAGAAGCTTCAAATATCATATCAGCATCCAAAGGCGACTCGTCTAGCACGTCGGGAGTGTATGCAATTTGCTTTGACGAGTTGTTGTCTGAGCTAGAATAGTCCGGGCTCTCCAAGCCGTTTTTCATGGACTCCAAGGACGCTAGGCCACTGGGAGAAGAAGTAGAAGGTTGCGAGGGAAAGAGTTGGGTGGTGGAGTCCTTGGTGGAGGCAGGTGCAGCAACGTAAGAATCTGAATCCAAGAGGTCCAATGTGAAGCTGTTTGAGATAGGCTTGGAGCCAAAAAGCGAGCCAAAGAACCCAGTATTCCGTCGAGTGTTCTGAGAAGCAATGGCTGCTTTGAGAGCCTTGGCATATTTCTCTTCCTTGAGCTTAAGACGCCGCAAGTGCATTTCATGGTCATCACGTTTCCGCTGGCTGATACGCTTGGACGCCTTTTTCATGTGGTGGGCCTTGATTACCTCAATACGGTCCTGGATGAACTTGTTGCTCTCCTTCTCCACCACGGAATGTAGCCGTTGCGAGGAGCTGAACTTGGACCTTGGCGTAGAAGGTGGTACTGGAGATGCCTCTTTGGTGGGGCTCTGAGACCCATCCACTTGGCTGTTTTTGTTTTCGTTCTTCCTCTTAAGTTCTAGCTTTCGAGCCGCAATGTACTTGTCACCCGAAGACCACAAGAACAATGAACTAGCTGCATTTGCTCTAGAGTGCCGAAGTGGGTTTTTCTCCTCGAGGCGAGCCGTCTCGGGCTCTGTCTCGTCCCAGTCACTGATGGTATTGGCCATCAACTGCGAGAGGTTAGTGTGAGTGAATTGCGTGATGTTGTTTTGGTCGTCATCGATGAATTGTCGGCTGTACTTCTGGAGCGCCGTATAGTATTTGTTTCCTTTGTGGGACTGATGTAGTAGGTACTCTGGGTAGATGCGGTCGGGAAGACTGCTGGTGATATGTATCAGGGTAGTTGTCTGAGGCAAGATATTATCTAAGGAGATATCGATTGCAGAGTCTAATGAATCAGCAAAACTAACAAAGCCAACTTTAGACTTTAAATAGTTAATAGAATTTGAAGGTTCTTCATCTCCATCAGGTAGCTCAGCCTTCATAGAATAAGAGTCCTCTTCTGGGGAATAAGGTTCCTCTTCTGGGAAATAATGTTCCTTTTTTGGAGAATGAGAGTCGACATTTAAGTTGGGTACTTCCTCTGCCGGAGTCAAAGATCCGGCTGTAGATCCAACTTTAGAATTTAAAGATTCAGCATTTGTTTCAGGTTTCGCAGAACCCGAGGCTTCACTATCTGTAGGGTCCAAACTTGCACCACTTTCGCAATCCGGAGATTCCAATGAACCGTTTTTTTCCTCTACAGAATCCAAAGGTCCACCATCAGAAATCTCCACAGATTCACTGTTTGCAAAGCCCCCCAGGCCTTTGGTCGGGGTTTCAGAGTCCACGCCCATCTAAGCTGCAATAAGAAATCTTGGGCTACACACGAACGTAACAAGGTTATATTATGAGCAAGGATCGTGGCGATCGAAAATGCATGGGTTCTAGAGTGCCTGGTTGCTTAACGCGTCCGGAGTAGTATCTGGTGTTGATAACTTGACAAGAGCGCGCGGAAACGCATGGGCTCAGATCTCAGATCGACTCTCTTCATTACCAGATACACCGGTATACAGAGATATTGATACAGATAAAAAGATCTGATCTAGACCTGAAACTACGGCACTCATAAACATCTCTCGGGCACTCTATACTATAAGATGGTGGTTCTGTTTCCGCTGTACCCTTCTGCCAGGGCCTTTATAGCGTACTACCCTAAAGTCAGCTCCGAGACGCTTAGTACCGTCAAGTCACAGTTGATACAACGCAACACGGACTACGATTACTGTTTCCTCAGCACCACGCACCTCGTGTCATTGGAGCAGCTTTATTGTGCCATCCACAAGGCAATCCAGAACCTGGCCAATGGAGACATGAAGGCCAACTCTCTCAACACCGAGATCATCCTCAATCTCTCGCCGGTGAACAATATCAACGACTCCTTGAAACGGTTTGGGATTGACGAGTCCAAAGAAGACCTTATTGTGGTTCGAATTGTTGACCCAAACACCGATATAGATGCTTTGGAGTCTCTACTTTCTAGCCTTCTTGGCTCTGCTAGCTCGGACTTGACTGACTCCGTGTTGTTCGAGCGTTTTGACGAGAAGAAGTTCAAGAAGCTCTTTAAACTCCAAGACGTGCAAAGAGACCAGGCTCAATACACCAAGGGTGCTATAGCTGCCAGTCTTCTACGCGGCTTGTAATCATCAATGAGCATAAAAGACATCAACTCTAAGTACATCAACATTAGGTAGACATTAGATAGAATTAATGATTTAAATAGATTTACTTATTTCAGATCAATAGGATATTCATTACATCTAAGGATGAATTAGTTGCCCGTGAATGCAAACTTCAGCAATTTGAAGGTGCTCTTTACAGGCACTTCCTCCTCGCTTTCGCTGAGATAATTGCGATCAGAAGAGGGACACTCGTAACTCGTTGTTTTATGGTGCGGCTTTTTGGATCCCAAGTCTGATGCTAGGGTCTTCAAATCTGCTGGTGTAGTCAAATCTGCTGGTGTGGATGGATTGGGAGACGACTC
This sequence comes from [Candida] ipomoeae, assembly GCA_002370145.1. Lineage (NCBI taxonomy): Eukaryota > Fungi > Ascomycota > Pichiomycetes > Serinales > Metschnikowiaceae > Metschnikowia > [Candida] ipomoeae. Next base: position 285,699 of record NKZK01000568.1, on the reverse strand, counting down.
CCTGCTGCTGCTACTGGCCTTGGACTCGTTGATCACCTTGATTGCCTGCGTCTTTTGCAACTGAAACTTGGAGCCCATGGTAAACCGTTCTCTCCACGATTGCGCCACCTGAATAATCTTTTCTGGTGACTCTTCTAGTTCATTTTCGTACCCATCTTCGTCTTCGCTTTCGACCTTCAACAACGTGGTCAGCTTCAACAGTACCATTGAATTCAGCGACGAAAGAGCCACACTGTTCAAGACAGAATGCTTTCCGAATTCCTCTTCATCTTCATCTGTCAAGTACAGAGTGATTTGTGTAGTATCCTCATTTCTGATGGGGGATGACGATTCTGGCACCTCCGAGTCTCCAGTAAGAAAACTGTTGTCGTTATGCAGAGGCTCTGTTCCCAGGGTAGGCACAACCAGAACCAAGGCTGGATTTAGGCCGGAAGCAAAGAACTTGCTGGATGTTCTGTCCTTCTTTCCACATGTCGGCTGCACCCGCTTGAGCTTTTTGCTGTTGGGAGAAAGCTTGATGGAATTCTGGTTATCACGTTTCACCAGCAATTTTCTTTCTGGTTGAGCACCTGTCTTGAAGTAATCACCAATAGATTTTGTGCCAGTGAAGGACTTGCTCTTTTCGGTCGTCACTTCTCTGGTCACTGTGGCTGTTTCCGTGTATGACTGGCTCCGTACTAGCTTCAAGTTCTGCTCTCGGGATATGAGCGGCATATGAGAGCTAGGATGCAACCTGCCCTTACAAATGCCCACATGAATGGATTCCTCTAGCGTGCGGCCACAGCAGAGCTCAATATATTCATGATCAATGCCCAAGTCGGCCGGAATCTCACAGAGGGTTGTAGAAGCCCCATGTAATGGATCAAAGACCTTTTGGAACTGGAACGCCAAGTCAGCCTTCGAGGCCTCCTCCAAGAAATCTTCTGGCACATTCTTATTTTCTGCCCGCAACGAGAGAACAATCTTTTCGAGCGACTGCAACTTGGCCACCATATTGAACGCCGTCTTAAGCCCCACTCCAGGTATACCCTTGGTATAGTCACATCCAGACAAAATAGCCACAAGCCTCCATTGGGCACTAGTGTACTTATCGAGACACAACCTACTCACCTTGTGCAAATTGGCCGTGTCGATCTCAATGCATTCACCATAATCATTGAGCTTGGTGATCAACTTGCGGCATCCAAAGACAAGAAGATCCGAGTCTTCAGATAAAATGCCATGCACCTCGCCGATCTTCTCCAAGTACACCATCTGAGGGTCGGCCTCGTATGGAGCCACCACGTACTTGACATGCTTGCGGTCCAACTCCACCATGATGGACTTGGCCATTTCCGGAGTCACCTCTGCCGCCTTCATGAACTCCTTCCATGCAGACTTGCGGTCGCCCCTCTTGAGAAACTGCGCTGCTGCCTCCCGAGCCTTCTCTCGCTTCTGTCTCCGCTCAACGTGCGTACCTTCTTTAGTAGGCAACGGCAGCCCATCAAAGACCATATAAGGCTCCACGCCAAAATGCCGGAGCATATCCACCTTCTTCATGACAGACGTCACGTAGCCCCGTGTGGGTGCATCTGTGCACAAATCCTGGGCACACAGTATGAGGCCCCGGTGCAACCAACCGTATGTATCGACTGCGAGAGTTTTTCCTTTGTATGAGGAGAGAGATTGTTTCTCTTGGATCTCTTTTAGTTGTTGTAGTAGACCCGTGACACCCATAGTGATAGCTTGGAAAAATCGTTTGAAAAGAAGTTTAGGGGTGGGAGTTTGGGGTGGACTTAGTTGGGTGTATTGGGAAGAGATGTGGTTTGGAGATGGAGTCTGGGGACGCGCCTAGAAGTGCGACGCGAATGGTAAATAAGTGTTGGCCTCAGAACGTTGGACAGTGCTCATAACGTCGGGCATTTTTTTTTACTTGTTTTTTTATTTTATTCTTGATCTTTTTTATTTTTGCTTCGGCCAAAGTCTTGGTGAGAAGCTTCTAGAGAGACTTTTAGTATAGAATAATGTGGCTATCGCGTGCAGCTTGTATTATTTGCTTGGGCTTATATGTTTATTATGCTGTTCATGGCTCGTTCCTGTCACCTCAGTGCAGGATACCTTTGCAGCTCTTCGCAGCCATATTACTAAGACCAAGAGGGCAGACTGAACACGAACTCAAGAACTCAAGATCCCTTCAATTAGAAAAAAAACAGAAGAGATCAAAAAATTACAAACTCAATGACTCGAGGTGTATTTGTCTGGGACTTTTGTAAACAAGAACCTACTTCAGAACTCCTCAATCATAAAGATATACTATCATCTCATGTTGTGAGGCTGGAAGATTTCTCGTGGGGGCACAGAGAAACGGTGCTGGTAGCCAGAACCTGAGCTCTCGGAAGTCTGAGGTGTTGCACGGTCAAGATTTTGCGAGGGATCATACAGAAGAATAGGGCCAAATGTGACTGTCTGTCTTTGCTTGTATGGGCCCATAGGCTTGCTTTCAGACCCCGGTTCTTGCGGAGGTGTATGTATCGACGTGAAGCCGAGTTGCGATGGTGGAGCCGAATGCACCATTGGGTGCTGCTCTGGTAAAGGTACCCAGTTCTGGCGGAGCGGAGCATTGTTTGTGTTCGTGAACTGAGGCGGTTGCGGATGATGAAAATATGCCATTGGTGGAGCATTGATCACTGATCTGGACACTGGCACCTGTTGCATGGCAACGTGGCTATCATGAGTCATGTCAAAGGGAGTGCCCTGAATATTAATGCTTGCATTGGTGGGGACTTGGCCTGCAGAATTATGCCGCACCAAGTTGCCTTGCATTTGTTGACCATGGGGAATGCCAGATGGAGGACACGTTTTCGATCCTATAAATGTGGTGGATTTCGAGTGTTGCATTGGAGGTTTTGCATGCATATCACTGGGGTAATTGTTCTTGCTGAAGGTTTGAAGCAAGTTGGAATTGTAGATGGGTGCGGAGTTGGGTCCCTGGGGGAAGTTGTTGGGTGAGAAATTGGTGTTAACGTGAAAATGCGGTTTGCCAGGAGACGCAACAAATGGAGATAATGCAAGGACAGGAGAGGACATCACCATAGTTTCGAGTTCATCTGCTTCGTCGGCTTTGCTATTCTCTTCCTGAAGTAGATGCAAGGAAACAGTGGCACTACCATGCTGGGTTTTTGCGGGAGCAAAAGTAAACACCAAAAAGATAAAGGGGGCTTCCTCTTCATCTTTTTCGTGGATGGTTTGCAGAATAATGAGGTTTTCGAGATCTTGATAGTCCTGAGTTCCGTTCGATAGGTAGCCTAAGTAACCAGACCAAAACTTATTCATGAACGGCACCTCGACTTCAAGATCCTGGTTTTGGTTTAAGAATCCGTTGACCATTTCCTGGGACCGGTGCAATACTTTCTCGCTGCCTTTGTAGATGGTTGTAGACAGGATCAAGCTTCTACAAGAGTCGGAGCCCTCATTTGTGGGGATCTTCACAAGCAAAGATGACAGAAAGTTGCCGTTGGCCATCGTGAATTGTCGAGGATCAGTCATGGGAGAAACAGGCGAAGAAGCTGCGTTGAACTCCGAATTGAAGTTCACCTGGCAGTTCACATTGCAAATGTCTGTTTTCAGTTTGGCCAAACCACGAGATATTTTATCCAAGTCTTGAAGAAAAATAGCACTCTGATTAGGAAGTACCTTCTTGAGATCTGCAAAAGTATGTGTTTGAGGTTCTGGGATGTTCTCAGCTTGGAAAATGGTGAAGATGTGAGAACCCTGATTAGCGTCCAGATATTTGAAAGACAAGTTCATCTCCTGAAGTCGAGCCGGTACAAGAATGTCATTGGACACATGAGGCGAGAGTGCAACTGCAGAGGATTTCACATCTTTTGACGGAGGCGCCTTGGGAAGCAATGAGTCAGGAAAAGAGTTGACCTGCGGCGTAGCATTCTTCACCAACTTCAGCAATCTGGTGGATATTTGCTTAGCAGATCGTAGAATGCCGGTTTTGTTGAGCAACATCCGGGACAAAATCTTGTTCTGTGATGTGTATTTGAAGATGGCCGGGTCAGCAGCATGCAGAGCCTTGAACGCAGAGTACTTGGCATGACATCGAAGCAATTCCTCATCCAAACGCACTGTCCAAACTTTATTCTTGTCAGGAGATTTGAGGTGAGAGTCATCTGAGAATTTTCTGTCAGGTGATTTCAAGGTTTCAATGCAAGACGCAAGCTTTTTGCAGGGGGAGTCCTCCAGGACGGAAAGCTTACGCTTCTTCTGGAGGGATTCGGAGGATGTATTACCTTCAGCATTCTCTGTGAAGAGCGGCCCAAACAAAAACTCGTTGGGCGAGAAATAGACGTCCTTGTCCGATTCCTCATTGATGGAAGTAAGATTCATGGAGAGGTTCTGCGAGTCATCTGCAAGAGACCAAATTTCCACCGAGTCCGAGGTCCTGGCCAGTTCAAATGTAGTATCGTTTTCGGTGCTCTCCTTAGTGGAAGCCAGGGTCGAGTGATCTGTGGAGGCCAGATCGGGGGTCGGCTTATAAGAATCCTTACTGTTTTTGGCAAAGAAACGATGCGGCGAAAGGGAGCTTAGGATATTCAAACCTCGCGGAGATGTGAAACGAAAAGACGGCAGGTTGCCTAGGCCAAATGTGAAGGAGGGCGTCAAAGACACAGATATGTCTGCTGATCGCTTTGGAGTTTCGGGAGGCATGGTGTGATGATACAGAAGATGTATGTCGCAAAACTGTTCCACAGCCCTATTGTTGTAGCTGTCTCAATACGCCACCGAGCTCGGCTCTTGTGAGATTCGGCTGATTGTTCAGCTCTGGTCAGCTGATGTGAGGGCAGATCTTGTAAGCCCCAGAACAATGTGAAGGTAGCAGTTGCCAAGAGCTGAGGTTTTAATGGCGGAGGGGAGGAGGACGGGAGGAAAAGAGTGCTGTGGAGCTTTGTTGTTTGATAAATGAAGTAACCACCTGGGTGGGGAATACTAAGCACGGGTAACGGTGGGTCCGATGGGGAAAACCGTGGTTGGAGTGCCTGGCAGGAGTGTGTGGAGGGGGACATGCAAACGCGTATTCCATGGGAACAAAGCGCGATCATACAGATAACAGGATCATAGCAACCGATTTTGCCAGAGAGCAGGGCCGCGTGTGCAGGCCCCGACAACAAGAGGCTCCAGTCACATGCAAGGAAAATTCAAGAGAATAGCGGGACGAAGCTTTTATATAGTCTACTTTTAGGTTTGGAAGATCTTAATTTAGTATGTTCAAACCCGTGTGTTCCCAGGAATGGAAGGGGGCAGAATTAATGGAGCTCACGGCTCCAAGTAAGCCAATGCACAGCGAAAGATGCGAGTCAATTTCCCAGGTGCGTGTGGAGCTATTTTCCTGGCACTTGGCGCGTGGTTTTCAGCCCATGCCACGGCGAATGGCATGGCGCTGGACCGCCAGGTGCAGGAGATCAATTGAGCAAAAAGAAAATTGTGGCTTCTGGAAAAGCCAACTGGTCCTTCTTGGCAACACAGTCTTCTCATTGTAGAAGCTGCTGCGTCCGTTGGCCATATGATGGGCCATACGTGCCTAACCGTTTTTATCTTTCATTGTAGCCGTCCGATGGTGAGCACTGTTTCTTTGCATTGTGCTATTCTCTCATCTGTTCATTTAGTAAGACCTGGAGCTCCTCAATGAACGCGTGACAAAGCCCAATGTTGTTGAGCTCGGCGTTAGCAAATTCCGTCCGCAATTTCTCCAGACTGGCCCGTGCAGGCTTGGTCTTGGCCCGGTTCATCACCTTCGTGAGCGACTCGTAGATTAAGTCACAGTATACGCTCTGCGGCTTGATCACCGCGCTCTTGATGTGCACGGACTCGTGGAACGTGGAGGTGAACTTCCAGTTGATGGTGGTGGAGTTGTCCACGTTGGGCTCGCGGGGTCTCCGGGGCCGTCTCTTTTTCTGGCTGTTTTCCTTGCTCTTTTTGCGGGCTAAAAGCTGCTTCATGTTGACGTCGGCGGGGCATGAAGTGATGAACTGGTGATGCAATAAAGTCGATGCGTTGGGCCGTTGCTTCACCGACTTGAGCAAGCAGTACTTGACAAAGTCCTTCACCTCAGCACTGTAGTGACTGCCCACCAATTCGGGACTCTTGTTCTTGGAGATTTTGAACAACGCCTCCATGGGCTCTACCGTAGAGAGCGGAGGGTGGCCAACCACAAACTCAATTGCAGTGATTCCGGTGGACCAGATATCTGCCTTTGTATCGTAGCCTTTGGACGAGTGGGTGATCACCTCTGGGGCCATCCAGTAAGGCGTCCCCACCAAAGTGTTTCTTTTTGTCCGGGTCAAGGACATTTCACCACTCACGCCGAAATCGGCCAATTTGACCATTCCTTCGTCCGTAAGCAAAATGTTGGCCAGCTTTATATCCCGGTGCACCTTTCTTTGGCCATGGAGATACTCCAAGCCCTTCAAGATCTCCCGCAAAATGAACCCGGCCACATCCTCCTGGAGCTTACCAAAACACTTTAAGAGATCCGAGCACGAGCCACCTCCACAGTACTCCAACACAATCCACATCTTAGTCTCTTTCAAAAAGGTCTCGTAGTACCGCGTCAAATACTGTGACCGTACACGGGTAAGGAAATGGATTTCCTTGATCAAATCCCTAACGTCGCTAGCCTCGTCCAAGTCAATGATCTTGAGGGCGTACATCTTGCCTGTCTTGAGATGTTTGCCCTTGTAAACCTCTCCAAAAGAGCCTTTGCCAAGAAGGCAGTTCACATAGTAATCGTCTAAAGGCATTGTCTGGATGTCTAGAGTGTTGTCTGGTATATGTAGAGTGATATCTAGATTGTTGTCTACAAACTGTTTTTTTTCCTGTGAACTGCCTTGAAGTTTGGAAAGAAAGGGAACTGTTGAAATCCCTGTCTTTTCCACAAAGAAAGATAGTATAGGATTTCGCAGCTTTGCGGGATTGCAGCATTTGGGGCCAATGTGGCAGGCCTCATCTCCATGCGCGCTACTCCAAGTGATCACTCTCACTACTCACTTCTACTTACTAATTCTCATTGATTTCACTAACCAATGGATCTTATTGGAGAAATCGTGGAGCATGAGCCGGTTGCTCCGGTTGCCCCAGTGATTGATAAATCATCTGTGCAAAGCGGGTTTCCCCAGCTCAAGAAATTCGAGCTCAAAAAGAAGCATTCTAGGTTCAAGGCAAAACGGTCAGAGGACCAGCCCAAGCCCCAGAACCCTGTGGCACCAAATGCTCCCGCCAAAGCAGAGTCTCTGATGACGGAAGCGCAAAGAATCCACCAGGAGAATATGGACAAGATTGCCTCATACACTGAGGAAGAGCTCTCCCAAGAGCGAGAGGAGCTACTCCGCGGGCTTGACCCCAAGCTCATCCAAAGCTTATTGAAGCGTACAGAGGCCCGGGCGGCTGAGGATACTCATGCCCATCATGACCACTCGGAAGGGTACGATTGCTGGATTGGAGGTGGAAAAAATGGCTACTCCATGCCGCATCTAGATAACTCAGATGTAAACCGAGCTCTTGGAATCAAATCGGTGCAATTCAGTGAAGAGCCGGATGTGCAGCAGATTCCAATGAGTCACTTGACAGATGAGAGCGAAAATGAAGAAGAGAATTCAGTGGATAACGAAGACCCAGATGACGAGATTGCTGACGAAGGGTACCAGATTGTAGCCGAGGAAGAACCAGAGGCACCAGAGATGCACTTCCCCAAACCAAAAGCCCCCAAAGACAACCCCGAGTTGGATATCAACGACCCCAATTTCTTGGATGCTCTTCATGAAAAGTACTACCCGGACTTGCCTAAAGAGACATCCAAGTTAGCGTGGATGAAGGCACCAATGCCCACGGCGAAGATCAGCACGTACGAGGCCGTCAGCGACATGCGTTTCGACTTCAAAGGTAATTTGGTGGACCTAGATCCAAAGTCTCAGGACATGCCTACGTACTTGGGTCTCCACCACCACTCCGACAATCCCCAACTTGCAGGGTATACATTGGGAGAGCTCGTGCATCTCTCAAGATCCGTGGTGCCTACGCAAAGATGTTTAGGTATTCAAATGTTGGGCCGTATCCTTCACAAGTTGGGCTTGCATAAATACAACATTCTTCCTGTGATTGACGGCGAGGACGACGAGTCCAATGAAGTGATTCGGGCTGAGTCTAAGGCCGCAATGGCCCAGTTCGAGGATATGATGTGGGACTTGATCGAGAAGCTCCGTGTGATCGACTCTTTGACGGACGCGAGTGACGAGGCTAGAACCAAGAACCTTTCTGTTAGAACATATGCCATTGAAGCATTATGGCTCTGGAAGCAGGGTGGAGGCCGGCCCGACACGAAGAAAAAGAGTGAAGAGGATGTTATTGCAGAGCAATTGCAGAACATGTGATTACGAAATTGTGATAAATTACAGATGTGATACCATGAAAAAAGCTGGAGGGAGAAATCCAAGACAGGGTCTCGAACAGCCACTCCAGCTAATCAAAAAAAGTTGGAGACCAAAGAACGACTGCTCATGCTCAAGTACTAACGAATGAGAACTGGGATCAGGACATGCTTTCAAAACGAGAGCAGCCCGAACCCAGAACCATTTCGTAAGCACTCTTAGCGAGCAGAGGAAGCCGAGATTTGGACAAGATCACGAAGCCATGTCCCCAGTCGGCTATCTTAAAACAAGACAGCTTCCGAGAGCATTTCTCAAGATTCCTGATTACACCGCATGGTAAAGACGCTTGATATTCGCATAGAGACACATTGAGCCGATATACCACCTAGAAGGAGGAGACATTAGTCCAGTCGGGCAACTTAAGTTATGCGGTGAAGGCCTACACGATGCATATGGAAAAGACATGTATTGATGGTGAAGAAAAGAGGTGAAGATAATTTTTCCTCACCGCGCGCGCACCTATCACTTACTTCACATGCTGTGTATATCTAAAGGAAGGTAAGTATGGAAGTCTGATATTAGGTTGTTAATTTATTTAGCATCAAATGTAGTGTGATCTCAATGATTCAGTTTCTTGGAAAATCAGTACCTCATTGGTCATCTATGTTAATTTCAGAGTGTCAGTCCATAGTTACTCATTTTACTCGTTGAGTTACTCTTCAATTACTCATTAAGTTATCCATAAGTCACCCTTCACTTAGTCCTACACCATAAAACATTAGTCTATGCTGTAAGTTGTATGTGTAGAAAAATGAAATTCCTCCAGATATGAGACAGTGCTTGATCCATTTGAGCAGAGTGCACAGCAAACTATACAGCTAATCTACTATAGAAAGCCATGGATGTTCCAGGCCACCAATTACTAACTATAGTCTTTATTCACAATTATTCTTTTACTTCTATTAGCATTTTCTAGTCTTTACCACTATTAGTAGTTATTAGTCTTTATTAGTTGGTCCTACCTAATTAGTACATGTTTATTAATAAGGGTCTGTGCAGGTGCAAATCGGATGACATCTGGGGTACCAGTTTCTCGGGTCTTCTATGGCTGCCGCACTCTGAGTAAGATTTAGTAAAACGACGCATTGCTCGGTGCACATGCACTCCCGCATACATCCATCGCTGACACGCCTGCAGGGAGCATTTCACTTGGTCAGAATTTACTAATGGGGCCAAAGGTCATGTAGGCTTAAACACAAGTATAAATACGGGCCAAGGTTCCAAAGACATTTCCATTTTTCATTTTTCTTAGCATTCAATTCTACTGAAAACACCTTTCAAAGCTTTTCTCAAAATTACTCAACAACTTACACAATCAACTAAAGAACCTATGTCTTCATCTTTAAGAACCATCAGAAAGGTCTTGCCCGGAATCGAGCAGGCTGAAGGAGTCGGCGCCACAGTCAGACGTTCTATTGGTAACAGAAGTTTACGGAACTTCTCGCCCTTCTTGCTTTTTGACCACTTCTCTTCCAATGGAGTCGGTGGTTTCCCAGAACACCCCCACCTTGGCCAAGAAACCATCACTCTCATGTTGAAAGGTGCCTTTGCCCATGAAGATTTCATCGGATCCAGAGGTGTCTTGAGAGAGGGAGACTTGCAATTCATGACTGCTGGAAGAGGTACTGTGCACAGTGAGATGCCAGTGATCCATCCAGATGGATCTCCAAACATCGGCTTGCAATTGTGGGTCGACTTGCCCGAGAAATTGAAGGAGGTGGAGCCAAGATACAGAGACTTGAAGACCTGGGAGATCCCCGAGGCCGTGGAACAGGACGGAAAGTTGAAGGTCAAGATCATCTCGGGTCACAGTTACGGCATAGAATCCGTCAAGGAATTGGCATACACCCCCGTGCACTACTACCACTTCACCATGAAGCCAGGTGCCCATTTCAGCCAGAAAGTCCCTAAAGACTACAACTTCTTCCTTTACGTGTTGAAGGGAAAGAACCTCCGCTTACAAAAAGACACCGTGGTCAGCCAATACGAGAACACCTTCTTTAACCCCGATGGTGACCACATTGTGGGTGAATATCCATCCAGCGAGGAAGGAGAGCTCGAATTTGTTTTGATTGGAGGCCAGATCTTGGACCAGAAGATTGTGCAGCATGGACCTTTCGTGGCTACCAACAGAGAGAGAATCCACCAAGCATTCATGGACTACCAGTCGGCCACCAATGGATTCGAGCGCTTGAGAACCTGGAACTCGTTGATCTCCTCGGGTGTGGACGACGAGATGATCAACAACCAGTTGAATGGATCTTTCGAAGCCAGAGAGAAGGAGAGAAACGAGTATATGGCCCGCATCAAGAAATCTTTTGATGCCGGTGAGCACGAGCTCCCATAGAAATTGAGCTACAAGCTCTAAAGTTTATAGAACTAACTGAATGATATTTATTTATTGAACAAATAGACATGCTGCCATTGCAATCTGTAAGAATTGAATAAGTCTAAACAGCAGACACTGAGCCGTAGTTTGAAGCAGTCCCTTCCTGACCAATGGGGACATACGTCTCTTGGTATGGGTACAAGGAGATGATGTACAAGGCATGGATCACGCCAGGAAGGAAAAAGAGAAGCGTTATGCAAATATTCAAGGCCAAGTCCCAAGACCATCCTCTCTTGACCGCCACGGGAATGGGAGGGAAGATCACGGCCATAAGCACCAAAAACCAGTCTCGTGCGTGCATTTATAAGTGTAGTGTAATGGAGTAGTGAGGCCCCTTATCTGCTCGACTTTTATATGTGGTCATGCAGCGGGGGGGTGTGCACCCAGGCTAGGCTGAAGGCGAATCAAGATCCCATTCAGATATAGAGTCGAATTATATTTTTTTATTTATTGTAGCGATGCTAATGTCTCCCAATGAATGATTTTATATGTCCATATTAATTTTATACTACAAATTTTGGATTTTGGTATTTTGTGTGATGTAGGCTGACTGCCATGAATCTTGCGAATACAATGGTGGCCATAGAGAGGGAGCAGTATAAAGGAATCAACAAAATAGTAATAAAAATAGAAAATGAACTTATTTAAAAAATGTAAATCATAGATATATTATAAAGTCTCAACAGCTACCCTTTATATAAAATAAGCCCATAGTATATACCACGATTCAAGCGTATATCCTATGTTCTCGTCATGTATCGTAGTGTATATCACGTAGACTCTCTCACGTTCTCAGCATACTACACTCATTTTCCACCGCACTATCCAATAAGTACTTCACCTTGCACTACCTGATGAGATTAGGAGCCCTTTTCACCACCTTGTGGCTTCTGGCTTCATTGGCACGTGCTGTGTTGATTGAAGATGCTTTCAAGAAGGACTGGATCCATTACAATTACGGCACACTTTCGCTGCCCCAGCTTCTAGACGATTCCTCGCTCATAGGCCTCTCCAACAAGAACTACTTATACACAATAGACGTGGAGAATGGTCGCGTCAAGTCGTTCATTGATTTGTCGATCCATGGAAATGACCAATTTGCTGTGTTTGAGAATGTTATTGTCACCTATTCGAAGACATCTCCACAGATCTCGCTCTTTGAGAAGAATTCCGGCATCTTTATAGCTTCTATGGAATTGAAGAGCGTTCCGGTTTCCATTAAACAAGTTTCAACTAAAGGTGTGGCTGTATTGCAGTCGAATGGCGACCTAGTCTATTGGGAGGGCAATAAACTAGTTGAGTTGGGCTCATACAAGCAAAAAGACTTCACCAATTTCGGCACCCAGGATAAAACTTTCATTATCATTGGTTCCCAAAGCATTGAATTATCTCTTGGTGATGATGGTGTGAGTCATCAAGTGGTTACTTCCGATAAGTGGAACCACTACCTTATTGATAAAAAGCGTCCTGAAAGCTACGTACACAATGTGAATGATCAATACTCTGTCCAAAAAGTTGGCTCCTCGCTTGTCATTGCTAAGATCCTGAATAATGGGGCTGTTGAGTCTTACAGGAAAGACTTCCCATCTATTCTTGACATTGAAGTGAGTAATACTGCAGTGGCAGTGGTGACTGAAGGAAAGGTTGTGTTGATTAAGTTGAGCAAATTCTTGAAAACAGGCTCGAAAAACCTGATTGAAACGGAAACATTTAATGTCCCAACCCCACTTTCTGCGAGATTGTCTGAATCTGCTCTTTCAACTTTGGCAATTGAAGGAAATGATATGCGCATTGAGAAAGTTGACCTCAAGTCCAAATCCCGGGTTTGTTTTTCCATTCCCTTGGTTACAACCACTCCTTCTGGAAAATCCATTTTGGTGGATAAGCCTGAATCGCTCTCGAAACTTGACTTGGCCCACCACTTGGCAGAGGAAACCCAATCTGCCAGTGTTCTTTTGCATTGGATCTTGAGATACAAGAACCACCTTGTTACGCTCGGCAAATTCCTTTCATCTCTTCGCCACAACGATTTTTCTACTCTGCATGCTGAAGGAGATAAATATGGCTTTGGAAAGATCTTACTCTCGATTGATGACACCAAACGGATTTTGGTTGCGACCGATTCCAATGATGGCCTGAAATTGTGGGACCAGAAGATCGAATTCAAAGGCGAGCCTGTTGACCTTGTTGCTACAAAGGAAAATGTATACTTGGTTTCGGAGCACTCTTTGCTCGTGCTCGACTTGAGAACAGGCCAAAAGATCCTGACCGAGTCCTTAAGCACCAAGGTCGAGAAGGTGTTTCAAATCACGCTGGATAATGCTCCAGTCCTTGATGAAAAGGCTTCAAAAATTATTGCTTTGAAGACAGGAGATTCGCTCAAGTTCATTCCCGAAGATGCTCACCTTTCCTCCCCCCAGTACTTTTTCGAACTGACGGCATCTGGTGTGACTTCATACAAGTTAGTTGAAAATAAGCTCGTGAAAACATGGGGCTCGGAGTTTCCAAATGAGAAGATCCTTCATGTCAGCAAAAACAAAGACTCGTTGAGTATTGCTGCAGGAATCTCTAGGTCTGACAGATCTGTCTTGTACAAGTACTTGAATCCTAACGTGGTGTCAATCATCAGTCAAGCAGGGGACCAATTGAAAATCCGGATCATTGACGGAATTACCGGTGTTATCATTCACAAGCAGGACCATAACAACGAGAACATCGATTTCTCCTCTGTGAAACTCGAGCAAAATGACAATTGGTTAGTGTACACTTATTTGTCGACTTTCCCTAAAATCGAACAAAGAGTCGTTGTTGTCGACCTTTTCCAAGAGGAGAAACCAAAAGCTGAGGAATCCCCTTTCATCTCCAAGAATGTGAGCATATCGTCTAAAGCTTTCATCTTCCCAGAGAAGATCGAGGCCATCACTTCAACAACAACCAAATTCGGCATTACAATCAAGTCTTTGATTGCGTTGACTGAAACAGGAAGTTTGGTCGAGATCCCCAAGTTCGTGGTCAATAGTAGGAGAATCGACGACCGTAAGATGACTCCAGCTGACTACATGGACGACTTCAAGCTTACGCCATACGAGCCACTTCTACTTAAAGACCTTCACCTGGTCTTAAACCATAAGAACAAGATCCTCCTTAGTGAAGTCGGACAAGAAATATTGGTATTACCAACAGAATTAGAATCCACTGCAGTGGTGTGCGTGGTTAACGACTTGAATGAATTCTGCACAATAGCACAGCCCTCGTCTTCCTATGATTTGCTACTGACTAGTTTTGATAGAGTCAAGCTCATCATCACCATCGCTATATTGTTTGGTGCATACATAGCCACGAAGCCTTTCGTGCACTCCAAGAAACTCAATGCCAAGTGGATAGTTTAAAGACCTATATAGAACCTTATATGCAAAAGGGAACCTCAATTCAAAATCGATTTAGAGCCCACAATGTAGTTGATTATCTTGTTATGCTCTTCGTCCTCTCTGTCCAAGCCAAAAGTCTGCCAGTTGATGTCATTAACATCCGGGATGGTTTCTGTCTTGCTATCTTTGTAGATATCCCATACCATTTCATAATGCAAACTAGAAACCAAGTGACTGGTCATTTTGTCAACCAAGAAAAACGAGCCAGTTTTCGATTTGTTCAACAATGCTTTCAATTTGTTGCACTGATCGTACTTGTGGATGATAGTGAGCAATTTCTTGTTCAAATGACTCCATTCGGCATTGCCATTGTTTGTGATGATGGCATATGAACGAAGAAATAAACCCTTCACATCCTCATAGTGCTGGACCGAATTCAAGAGCGGGCAATAGTAGATTTGCAATAACATCAAAGACACCAACTCTATGCTAAAGCGGTAATGAATTGGAATCAGGAAGAAGTTTTTGCTCAGAGAGAACTTGTTCTCAAAGATGTCAAGGACATTCTTGCAACTGGACACAGCCTTGAAGATAACAGTCTTGTACTCATCGAGCTCAATATCCACGTTAGACAAATAGTAGATGTAAAGCTGGATCTTAGAGTATTCAAGCGACAAGTCTATCAAGGCATCATTGACCAATGGAGATGAGGTATGGATGAAAGAATCGAGGATTTGCTCAAACATGTTGAGGTTGATGAGTTTGCCGACATTGCTTGGGTTTTCAATCAAGTCATTCATGTTTTCATTCATTTTCAGCTGTACCAACGATACTTTCAAAATGGAATTGATGAAGTTATCATCATGAGAAAAATCCTGCTGCTTGAAGATGTCAAAATTCGCGGCTCTATTGATAATGTAGTCTTGGTGGAAGCCATTATAGTTGGAGGTCGAGAGCCCAAGTAAAACCAACCAGTAGTTGGAGTTGATATTGACGTACTTGTATATTCTCTCACGGAAAGTGTGGTCGGTTTCCGGCTTCCCGTCCATCTGCATGACAGTCTTTTTGCTGAACTCTTCAATAAAGTTCAACTTGTGAAGCCCAAATTGTAGAGATAAGCTTTTCATGAGCGAGATATACTTGACAGAGGTGCTATCTTGAATCTGCAGAGACCGTTTTTCGGGCAACTGCCAAGTGGTCAAGATTAACAATGCAATGAGGCTGTAGAGAGAACGAGGGGTGTTGAACCAGCAGTTCACCACCACCAAGTTCTGCACGTGGCCAGCCAAGAGAGTGTACTCGTCAGCAGAGCCCTCTTGTATGAGTGCAGATACCATGATGGACCAGAACAAAAGATCGTTTTCCTGGTGGATGGCATGCAAAGGCTTGTCAAAGAACGAGTCTGGTAATATGGGTAGGTATACAGCAAAATCCTTTTGAAATGCTTTGAGAAGATGCGTGGCTCTGGCCAAGGAGATGGAGACTGGGTCCGTGGTCAGGTTTGTATGGATGTTAAAAGAGTCTCGAAGACTAAGCGTTGGGATGGGGTCGATGTAGATAGGGTTGGTATCAGGAGACTTTGGTACATCAAGAACACGTTCAAATTCGCTTGAAGGCACTCTGCTGCCGGTTTGGTTCCTCTGGTTTACCTTCAAGAGGTTCAAGATTAACTGGGACTTTCGGGAAATCACAATATCGACCTTTTCATGCAAGTCTCTGACCTCCAGCATGACCTTCTCGGTCAAGTCGTACTCCCTATTGGAAGGCTTGGAGATGTCGAGCTGACACTTGATGTTCTTCTTGGAGCAGAAGGAGCAGGGAAACGGCGAGGTCAGGGGGGCATCACACTTGGTTTTGTTTTTCCGGCAACGAATGCACAGTTTCAAGACCTTTTCGCCTTTGGCCGTGGACTTGGGGACTATCATATTGCGTCTTCGGTGCATAAGTATGGCCACCATTATATGAGTATGCGTAGTAAACGAAGGGGTGGATCAGAAGTGGGATGGAAGTAATGACGACGTATAGACGATAAGACGTATTAAACGATAAGATGTAAGAATAAAAAAAAAAGAGTTCAAGTGATTTGGATTTGATGAAATAGAAATAACGGGGAGGTGTTTGGGAAGTGGGTGGAAGATATAGCCCGGAGGGTCTCACTTTTTTAGAAAAAATCACCCCAGTAGAATTCCTCTAAAAGTAAGCCTTCGCTTTGGGTGCGAAATTGATTCCGCTTATCGGCTTAGACAGACGATGAATAATTGTGCGCGTCTCATTGGCGCTCGCCAAGACCCGACTCGGTGATGGTGCGGACGAGAGCTGCGTGCGCTGCGCACGAGCACGAACGAGGTGTGCGGATGGCCTCGGTGCGGCGTCTCTGGCTGCTGCTGGCCTGACGAAAAGTCGAGTGTTCAGCGCTGAGTGCTCCTTATACTAGCAGTAAAACCAGGCCACCCGACCACCAGTACTACTACCAGAACACAGATTACGGGCTCGGAGATATCGTGGATAAATCAAAAACTGACTTTCCAGGGAATGTCGTATAAGAATTTTACAGAACGTTACAATAGACTTAAAATAGCGCTTGTAATACGAATCACAATGGGAAATTGCATTATGAACCCTTAACAATGTGACGAGGTTTGCAAGGTCACATTGAAATGCGAATTGTGTGCATAATGAGAGCGAGTAGGTCAGATTAAGCGAACACCGTTGAAGAATAGAAGAATAATAATAAAAAAAAATAGACGAGTAATTTTTGTCCAATGAAGATTAGTGGTTTGGATGGTTAGTACGCTGGAATGTACCGTATTTGTCCTGTATCTGTACTGTATTTGTATTGTATTTGTATTGTATTCGTATAGTTGTTATTGGTGGTGTATTGGTGGAGATGTCTCCACAATTTGGACCGAGCATCGCTCATCGCACTCACGCTTCACGAGTACTAGTAACGGACCGCTTACGTCACTATGGATATCCCCAAAACCATCCATTTATATAACCTAGCGCATTATAACCCCCTCAATCCTATTCTGGCCAAACACTCCATAGCTCTGGACTTTGTCGCTTATGAGAATGGCCTTACGTATCCCGGGGCTGATATCCACTGTGACCATTGCGGAGTCTATCTTATACCTGGGCTTACTTGTTCCAGCAGAATAGCATTCAAGAAATCCAAGACGAAGAAAAATATACTGAATCCATTACAGCCACAGAAACAGAAACGAAACTCTCGAACAAGGGTTTTCCAGTTGACTTGTCTCGTCTGCCAGTACACCAAGAAGTCAGACGCTTTACTAAATGAACGTGCCAACAAGCAAGCTACAGTGCCTGTGGTTCAAGGCAAGGAAGAAATGAAAAAGAAAAAGAAAAACCGCTCGGAGCTTTCTATACTTTTGGAGGCCAAGAGGAGCCAGGCCAAACAATCCGCGTCCAAGTCTTTAAGTCTACAGGAGTTTATGCAGTTATGACTTTGCTAGAATGTTCTCACAGCAAGAGCGTGGAAAACGTTTTGCTTAACCTATCAGCAGCAGCGCTGCTGCCTTCCTTGGTGTCTTTCTCACCGTCTCTCACACATTGTCTGATCCACCTCCTGCGCCGGAACACTTGACCATCGGTGGGGATTTCGCTCTCGACAAAATCATATACCCATTTTTCGTCGGTATCCACGATGACCAAGTCCATGACATAGTTGGAATTGACCCATCCGTTGGGGTCCAAGTCAATCTGCCACTCTTTCTCGGCATACTTCCAGTACTTCGGAGGCCTCACATCGGAAATGTATGTTACTTTTGGAATGTTGAACGCTATGCCTTCCAGATCTCCCTTTGGAGGAGAATGCAATGACGAAGACTCATCGAGCTCTGCGAGTTCCGGCTCAGTATGCTCTTCGTCTTCAACGGTATCTTCCTGGTTTCCTTGATCTTGAACTAGCTCATTTAAGTGACGTTGTGGATGATTATGCGTGTAAAAATTGGAGGTGAATCCAACGGCTTCCCACTGTTTTTCAGAGTTCAAGAAATGCAATTCGAACACCTCCACTTCCTTGGTGATCTCGCGTGCACCTTTATCATCGGTCATGAGGTTCATGAGGATGTTTTCCACACGGTCGGTGGTATCAAGCCGAGCCAACCTGGCCTCTTCGGTATCGAAGAAATCCAACAATTTGGCTTTGAATTTGGGGTGCAACCCAACCACCACTGCCCATATTGACACAAGCGACATGCACTTGAGCGGGAAGTGTTTCCAAAGAAAGGGCACAATGTATGGCAAAGTGACCATATTGAACACGATATTTAGCAGGAGCATCATGAACACAATGGAACTCAAATGAAGGTCCTCAAACAAAAAGTAGTGTTGGCCCCATAGTAGCAAGACATCGTAAAGCCGAATGTATGGCACCAAGTAGTTTTGGAGGTCTGTGAAGTTCATGATGAAGTCCCGCAGAAATTGGGACATGGGCTTGGGAGGCTCGTATTTGCGGAGCGGTGGGCCCGGGTGCAAGAACGGATTGTGGCCAAAATCTGTATAGCTCAACAATGAAGGGTCCAGCGGATATAGCTTGGCGTAACTAGGGATCATGAAGCGGTTGATGAGCAAGAAAGAGGGAAGCACACTGACCAAATATGGATTGAGTACTAGCAACGTAAGGATAAGCGTAACGCCCACGGTGAAGTATGGATTATACCAGCCGGCAAAAAATAGCATGAAGTCAATTACTTCAAAGATCGGCGACGCCTTCTGGGCCATTTGGGTGCTGTTGATAGACATAAGACTCACCGATAACGGCGGTCTGTCTTTATGGACAATCATTCGCAGGTCTAGGGTCAGCAGGCCCTCCACCTCTGTATTTATAATGACACTGAGCACCTTCTCCATAATGCGGTCGGTCAATTGGTTAGAGACCTTCTTCTGGTCATCTTCCAAGTACCAGAAATCGGAAATGGAGACCGATTGTACGAAGTTCTCTGCCTGATGCTCACGCAACTTGTCTGTATCGGGTAATTTAGTATCCTCCTGGTTCGGGTGGTCATCCAGGGGCTCTTTTAGCGCCTCCTCTTCTAGGCCTTCGGAGCTCTCCACGGCTATGATATTCTCTAACATCTTGGAGACGGATTCCATGGTGGCTGGGGTGGTTATAGGGTGCTAGATGGTGCAGCAGAGACGTGGCAATGAAGGGGAAAACAAACGGGAAACGGGGGTTTTTCTGAACCAAATAATTTGGAGCTTTTAGCAGTTTTTGGGTATTCAATTGCGTATAGTGGTGGAGAGTTGCTAAGCAAGTTCAGAACCGGAGTTAATTATATCTCATAAATCGCACCATGCACAAAGGTTATTGCTCCGGTCCGCAATGCTTGCAACAATACTCATGTACCGTGTTTACGTTATAATGTAGACCCAAAAATATAGACAATAACAGGCCCTGATCGGGAGGCTCAATAACAAATTAATAGTACATTTTCAAGACATATGCAAAACACTTAGGATCTATAAGTATATATAAATTCTTATATTCATGGCCATTTAAGTGGGCCTAGGATAAATATATATGCTCGTTCTTAGATCGCCATAATGGAGCTTCACTAGGCTCCGCCACGTCCCAAATCTTACAGTAATTTATACCTCAACAAGGTCCTTTAGAGGTATTTAAAATTTGTATTCTTTACGAATTATGTAGTATTTTATGTAATTTCCACCAAGAATCGTGTATTCCTACCTGTATCCTACCATGTATCTACCATGTATCATCCTACCTTATGTATGGTTGTCTATCATCTACTATGTCTCATTAATGCGGTCTATATGCTGGCTACCATGACGTGAGTTCCTGTTTGACGTGGATTTTCTCCGGCACTTCGAACTCATCGTTATCGGTAGCCACCTCGCTGTCGCTCTCCACCTTGATGGCTTCCGAGTAGCTGTTGCATGGAGAGGGAAGCACTTGTTCTCTCTTCATTCTCTTGTTGACATTTCTTTTTAGGGCTGGTTTGGACTTGGGAAGCGCCACCACTCTCTTTTTGCTGGGGGTGGTTGGCGGCGTGAAGGCTTGGGTCTCGACCTTCAACTTAGTCTTCTTGCTTTCAGCTTTGACGGTTCCAGTCTTTGTTGCTTCCAGCTTGACAGCTGCGCTCTCAGTCTTTAATCCCTCCAGCTTGACAGATGGGGTCTCCTTCTTAACGTTCTTGGTCTTTTCGAGCTTCTTCGAGTCGAGCTGCTCTTGCGTAAGGAATAAATCGGGGATCTCGTTACGCAACACACGGATGAAGTTATCACAGTCCGAAAGGATCTCGTAGTCAACAAGGCTGGAGAATTGCTTGGAGATAGGCGTTTTGTTGACGAAAATGACGGTGCCTCCACGTTCATGGACATTTTTGCATAGAGAGCGGATGAGCTTCTTGACCCCGTCCACTTTCAATGATGTGCCCATAATAAGCACCAAGTCACACTTCATGGCCATATCTATGCTGAGTCCTCTAGACAAGATCTCCGATTGCGGATGGTTCTCGCCATATAGAACAATGTCGGGCCGGAGGATCCCGATGTTGCCTGTGATTCTTTTGCCCGAGTACAAACGTTCTTGGTATTTGAGGTGGCAATTGGCACACTCGGGGTTTTCTCCTTCCTTGAGCATCATCTGCTTCTCCTGAGTCCAATCGTAGTTCTTGAGACACTGAGTACATGAGAGCTTATGGAGGTTTCCATGTAATTGAACCACGTCCAAGTCATTCCAGTTCTGGCGGAACGACTTCATGGATGAAGCATCGGCCTCGAAGAATTTGGAGGAGTCAATGCCACAGTTCAAGTTCAACGACTTCTCTAGACTGTCGATGTTCTGTGTGTAACAACGCAAGAGCTTGTTCTTCTCCTTGAGCGTTTTGATAAACTTATGAGTCTCCGTGGCTTTGGCCTGCAAAGAGTAGTTGTAGAGACCTTCCATGAACGTGCAAAAGATGGAAAGCGTTTCGTTGGACCGGAAAAGCGAGATGTCGAAAAGATCCTGGCCCTTGATGAAACTGCTGGGGTATTTGGCTTTCACGATGTTGTATAATCCATCATCGGACCTGAAGTCGGGGATTCCGGCATTGCACGAAATGCCTGCTCCTGTGACTAGTGATGTTTTCCTGGCCTTGTAGATAACTTTGCCCACCTCGTGGAGTTTGATAGCGTCGTCAGCGGAGAATTTGTGCGGGTCCGTGAGATTGATCGTTTTCATTGCGGATTTTGGTGCGGAAACAATTTGTAGGTGGGTATTCTTGTGTACTGAGGTGTTGATGATCCTAATGCCAACTTTTTTATGGACTTTATGGATATTATGTTTTTGGTAGGCCTGGATGTGGGTATGAAGAAAATCCGTGTTTGGCCCTATTAAATTTTCAAATTAATCTGTATGTGCTTTTAGGCGGTCAGGACCTATTTTTATAGCTTCTATGTGGTTCTGTGTGGTGTATGGCGTGGAGTGTTTGTGTGGTAGATCTTTGTGTGATCCTTTGATTTAAAAGTGCTCTTGCTATGGATGACGCGATAATGCTGGGAGAAAGGAGCGGAGGGTCTGTATGAGCTGGGGGTGAGGAATTCTCAGCGGTGTAGAAAGGCACTTGAGGGGTGAAAGAGGCACTTTTTGAAGGAGGCCGAAGAAGAAGAAGGAGTAGTTGTGCTCGGGAAAAAAAAGCGGGCTCTGGAAGTGAGAGGCCCCGAAAATCGTGTCTGGGAAGTCGACTTTGATGAAGGATTCTTTTTTTTAACTCTCACCGTTTTCTGCTTGGATTGAGTCGTTCTATTTACAAATTGGCCGCATTTAGATAAATTAAAGGTGCTCGTTCGGAATTACGTGCGCCTGGCTCTTTGTATGTCGAACGCCTGGCTCGCACACGAAGACGCTACTTTTGTTCGCGAATACTATGCCCAGCTTGGACAGACGCCTGTAGCTGGGCTTGTTTCATATGTGCTGTGGATTTGTTTCAGTTGGTTTTTCTTGTTAGGGTTAAGAGTTATGTCCGGCTCCTGTATATAGAATAGTCTTCATACCTTCTTCATACCCTCTTTTTGTCTTTTTTTGTCCTCTTGACACGTCAATGGTCTGGAACTCCAAAGGGGGTGGGGCAGGCGCGCTTGGGAACCCATCCTACATGGCACCCTACATAACTGCTACTTTAATTTCCATAGACTCCCTCATAAGCCCGTAGAGAATTTTACAGAGAGTTTTGAAAATTGCCTTGTATCGTTATTTGTCATTGATTACCCTACCACATCTACTTCTTCTAGTGCTCCACGCCTCCTAGGATTGCGTAGAGTTGACTGCCAATTCCATGATCAACCTCGTAGCCAAGTGTAAGAATGGATATGCAGAAAACGAGCCCATTTCGTCCACATCTTGCTTTGCAGTGCGCCCTCCGGATGAGCTCTCCCAGCCGTCAAACTTGAAGTCAACAAGGTAGTTGTTGGGCTCCAACTGGAACAACTGGATGCGCATCTTCATCAAGTCCGGAGGAACACACTCGCCGTCCTTGGCACTTTCGTCAACCATACATGGGCCATACTTCCACCTGACGCGAATGGTCCATAACTCTTCCTCGGTAGGCTTGGACCACTCGGCTCCTAGGTTTTTCAATGCGCGGTAGATCTCTCCCATCACATCCAATGGATAAGATCTGGATCTAATACCAAAGTGCCATTTTGTCTTCAGCTTCTTGGATGATACCGGGTTGATCTTGGCTTGATCTGCATCTGCATTTTGCATCATGAAAGCACGATGTATCGAGGGAAGCGATGATGGTAATATGGCGATTGTAGAGTTGGGCAACGTGGACAAATCCGGCACGGTCGCCAATGTTTGGTATGTCAACGATTGCTGGACACCTGGAGCCTTATGCGACGACAGAAACTTGTTGTCAGCATTGTTACTCCAAGAAGGAGGCGGACTTTGAGACAAAAAGGTTTCCATCTTTTCGGTCTTGTTCTTCTTGAGGTCCTTCACGAGAGAATGGTTCTCCTTCATTAACAAGTAGGCATCAATGATCTCATTGGAGTGTTGCAGCGGCGAGGGCTGCTTGTTAATAGCATGAATCACATTCAAAATCTCGTCTCTGTCGTAACCCATGGTCATGGTCAAGGCACTAATGACATCCTCGTCTATTTCGATCTTGTTGTGCACGGTCTTGGACATATCTGGAGGACACAAGTAGTCTTCCATACCCTCTTTGAACCACTCGTCTTCCATGATTTCATGGATGGTGATTCTGTTCAAAGGATTGACCACAAGCATACGTGTCAACAAATTCTTTGCACCGGCCGATAAATAGTTTGGAAGCGTGTAGACACCGTTGCTGATCTTCTTAAATAAAGAAGGGATGAAGTCATCGTCAAAGGGTAATCTTCCACACAACATCACGTACAAGATAACACCAGACGACCACACATCGACCTCGGGGCCTGCGTATAACTTACCACTGATCACCTCTGGAGCAGCATAGTTGGGCGAGCCACAACTCGTCTTCAAGAAGTTTCCGTCGGTCATGATATTGGACAAACCAAAATCAGCAATCTTGACGTTTAAGTGGTCGTCCAACAAAAGATTCTCGGGCTTCAAGTCTCGGTGGACGATCTTGTGCCGGTGACAGTATTCCACGGCAGCAATAATCTGCTGGAAGAAGCGTCTGGCCTCATCCTCGGGCATCCTGCCCCTTTGAACAATGTAGTCGAACAACTCCTTGCCTGCATACTCGATGACCATGATGATTTCGTCCTTGGACTTGATCACGTCATAGAGCTTGATAATGTGGGGGTGTCTTAACAAACGCAAGTAGGAGATCTCCCGCTCAATCCGGCCCTGCATGTCTGACTTGGCCAAGGTTTTTCTATTGATGATTTTCAACGCCACCCGTTGGCCCGTGGTCAAATGCTGGGCCAACTTGACTTTTCCGAACGAACCCTCACCTAGCGTCCTCAACACTTGGTACTTGCCGATACGGGCGCCCTTGACCTCCTGGCCTTCCTGGGGCGCCGCCTGGTTCTGCAGACTGTTTTCTTGCTGGTATTCCGACATAGCCGACGTCGAAAGTGGTATAAGCGTGGAGATTAAAGTGGCGGAGCGGATGGGAGCTTCTGGAGCAGTTGGAGGGTGTTGACTTTTAGAGTGCGCACGCCGAACCCTGGGCGCTCGTTGCGCACGAATGCGACGCTGTGAGCATGAATTTTCTCCCGATACTTGACAAGAGACGCTGCGTCTACTGCGATTACTGAGATTACGAGACGTGCTGGGATAAGCTGTTATATACGTTTTAGTTTTTTTTGTTTTGTTTGTTTGTGGCATTTCTGTTTGTGTTCATCTTTGTGCTTGTTTCTGTGTCTATTCCTGTGTATATGTGATTTTGTGTTCTTTGGAGAATGCAGATTGGTACCGACTATATATCTTGGGGATTGTAGATTACTGTTGGTGTGGCCATTTGCTGTGAAGCGTATGTTACCTAGCTATACAGCACAGTACAGTACAGATGATAGAATAGCGGCTCGGCTATCTGGCGAAATTGGTTCGCGCACATCCACTACGAATTTCCCAGTATACCAAGTAGACAGAATAATAAGTATGACGAGCGGATGTTTTTTATATGTTACTTGAAAAAGGGGGTATTTGGAAATTATTGTTTGCGGTCTTTACCGTTTTGTAGCGTACCTGTATTGTCTTTCCGTTCCGTATATCTTCGGTATCTCACTACAACACAGTATACCAACATCTTACTTTAGTGGCAGATCTGGATCTATATCTATATATCTATTATCGATATCTATCTCTATATATCTCTCTATCGATCTCTAATCTGTATCTCTCCCTCTCTATTATTTATCCGTCTTTTTAGCGGTATCTCTATTCCTGAACCTGTATAGCTGTATGTTCATCCTCATCATCTTCTTTATCGGTGTGTTCATCCATGTTAATTTCCATGTTTCTACATTTTCATGTAGTTGATGCGATTAGCCTTGTTTATCCATTTATTTCCCTGTCACATCAATATCAGCAATCACGAAACCTCAAGCCCTATTGTAATTTGTTTTTCGTTTGGGCTTTTCAACCCTTTTATTGACCTTTGACGAACTTGTTTTGGGCCGGAGCAGTTCAAGAATTTGGTTGGCCTCTTTGAGAGCTTTCTCATCTAACCCATGCATGATAGAAAGAACCTTTGGATCGGAATCTGGGGCAACATCCGAGTTAACCTTTGAGTCATCCTGTTCTGTTGTTTTGGCTTTCGAATCTTCCTCCGGGCTTAGAGCTTTCATCCTCTCCTCTAGTAGATTCCTGGGGATTCCGTTTTTGGACTTCTGGGCATCGAGCAACATTTGCCACAAGGCCACGCAGAACCTTGTGCTTTCCTCTTCACCAATAATTTCATCCATATATACCCGGATCACGGTAATATTCGGTTTGCCCCCTTCAGCACCCATCAAGAGCTCGAACACAAACTCCACTGCTATGTCATCATCGGGCACCTGCTCCTGCATTCTATCGAGGATCCATCGCTTCACAAAGATCTTGTTAACCTTTTTCAAGTCAATTTCTTGTTTGAAGCACTTGGTACTTATCTTTCCTGTCTTTCTTTTGTTTCCTGTTTCAGAAGCCATCCCTTTGTGATATGCTCTGCCAGGGCATGCGCATCGATATTTATAGTCGGCGTGGGCACGCCCCCACAGTGCGGGTCAGTGGTTGCAAATTTGTGTCGGCTGGAAGCGATCACATATAAAAAGCCATCTTTTCCCCACAGTCTTCTTCGTTCGCTCCTACCTTTTCCCCATACTAAAATCTCACGTGAACTCAAGTTTTCTTCATACCTTCTTATAATTTAAACTCAAGTTACCTTTATCATGTCTTCTGACGAAATATACGATTTCCCCTTGATGGACTCTGGTCTTATTGGCTTCCGGGCCCCTCACAACCCCAAGTACGATAGACTCCTCAGTGATAGGACTTTGGGGTACATTCTGGTGTGGGAGGAAGAGTTGCGGAAGCTGAGCATTCGGGTGCATTGTGATAAGAACATCTGGTCATCAAACTTTCGTTCTGAACATGAGCACCTCTACCCATTCGTTGTACCAAGCGTTCCCAAACCTTCAATGGTGTACGACTGGTCGGAAAATTCCTTGGACTCTGACTCGTCAGTAGAATCTTGGGACCGGAGGAAGTTCCTGACCGTTTCCACCCGTACAACTGACTCTTGGAACAAGCCGAAGGTCCAGTCCTTCACGTCTTTCACAAGTATTTCTTTGAATGATGGCTACACCAGCGACGAAGAGGAGGAGAAAGACGAAGTCTACCAATTATCTGCACCCAATCAAAGCGCCTTTCGCTTGCAGGTTTCGCCCAAGGCCAAATTCTTTGTGATCAAATCCTACAATGCCCTGGACGTGCTTACTTCGATCAAGCAAAAAATCTGGGCCTCGACGGACTTGGGCAACAAGCGCTTGGACAAGGCCTACAAAGACTCGGATGGCGAGGTGTACTTGTTCTTTTCAGTGAATGGCTCGGCTAAATTCTGCGGTGTTGCAAGAATGCAGGGGGTTGTCGATTTCTCCACCAGCAGCAATGCCTGGGCAGAGGCATCTCGCTGGAAAGGCATCTTCTCGGTGAGTTGGATCACCTACCGGGTGATAAGCAACAAGGCGTTCCGCCACTTGAGAGTGTCCACCAACGAGAACAAGCCAGTTTCAA
Source organism: [Candida] ipomoeae (assembly GCA_002370145.1). Taxonomy (NCBI): domain Eukaryota; kingdom Fungi; phylum Ascomycota; class Pichiomycetes; order Serinales; family Metschnikowiaceae; genus Metschnikowia; species [Candida] ipomoeae. The sequence goes on along the minus strand of NKZK01000568.1, from coordinate 258,780 downwards.
ACTCGCGGGACACTCAGGAATTGCCTGCAGCCATTGGCAAGTCCATGTTGGCCATTTTCTCAGTGGCCGTGGTATAAGCCATGCACACTGCGAAATGCGGAGCTGCGCAAAGTCAGTCGATTATTTTTCCGCCTCACCTCACCACGCAGCTCCTTTACACTTCTTTAGACTAATTTAATAAACTATATTTGAAACCTCATGTCGTCAATGAGGCAGGCTTCGCGGCTCTTATCCACATCCTCGAAGGCTCTTTCCAAAACCACCAAAGCAGGAAAAAATGCCAGCACCATAGACGCATCCCAGGTGGAGTACGGTGCCATGTCCAAAGCCCAAAAGGCATTTCTTGATCGGGTCATCAGGGTCGACCAGGCGGGTGAACTAGGGGCTAACTACATCTACATGGGCCAATACGCAGTGCTCTCTCGTCAATCGCCCGAATTGAAGGCTCTTTTGAAGCATATGTGGGAGCAGGAAATACACCATCATGACAACTTCAACCGGCTCCAGGTTGAGAGGAGAGTAAGGCCCTCTATTTTTACGCCTTTCTGGAAAGCAGGTGCCGTGGCCATGGGTGCGGGAACTGCACTTATAAGCAAAGAGGCAGCTATGGCATGTACAGTGGCCGTTGAAACGGTGATTGGGGGCCACTACAACCACCAACTAAGGATACTCATGAACCAGTTTGGCACTGATGTGTTCAATAAAGAAACAGGCAAATTGATCCCCAAGGAAGAACTCTCTGAGGCCATAAGGACATCGCCTGAGTTGACCCAACTTAAGGAGATGATAAGCCAGTTCCGAGACGACGAACTAGAGCACTTGGATACGGCGGTGGAGAACGATGCCGAAAAAGCAGTGCCTTATATGCTACTTACCGAGTCCATCAAGTTGGTGTGCAGGGGAGCCATTTGGGCAGCCGAACGAGTGTAAGGGTTCGAGTCTAGATGAAATTGCGGAATTACCATAAGACCAAACCATGAGACCAAACCATGAGACAAAGTCTATATTAATATGCACTAGACCTCCATCGTTCATCTTGTTCTTGGTCTAGAAAGATAGCTAGTACGGAATCGGTGGGGCCTGCATATAGGCGCACTCGGTAAAAACACACACTAATCATAACACACCGTAGACCTCAACTCAACCCGACCTCCAGTGGTCCACGTGCTCAGGAAACTCACGATCCCATAATAATATTTTATACAGGCGCTGCCTAAGCTAATGTCACGTGTCAGCTTCTCCAGGGCGAACGGCACTGGCCCGTCCTTTGTGGGGAATAGAATGCACTCCACTAAAGATGAGTTCCCACTACTCGACTTCAAGGAGCTTTCTCTTTGTCTCCAGGAGTGTGACTTTGTGGCTGACGAGGAGCTCGTGTCACGCCCCACGGGGCCTTATATTCGTGCATTATTCGAACAGATTCTAGATACTTTCATGGGCTTTTCGGCGGAATATTGTATTTCCACCACCCGAAATCTCTTGAGCAAAAGCGGCTCGATCAATATCTTGCGGGGGGATACAAACGAAGAAAATAGCGATTCAGAGAGCTACGACACAACCGATTCCATCAATACCTTGGTGTTATTCAGGGCCGTGAATGTGATGTTGGAGAACTGTGGAGTGCATGATTTCACTCTCATGGATCTTGTTCGGCCCGAAGCTCTGAGGACACGAAGGATTCTCAGCGGAGTCATCAACTTTGCCCGTTTTAGGGAAGAGCATTTGAAGGAATGCGAGCAGTTGGCCAGAGTCTCGGAGGAGAGCGTCCAGCAAATACGCCAGATCGAGGAGCAAAACATAGAAATCAGCAAGAACATCGAGGTGCTTAAGGAGAGACTAGCGGAGGAGAAGGAGGCGCCGAGCGAAAGCGAAAACGGCCATTCGGGCCGAAAAAAGTCCACGTTGGCCCAATTGACCAACTACAATTCCAAACTAGAGCAGGAGCTAAAAAAGCTCCAGAAATCCCAGGAGGCGTTGAAGCTAGAACACAGCAAGTACAAGGACTCCAAGACGCGGCTCCTTGAGAAGCTAGAAGACAATCACTTCCTCATTGGCGAGTCGTCCAAAGAGGTGGAGAAACTTAAGAACTACTCTTCCGCAGATCCCACGCTAATAAAACGGGTCATCGAGGAATTGAAGTTGAACCTTGATAATCATCAGCAGTACCTCCAGCAGAGCGAGGCCGCATACCGCAACAAGTCCAACACTGTGGATGCCATCCAACAGGTGGAGGACGAGTTGCGCAACCTCATCAAGATTGCCCAGGAGATCACCAACGACTTGCGCAAGCTAGATAATGCCAGAGACAATATTGTGAAGCAAGGAGACGAGCTCGGGAACAAGAAGCAGATCTCGGAGGAACTCAGCATCCATATGCTGCGAGTGCGGAGACAGCTCCAGAAGTCCGAGGAGAAGATCTCCAAATTACGCCAGCAATCGCTAGATAAGGAGCAGAATGCCAAGGAAAAGCTCAAAAGCCTTGAGCTTGAGTACGAGCGGCTTTCCAAGGACCGCGAGCAAAAGCAGGAGAAGCTCGACCAGACAAGAGCAGAAAACGCCGAGATCGAGGCCAGCATCAACTCTTTAAGGCAGGAGTTCGACACGGAATTCAAGAACGCTGAGGCGGCCGTGGCCAAACTCAACGACCACATCCGCGAGTATCTCTACGACATTGGTAATAGACTTTGAGGCGTCAGTGGAGCCAACACTTGCGATAATCGAACCGTGCCGCACCCCTATGTATATTATTATGTATCTATAAACTGTACCATTATGATCAAGAATGCAGTATGCTAGAAAATGACACTATGCTGGGTCACTAAACGTTTTAGCAGCTGACACAGCTAAGCTCTGTGGATGCTGGGACAGGGTTTCAGAGGCTATGGATGCAGGGGAGTCACTAGCCTTTTCGTCCACTTGACTCTCTTCCGCCTTTTTATTATGGCCAATCTGGTCTCCCTTGGGAATTCTTTGGTTGGTGGTGCACAGGGCAGCTAGAAGCATCAACACGGCAGCTGCCAAGTTCAAGTAGAACACATCATGCAAGGCCTTCATAAACGCATCGAGAGCTATTTCCCTTTCGGCAGTAGGTAATCTCCAGATGGCCTCAGGTGACTGCAACAACGACTTGGCAGGAATGGAATTAAGCACCGAAGAGCTTGGAGCGTTCCGAATGGCTTGCTTCAAGTACTACGAGCCTCTGGTGGAAAGCATAAGCTGCGAGGCCGTGACACCAAGAACTCCACCAATGGTTCGGATGAAGTTGATGAGAACAGTCACCAAGATCATTAAGCCTGGAACATGGCCTGGAGCCTTCACTTGGCCTGACAAAAGCGAGCTCTGGAACTGTAAGCCAACGGAAACACCCACGGGAATTAGGAGTCCGATTCGGGCAGAGCTGCTGGTGTTTCTGCCCAATATTAGTAAAAGACCCACTCCAACAGGACCCAAGACCCCTGAGATCATCATCGTGACCTTGATGAAGTACATGTATCTGATAAAGATACCATTAGCAGCAGAAGCCAACGACACACTGATGACTAGAGGAAGCATATCGATGCCGGACTTCCAGGCCGACTCGTTATAAATCACCTGGAAGTAGATGGCCAAGTAGTTGACGATGCCCATGAAAAAGAAGAAGTTGAACGATGCACTCAAGGTGGAGGCCACGATCTGAGGCACCACCACGATCTCCTTGATGATGAGTGGGTTCTTCGAGACAACGAAGTTGTAGTAGACGAAAAGCACAATCAAGAGGCCTCCAATGGTGAAGAGGCAGATGATGGCCGCCGAGTGCTATGGGTATTCGTTCCCTCCAAACGTCATGGCCAAAAGCACCAACACCAACCCCCCCAGTGATCAAGCACGTGCCCAAGTAGTCGATTTTGGCAAGCTTGGCCCGAATATTGCCCTGCGGCCGCGGAGGATGGAAAAAGAGCACCAAGAGCCCCAAGGCGACCGCACCAATTGGGAGGTTGATGTAGAAGCACCATCTCCACTTCACATGTGTAGCAAAGGCTCCCCCCACAAACGGCCCGCACACCGAGGCCACCGAAAACGTGATACCTATGAGCGACATGGCCAATGCTCGCTTATCGATAGGCATCGACTCTGACAAGATCACCACCACCATGGCCTACACCGCACCACCACCCAAACCCTGGATCACTCGCCCTCCAATCAACATATCAATACTATTTGAGAGCGTACACACTAGAGACCCGATTTCAAAAATTACAATGCCCACGGCCATAGTATATTTACGGCCAAACGCAATGGAGATTTTCCCATATGAAGGAGCCAAGCACGCCATCGGAAGCATAAATGCCGACGTGAGCCACCCCACCTTGGAAAACGAATTGAACTCATCACTGATCACGGTCAAAAGCGTGGATACAATGGTCTGGTCCAACGCCACCACAAATAACGAGATCACTACACTCACCAAAACAGAAACAAGCTGCATTCCATGAACATATTGTTGGGTGGCGGTGGTACCATCTCCAGCATCACTTTGGATGAATTTCCGGGCAGCAACTCGCTCTAGGTTGTCAGAAGAGCGTGGTGCCTCGGACGCTGTTTCGGCAGTCATTGTATTTAAGAATTACGCTGCAATGCTGTCAAACTAACTGGAGTTCCTGTACATGAAAAACACTTCCAGTTATAGAGTTTGGAAGGAAGTTCTAATAGTATGAGATGGTGTGGCACGGGCTCTTCTATTGCGGAGAAGTATTTGGTGCAGGAATGTGGCTGCGATTTTCTGAGTCATCTGGTGGAGCCGTTCCATGGCTAGCCCTTCATATAAGCTGAGCCGGTGGCGTTCTGCATGTTTCAGAATTGTTTTGAATTGAAAAGTCAATTGATAATTCAATATCCTGCTTGGAGAGAAGACAATTTACGCTGCGCAATATACAACAATCCAACAATGCCTGTGATCACGCATTGTTCGCTGCACACCGGACCATGGTCATGTGCTTCAACCGGTGGTTTTAGGAACACCATCTGCCTGCTACTGTACGGGGACTAAGTGGTGGTAATGGTGGTGGCCTAAGTGGTGGACTAAATGTGGCGTTGTCTAAATGAGGATATAAATCAAATTAAAGTTCATTATAATTTTGGGCGCGATTATTGGATTAGGGCCTGTTGATTCTAAGACTCTCGACTAGGGCTTATTGCATTATGCGTCTGGGGCATCACCCGGGCCCTCGGTTCAATATCTCAAGGAAGTCCAACTCGCCTTCTTCCTCCGCTATATTCTGGTCGATGGAGCCAGAGTTCAGGTTAGCTTGCTTGACAAATACGCCTGGTTGCAAATGCTTGTGATTGTTGTGCATGTACGTGCCATCCTCCGGAATCGGATCGTGGTACTCGTACACTGACGGGCGACGAGACTTGCTCGATTTGTTAGACACCGAAGCCAAGCTGCTTCTTCTTTTTCCCTCCGACGACGAGGCCATCGACGCTTTTCTCTCGTTTTGGAAAGAAAAGGAGTAATTGTCAAGCGTTTGGCGGAATTCATTGCAATTGAAACTTCCGTCCAACAAGTTGGAGAAATCATGTTTTGCCTGCAAAGCATTGATTTCTATGGAATCGGAACGTGCCATATCGGCTCTTTGGGCGATGTTGGCATCGGAGTCTTTCATGTCCCGGAGTTTTTTGTTGATGATGCCTTCTTGGAACTTGCCAATATTGGCCTCATCCGGAAGGTGCATGAATGGGAAGTTGAGCTTTGAGAGGATTCGTCTCCATCTAGAATACATTCCCAAATCCACCCTGAGCCCACCAAGAGAGCTTCTGGTGACTCTGGCTGAAGTGTTAATAGACTCACTATCAGCATAGGCCAAATTCAAGAGTAGATTCTGCTCAACCTTGCTAGAATTCTCCCTCTCGAACGTTCTCATGATGGTATACTTCCATGGTTCTTCACGGTAAAAAAAGACCACGGAGTCCACGAATCCAATAAATGGCTGGGCAAAGGCAGACACGCAGTTGAGCCACACGATGGGCCCGTGAGCCAGTTCATAGCTGAACTGCGTGCAGTGCAAGATAAAAGGGAATAACCAGATGGAAATATATGCCACCGGGTACACGAAAATGGATTTCATTTGTTTTTCAATGGTTTTTTGTCTGTAGCGGAAATTCTCGAGGTTGGCAGCTTGGAACTGCGCATTGTCCAAAACATTTTCGTCATCGGTGGGCATGTGACCAGGAGAATCAGTTTTGCTAAAGTCCCGGTTGGCATCACTAGAAGAAGAGCTCAGAGAGATGGAGGTCCGGTTCTCACCATCGGGAAGAATGCACTTGGGCAAAACATAGTCCCGCACATCCCGAAAAAAGTAGACGATGGAGTTGAAAAACGAAAGCTCCCGGGACAGCGAGCTGGGATATAAGCCGGGGCGGGTTTGACGCTGCATGGTGACGAAAACACCACCAAGGGCCCGGAACTCTTTGAGCACGTGGTAGTAAATCAGGCCGTAGACGCCAAAAATAACAATCACAATACAGTAGCGAGGCACCCAGCTGAGCACGATTCTCATCCAGATGGGGTCCTGCGGCAAATAACACCAGCACACAAACGAGCTATAGCCCTTGATGATATATGGGAAGCTGGCAAGAGCCATGGGGATCACAAACGCTAGGCCGTAGAAGTAGTATCGATAATTATAGAGGCCACCCTCAACACGGCTGGAGCCCAGGAACTTGACGTTAAGCTCTGGCTTGAAAATCAAGAGAAACGTATGCACGGCAAACGCCAAAATGGCAAAGTCAGCACCTTCGATAGACGTGGCGGTGAAAAAACCAATCACCTGGCAGAAGATGTTACTGCCGTAATTAGACTCTTGAGCAGCCACACGGGCCGGGAAGATCATAAGCACCAAGGCCTTCAAGAGGTCGTAGAACAAAAGTAGCGCTATGAGCTGGTGGCGAAACACCAAGCGTTTGGGGTCGATGGCGAAGTACATGTACAAGGCAGCAAGACACGCCACGATCAGGCACCCCGACGAGGTGATGGCCAAGTACAACTGCGTATCGATGGCCTTTTGCGAGAACAAGTCGATCTGGTTATCCACTAGTCGCTTAGCGGGAGAGCTGGCGGCGGCCTGCGCCCATTCCAGCCAAGTCATCGGTGTTCGGCCTCGGGCAAGTTAGACGTGGGATAAGGCCCGGGACAAAGGAACTCAAGGGAAGAAAAGGGGCTTCTTTTGGGCGACGAGGAGTTAGAAGGAGAAACCAGGAAAAGAGTCAAGGATCAGTATGTTGATGGAGGTCGCAAAAGCCACATAAATAAAAGTTGGGGTATGAAAGAATGAAGGTCTAAGGAAGAATGCGCTCGGAATAGGCTATATCATTTGGAGGGTGAGGGCAGGATTTTTCCGCTTTGGCTACACAAGTCGCGCGAAACAGAGCAGGCAAGACCAGGCCGCGCTTGGGCCAAAAAAAAAACCCAAGCCCCGCGGGAGAGACAAAAGGCGGCCCCGCTTAACAAAAACAACCAGACTGCTTAATAAAAACACTTGGGTGCTTACTAGCGATCCCCGGGGGGCCTCCTTATATATACGGCAGACGGGAAGTTTACAAACACAAAAGCAAGCTGCATATGTGGCGTGGGGTTACAAGAGGCGGAAAGGGGGTGTGTTTCTTTTTTTTAGTGGGTATGGGTATTTTTGGTGCTGCTTGACTTAGGGAAAAAGTGTCATGGGGCATGCCGAGGCCTTGGTGCTAAGTGACATGGTGGCCCGTCACGCGGAAGCCATGCGTACGTTTTCGCTACCGCGGATTCGCTGGCACCCGGAAAAATGCACGCGCCCCCGTCGTGCGGCACGAAGGTTTCTGCAACTGCACGGAAGCTGGAGACTGTGCAGGCGCCATGGTTAAATCGGACTGTACACGAGTTCAGGACGGACTGTATAAATATTGACAGGCTGTACACTAATTAACGGCCAGGGGAGAGGCTGATTAGGGTAAGACAAATACTTGTGTATTGATCAACTGAAATGTTTGCGTGTTGTTTGAAATATGGTATGGTATGAAATTACATGATTGTAAATTTTTCGTCTTTTCTCAAGATTTTGGGGATTCTTAGCCCACACTTCTAAGCACGAGCACTGGTCATCTCAATTGTACACTGGTATACTAAATAATACACTGGTATACTAAATAGTACACGAAATTCTGTCCCCAATTTAACTGAATTTTCAATATAAATAATCTGGCCTTGGCCATAACGTAAATCATAAACTACTTCCAAAGCAGACAGTGGAGATGCGTTGCCAAAAGGTCACCTTCTCGTTCCCTTGTCCATCCAACTTGTTGCGCTCAGCCAACTGTGCATAGTACATCTCCTCATGCTCCTCTACCTCCTTCAAGCCGGTCACCAAGTCGACTTCAGCCGCCTTTTTCCATTTGGTCCGGAAAAACACCTTGTAGCCAATGAACACCGCAATGTCAATGAAGATCATAAGATACGAAAACAAGAACGACTGGTAATCCCACGGTTTGTCCGAAGGCAAGAAGATCTCGTATGTACCCACGAAAATCATGATAAAGGCCAAGCTGCCTCCGATTATGGCAAGCCAAGGCTGGAACCAGCCCTTGAATGGCAACGTGTCTCTATCAATACCCTGCGCCTTGAGGGCTCGGAAGAAAAAGACATACACAAAGCATAAGACAGTGAAGTTGATCAACTGACAGGAAGTGATCAAATTGATGATCCAATTCAACACCTTTGCTGAGTCCTCGTTCAACTGCAAGAACGAAATGAGAGCCCAGAGCAACGATATAAGCACACAGTAGATGGGAATCCCCGTTTTGGTGGTGGCCGTAAGAAACTTGGGTGCATAGCCATCCAAAGCAAAGCCATATAACGTTCTTGAAGAACAGTAAGTATAAGAGTTTCCTGCTGAAAAGGCCGCCGTCACCAACAAAATGTTGACAATATCTGGCAAGACCTTGATGCCCATGTTCTGCATGGCAATCACATACGGCGACCCTCCAGCACCTGGCACCGAGACGCCCATAGTTGCCAAGAGACGAGGGTCGTTGTATGGCACAAGAATACCCACACAGAGAGCTCCGCCCACGAAGAACAACGTCAATCTAATGAACACCTGTTTATAGGCCGAAGGTAAGGTCTTGCGAGGATTGATGGTTTCACTGGCAACCAATGAGATGTATTCAGGTCCAGCAAAGGTGAACGTGGCCCGAATAAGACACGCCAAGAACCCCTGAAACCGGCCAAGGGCCCCAGTGTGGTAGGCAACGAACATAGGCCCAGGGTCTCTCCAGTAGCGGAAACCAAAGGCATCATGTTGAGGGTTTCCGCCCACCATGGTCACGAAAGTAAATACAATCAAGCCCAGGGCCAACACTACCTTGCCCAAACTCAACCAGAACTCGATTTCACCGTAGACTGCAACACCAAACACATTGATGAGAAAGTACAAGACCACCTGCACAGCCAAGGGAATCGCGGCCGAGTAGTCATCTCTCCAAAAGTGAATGATGGAGTTGACAGTGACCACCTCAAAGGGAATCTGAGCACAACACAAGAACCAGAAGTTCCAGGCCGTGGCCACTTCCAAAGCACTATCACAGCACCGGCCCGCCATGCGCACAAAAGGCGAGGTGATGGGTAAGTAGGTGACCATCTCCGCGGTGGACACGGTAATGAACAAAATGGGAATGGACCACACTATAAAGCCCAAAAGAAGATTAAGGGGTCCATTCACGAGCCCCTTGCCGATTGCAACGAACAACGCCGAGCCAATGGTGGCTCCGATTCCAAGCAACTGCACGTGGCGCCCCTTCAAGCTACGGTGGAGCTGGTTGGAGGTGTCCCTGGTACTGGCGGACTCGATGGAGGTGAAGGAGTGGACCAGCTTCTCGCCATCTTCCAGGGACTTGTGGACCAGCTTGGGGCTGGGCCGCGGCATCCGCGGTATGAAGTTATCTTCAACAAATTCAACAAACGTCATTGCATGTGCTTCATACGGATATACTTAGAAGAGGAAGGCACCAAAAGCTAGAGAATTTTCAGGCCGCTGGCGTTCTAGATATAGTGCCGCGGAAGAGATTTTGCATAAATGCGCTGTGGGGCGTCTTATATATAGCTGCAGTTAGTCGTACCTCACTGGGTCCTCGCGCCTGTGCATATGCGGAGGCGATGAGTAAGTGGAGCCGAAATGGCCCAGCACGTGAACAAGCATAGCCTGGGCGATGAAAGGCTCCGGGTAGAATTAGGGGGTGGGTCTTTTGCTGTGGGCCTTTTTCAGTTTGGAAATAGACGTGTTTGGAGGCGTACAACTGTGTATTCAGGTATCAGTAGTAACTGATAGTAGTACTAGAAGAGAAGAGAGAGAAAGGAGAAATCAGGAACGACAGAAACGACAGGAACGACAGAAATAACAGAAAAGTTAGAGACGACAGAGATGACAGAAATAGAGCAGTATTTATAGAACCAGATATGGTACAGGTATGGAGTCACGTGGTAAGTGTGTAGTGGTGTATGGGACTCTAGGGCCTGTAGTGATCTATAGTGCACTCGTAAAGCGAGCACGCATAAGTGAGTGGTCCAGTTCCTAGAGCGCACTAATTCCCACGCTATTCCCGCGCTATTCTAGCACTAACTCCAGCACTAACTCCAGCACTAATTCCATTGTCCGCACTACTAACTCCTATAGAGCACTACGCCAACACTCCGTAATATTGTGACCCCGTAATATTGTGACCCCGAAATATTGACCTAGTCTTTTAATTAAAATTAGATTAATAAATTACTTACTAATTTTGGTTTTAATATTATGGAGCACTTAAATGGTTTTATAGTTGTGTTCACTTGGTTACTGTCCACTTGGTTACTGTCCACTTTACTGTCCACTTTACTGTCGGAGTTAGCTAATGGGTGGTGGAAGATGCGTCTAATAGGACTTCTGGTGCTACTATGGAACTATAAACTTGTATGATCTACCTGAAACTATTATGAAACAATTATGAAACACTCATAAAAAAAAGAAACACTCTGAAACATGAACATCCATGAACCTCCTATATATCATTTCCAGTGTATTGTAGTATAATCGTTTGGTGCACTATTCCATGAGCGCACTCATTGCACTGGATTTATAGTTCTTTTGGACTGCACAGAGTACGTTCTCCAATACAGAGGACCACACTAAGACACACCTGAAACACTTTGAAATTCACTTGAAACATACTGAACCACTCTAGAACAAATACTATATTTACCAGAAACAGAATGTGACTGATAATCTGGTCTGTGTGCACTACTCACTCTGATATACCGAACACTAGTGATGAGCGCACTGAAATTCCGAGTGTTAGATTCTTGTTGTTACGTCAGGTACTCTGTTTATTATATTCATTCGCCGATGATTCCTCAGAAAGAGGAATCTGAGTTATTTAAGTATTTGACAACGGCGTTGCCTAGTCAACCGGTTGTTGCTAGGTGCAAAGGGGGAAAACTCTCCACATTCCATCTTGGTACTTCGGGTTTATCACATTCCCTCCTGGTACCTCGTACAATGATGGTGGAGAAGTGGCGCAATGGAATAGCCATTGTTAATATTAGACAGTGTAGGCTAAAAATGCCTCAATAGGTAGAGCACTACCTATGGTGAATCTAACACCGAGTGCACTATTTTAGTGGGCACCAATTTTGGCAGGTAATCTTAGTGAGCACATTTAACACTTTAAATAGCTTATGATTTGGGGTTTGATGACTCCTGGAGATTCGTAAAAAATGACCTGATGGCTTTTGTTTCAAATGGCAGCTTATCCTTTCTAGATATGGCTCTGCTCCTGTCTGTAGGCCAGACACTATACATACTTTGCCTGGACCAATTAAAAAAAAAAAATAGGACCGATATTAGTGGACATAAGCAGATGAATACGTGGCACTTTCAGATTTATAGACCGTTTGCTTTGTTCGATATCCTGGTATGACTAGTATCATTAGGTGAGGCTCGCTGACACACATGCTCATAACCGTATATGGTCCAGGAACCTTAAGCTATACAACCTTAAACTGTACAACCTTCACTGTACAGCCCCTACAACTACACCTACAGATATTTAATTTTGAGAATTATCATGTACTCAGAAAACATTTTGGTCGTACTATACACTTGAATAACTTGGCAGTCCCCAACACTTGCTACAGTATTCCTCAACATAGTTCAGGCATCAACTTCCACAGCCTCCAGGTCATTGCTGCAACGGAGCATATAGAACCTGCGTCACGTATTTCCGTTTATACCTGACCACCGAGGCCACAGCCAAGGTGTTATGCTTGATACTGGTGGTAGCCAAGTGGTTCAACACCACGTGGTTGGGGATGGGCAACGCTCCGGAGTTGTTGTCTTTGTCCATGGAGTTGAAGTTATTCAAAATGACGTTATCTAGCTGAGGAGGCAACTGCGGCGGATGAAGCCAGCCCTGCTGTTGTGTGTTTTTGGACTTGGCCTGCTCATCGATGGCTAGGTAGTATTGCTCTATCACCTTGGGCTCCACGAAAATCGGAGGGATGTCACTGATGTAGTTCAACTTGCGGGCATTTGCTTGTTCATCCTCCTCGTCTTCGTTGTCATCGTCGTAGTATCTCAGGTACCCGTCGCCCATGTCGTCGTCGTCGTTGATGAACTTGAAGATGGAGTCTGATCTGGGCCGGTTGGCCAAACGGCCGCGGGCACGGTCTTTCTTTTTTTGCTGGCGTTCCCGCTCATGCTGCTCCTCGGCCTCTAACTTGGACTGCTGCTGCCTCAAGTGCTGCTGCACATTTTCAGGCGTGACTTCTATGTAGTTGACAAAATTGCCCATTTGGTCTGTTGCAGTGGGCAAGTGGTCGGAGAATCTCAACTCGTTGTCAATGACAAACCGGAACCGATGCGTTCCCACGGGCAAACCTAACGTCACCACGTGGGTATTGTCGGGTTGCTTCTGTAACCCGATCATCTTTCTCCATCCGGTGAAAGACCCTGTCACGTACACCTTCTCTCCACCTTGCACCCATTTCACTTCCACGGGAATGTGCACTGCAGGGTCAGGCACTTGCTCTTGTTGTTGCTGTTGTTGTTGTGGATCTTGTTGTTGCTGGGGCGGCTGTGGTTGGTGCTGTTGCTGTTGCTGGTGCTGTTGGTCCTGGTGTTGTTCATGTCCTTCATTAGAGTCTGGGTTGGGCGACTCGGTCTGTTCTAGATGCATTTTCTCCGCGTCGTCCGTCAAAATCAACGTGGACTTTCTGCGTTGCGGAGGAGCCGCCTCCTGGTCGGTGGTGCTTATGCTGTCGAGAGCGTTGGAAACGTCCAACATGGATATATCTTTCTGCTCGGACATTAGAGGCGATCAGGACGAAACACAAGGGATAATAAGCGAGTAACGGTTATGCAGCAAAAGCTTTTTAGTAGAAAAGGCCAGTGATGTAGCCAATAAGAAGCTTGGACGAGATCACAGTGAGGTTATTGTGAGGAACGTTAATGTAGACACTGGAAGTGGGCGAAAGCAGATTTGAACGATGGAATGGGGGCAGGACTGGGGGGGGAGCTGGATTGGACTGGACTGCACAGAGTGTTATGACAGGCGTCCGGGTAGAGAGTGGAAGATGGGGGGAAAACGGAAGGGCGTGTGGAGGAAACCTGTTGTTTGGGGTGGGTGAGGCCTATGCGGTGGAGGTTGGACCCGGGCGGAAAATTGGGCTTTTTTTCGCTCACAGGTGTTATCATGAGGCGAGCGCGGGCCGCACGTGACCCTGGGCCTTTTTCTCTGGTCCTGTGGCTCTGTTAGTCCTTTTTCTCCGGAATTGTTTAAAAAAATTGGGTGCTGGTGCTTTATGGGCAGGAGCAGTCCTTTGTTCTTTTCGGAGATGGTGTAGTTCCTGAGGGTGGTGCAGGCCTGGGGTCTCGGGGAAGCGCATGTGCATGCACTTGGGAGCTCCGATCTTACGAGGTGTGCGTCAGGATTCGAGGCAAGACAGATAAAAAGAAATCCACAGGGAAGATGGAGGGTGGAGGGGTGGAGTATCTGGGAGATGCAGTTGTGACGAAAGAGCGTACAAAATAGCGTATGGAAAAAGGGAGGTATGGGTGGTGGTGGTCATAGAGGGAGAAATAGACAATGTCAGGCCAAATGTAGAGGTAGAAAATAGACGGCCTTTAGGGGTAGAAAGAAGAATTTTGGAAGTGCTTATTGCATCCAGTAACAGGACAGGGAGTGCCTGTAGCGAGAGGAAGCGCAATAGAGATAATATGAGACGGAATTAGATAATAAGGCAGGAAAGGGAGACAATAAAGCAGGCCCACAATCCACCTGGCATGTGAGTCAATGTGGTGTTTAATTGATTGAAGTGCATCCTGGCCGGTATACAAGGCGGCAACCCGCATCACCTGAAACACCGATGAAACGGCAAGTGGCATAAGCAGGATCACCCCGAAATGCACCAGAAGTGAGTGTGGAGGGCCATATACAAAGGAACTCTCAATGCACGTATGTCACAATGCATGCACTAAGGCTCCACTTAGTATGCGCGAGCGCCGCACACTTCGCGGTCCTTCCGCAACACTATTGCGCAGGCTCAAATAGGCAATGTCTTCGAACTCATGAGTCGGACTCTGCATGGGTTTTTGGCGTTAATCTGCAATAAAACCATCTTTATCGTGCAGATCCTCGAGATGGCGTCTGCAAGATCCCGCTGGGCATCGTAAATCCTGGTGTACTTAAGCTGCACCGGCCGCCGCTGTTTACTGCAAAACGTCCATTCCCATCTATCGCCATGATCTCTGAAATCGACCCGCTGCAAATCGTCTTGCAGTACATGGGAGGCAACCAGACGGCCATGGTGCCGTTCTCCAAGTTGGATGACTTTCTCCACGTGACCATCCGCTCCAGTATGGTGCAGGGTCTTGCCATTGGGTGCTGTATTCTTCTCATATTCCTCTCGTGGTTCATCATCATCAATAAGAAAACACCCATTTTCTTTTTCCACCAGTGCTGCCTGTTGTTTTTGGCCGTGCGCTCTTCGTTGTACCTTGCTTTTTTATTGGGCCCTCTCAGTTCTGTGTCGTACTCTTATACCGGGTTTTTCTATGGGTATTGGCGTGCCTTTAGGGTCACGCAGGCCGTGAACGCTATGTACGTGATCCTCATCACCGCCATTGAAATTGTGTTTGTTTTCCAGACATATGTGATTTTCCGCCTGGCAGCAAACCGGATTTGGAGTATCATCATCACCTCTCTTTCCGCCCTGCTTGGTATAGTGGTGGTGGTGGTTTATATCGTCACCATTTCCCACACCATGCAGCGCTCACGGGCTAAGTTTGAAGGTGTATACGAGCCCACGGCGTCCTGGGAAAATAATGTGCCTTTTATCTTGTTTGCTGTGTCTTTGAATTTGAATAGTGTGGTGTTGATTTCCAAACTCGCCATGGCCATTCGGGCCAGACGGGTGTTGGGCTTGAAACAGTTTGACGCATTACATATTCTTCTCATTATGTCCGTGCAAACATGCTTGGCTCCTTCGATTATGGTGATTTATAATTTCGCCAAATCCAAGGTTTCGTCGGTTTATTTCAACATCAGTTTGATCTTGGTGGTGTGCAGTTTACCATTCAGTTCGTTGTGGGCATCGTCGGCCAATAACTCGTCCAACCCCAACTCGTGCCAGAACACGGTGCTTTCAACATCACTGGATGCATCGAGCCAGACCATCACTTTTAGTGAGCCCGGGTCGGCCAAAATGCAGAAATTCGATAGTCCCATTTCGGGCTTCGACAGAGCTACTCTCGCTCACTCGGTAGGTGGAGATACCGACTCCATCGAGAGGATAATAGACGAGTTGAAAGAGACTCCTTAGACGGTTAGGCCCGATATTTATAGATCTTAATTTACTTCTTACTCATGCCACGTAGCATTATATTTAGCATTATATTTTAGCATTATATTTTAGCATTATATTTTAGCATCACATGTATATTGTCATGTAGCGTGCTGACGTTTAGAATGACCATGTGACCGGGCTCGTAACCTATTGCGACCAGGGCCATGAGCTCCAGTGTCCACCAAAACGTGAGTTACCAGAGTAATAGTAAATACGGTTGAACAGCTTCCTGCATATCCAAATATTAACCCCGCATCTCTATACAAAGAAATGTACAGGTGTGATCATGACCGGTGGTAGGGTGGGCATCCGCTGTAGCAGTGCGAGCCGAGTCGTGCACACTATCAAGACATGCACCATCTTGGTCCAGTATCTTCAGCTACTACATCCTCCTCCACACCCCCCCTGGGTCCATACACGCCCGGTCTTTGCCACCCTTCAAGCTATAAAAGCAGCCGGTTCCCCCCAGAGCAGCCAGCAGTGCACATTCCAGCATCCACCATGGCGGAGTTCGATAGCCCGTTCCAAATGGACGAGGACATCAAGTCCCCCAACACAGGCACCAGCTCCACCGAGCTGCCGAGTGGTGGTCTTATCAACCCGCAAGACAATAAAAAACAACATAAACAAGCGCTTAATGGCGACTCCCGCTCGCATCCGCCGGACCCTCTGAATATACGATCTCGTTTGGCGTACCTTAAGTTCGAGGACAATCCAGGCACCACTACTGAAGAGGATGAAATGGTGTATGAGGAGGATCTTGACGATAAATTCAATAAGGCTGAGGCTGACAGATGGACGGCTCAACTGGCGGCCGAAAGGGAAAATGAGCCGTTGGCTCCGCCTGAAAACTTTGCCCCAGTAGTCAACCGGATCTACCGGTCGTCGTTCCCACAGCCAGCCAACTTCCCATTTTTGAAAAAACTCAAACTCAAATCAGTGCTTTGTCTTATTCCAGAAGACTACCCGGAGTCACACCGGGACTTTTTTCATCAGGAAGGCATCAAGCTTTTCCAGCTCGGCATGTCAGGCAATAAGGAACCGTTCGTGATCATTAGTAGCGAGCTCATAACCGAAGCCATGAAGATCGTGCTTGATCCGGCCAACCATCCTATATTGATCCATTGCAACCGGGGAAAGCACCGCACCGGATGTCTAGTCGGGGTGTTAAGACGTCTACAGGGCTGGTCGCTCACCATCATTTTCGACGAGTACCGGAAATTCGCTGCGCCAAAGGAACGACCCATGGACCAGCAATTCATCGAGTTGTATAATTGCGATAACATCCTTGAGTTTGCATATGAGAATCTGTTTTTGCCTTTACCATGGGACTGACCATGATTATATTGAATTTCCCATAGTCATGTACTATCAAACCCATAGACCAGATACAAATGTGATAGAGGTGGAGACAGATGAAATTAGATGAAAATGGAGATAATGATGGAATTAGATGGAGATGATTAATGATGAGATAAAGAACCAGATGGAGATTACATCCCGGTGTCTACTGGTTCATGATGGGTAAAGTGGGTATTATTGCAGGTGTATTGGTATTACATCTATTTGGAAGGCCAGAAAAACTGCTTACCATAAATACCGGCATTTCCCAAGGCCAAAAGAGATAATGCAACCGGACTCACGCGGCCGTGGAGAAAGCTTCGGAAAGAAGGCCGGCCATTGACTATGGTGTATAACGCAGACCATGCAAAGGTGAAGCCCGAGCCATTGACCACGTCGCCGTCATAGATGATCCAACTGCCTAGAGCGTTGGCAGCGCCGAAAAGCAAACACGTTTTTCTGGAGGGCTTTGCAAGTGCAGTTGACTTGGAAAATGCATATAAGCCTCCCGAAGAACCAGCCTTGACCGGTATAGCTTGGGGCGACGAGAGACCTACGTAGAATAGAGACGCAGCCATGGCAAGTGGGGGGAGCGAGGATTGCGCCGCGGAGTTGACGTACGTGCAAGCTTGTTTTTTGAAATCGTCCATTGATATTGGTAGAAGCAGCTAAAGACGCTGGTTATAACTCTGGGGAAATAGTTGCTGCCCTTAGACCCGTACACCAGGGCATACATGCATGCACCACCGAGAGAAAAAAAAAGTGCTGATTTCCACTGCCTCACACCAGAGAAGCTTACCCTGAAGCTTCCGACCCCCCCTCCTAGAACACATATTTACATTAGAACAGAAACTGTTCACTACATCAAAATCAACCACAGGTGTATTGTACACTAATTTACATAATTCCCGAAAAAACCTAAGATCTCTCGCCCCTCAATCTTCTGGCCAATTGGATGTCCTTCTTTTGGATAGTGACTCTCTTGGCGTGGATGGCACACAAGTTGGTGTCCTCGAACAAAGACACCAAGTAGGCCTCAACGGATTCCTGCAAAGCACCAATGGCGGAGGACTGGAATCTCAAGTCGGTCTTGAAGTCCTGGGCGATTTCTCTGACCAATCTTTGGAAAGGCAACTTTCTGATCAAAAGCTCGGTGGACTTTTGGAATCTTCTGATTTCTCTCAAGGCAACGGTACCTGGCTTATATCTGTGAGGCTTCTTGACACCACCAGTCGATGGGGCAGACTTTCTGGCAGCCTTGGAGGCCAACTGCTTTCTTGGAGCCTTACCACCGGTAGACTTTCTTGCTGTTTGTTTGGTTCTAGCCATTGTGTGTGTATTGATAGAATCTAATCAAAAAAAAAAGTTCTGGGGTGGGTGCGTGCGCCTCTTATATATGGAATTTGCAGTTGCAGCAGGTGTTGTTTTGGAAAGCGCGCTGGCGTGGGTCCTGGTGAAGCTTACCGTGACAGAGAGTGCGAGTTCCTGTGGATTTCGGGTACGTGTGCGGGTGTTTGGCTGCGTATCTGGAGGGAGAATGGAGAGGTCGCGTGCGGATTCACGGTCAAAAACGAGCAAAAACGAGCTTCTCTGGCAACGGGAAGCCACGATCTGCACGGGGCGCGGTTTCTGGGCCGCGAAAAAACGGCTCGTTGGCGTGCTACGATCTGCGCCACTCTTCTGTAAATCAAGGACCGCTGATTCGCGCGCTTTCTGCCCGTCTCCACGCACATTCCCATTTTGCTCGCGCTTTTCGGCCACTTCGCTCGCGCCTAGGGACGCTTCTCCCGCGACTTGGAACGGTTCTCGCACGCCACTTGTTTGTATTATGCTTTCTCGGCACGTCAACAGTGCCCCAAATGCCCGAGGCGGTGCCTGCACTCGCGCCCCAGAGTGCAGTGGGTGCAACCAGGCACCCGCATCTCTCAAAGTATATAAAGATTGCCAGGCCCCCCCACCTTCTCTCTTCTTTTAATATTATCAAACAATTAATTAAATATGTCCGGAAGAGGAAAAGGTGGAAAAGGTCTTGGAAAAGGTGGTGCTAAGCGTCACAGAAAAATCTTAAGAGACAACATTCAAGGTATCACCAAGCCAGCTATCAGAAGATTGGCCAGAAGAGGTGGTGTTAAGCGTATCTCTGCTTTGATCTACGAGGAAGTCAGAGGTGTGTTGAAGTCGTTCTTGGAGAACGTCATCAGAGACGCCGTCACCTACACTGAGCACGCCAAGAGAAAGACCGTGACTTCTCTTGATGTCGTCTACGCTTTGAAGAGACAAGGTAGAACCTTGTACGGTTTCGGTGGTTAAACGACTTCTTGCTCCTCAGTGTGTATTACTAGTTTCTTTCTCCAGTGTATATTAGAATTTATTATCGATTCGAAAACTTGTAGACATTAATGTGATCTGCAGATCCATCCACTACTAGCTAGCTATGGGTATTGTTGATCATTTTGGTAAGTCTAGTGGTGGAAGGTCCAGTGGTAGGTCTAGTGGTGAACAAAAAAATAGACTATCTACATGGCTAGTATACATTTATCTATTAATACGCATTGATCTAACTACTATCCATTAATCTCGTGCTATTGTCACTCGCCAATCTTCTTCCCCTTGGCCAACTTGCTCTCTATTTTCTTGGTCACGCCCGCCTCGATCTTGTTGATGTCGATGGGCTGGAACGGGCTGAAATTATCCGCCAACACCTCGGCGTATCGGCGAATGCAAACGGAGTTGGCGTCCTCTAAGTCCTTGAGTTTTGGCGGACACACACACCGGCACCCCACGCCGTTTTTGATTGGCTCATCCGGTTGTGTTTTCTCGAAGATGGCCTTGTACCACGCACTGGGAGGGTCGTCCTTGAAGCCATTGGACTTGTAGGGGAGCTGCTTGCCCGGGGCGTTGTTAGGACAATGTCCCAACGTCGAATGCTTGTAGCCCACATCTCTAAAGTAATGCAATTGCTCTCTCGGAAGCATCATTGCCACGGCCAACGAATGCACAGGTGCATCTCCCCATCTTTCCTTGTAGAACCCACCCGACGTTTCTAAATGCTTGAAGTAATCCTGGTATGTTTTGGATAAAAAGAGGTCTGTACGAGCGATTTCGAAGTTGGACCAGAAGTGGCACAAGTTGTACTCTTCATTATCAACTTTGTCTTCATGGAGCGGTGGTTTCTCCAGCGCCAACTCAAAGATATCTCGAACATTCTTGAAGTCCTTGATGCGTTCAAGGTCCTCATTGGTCTTGTTCTTTACCTGTAGGAGCTTTTTCAAATTGATGTTCTTCTCTGCCTGTTTAATCAAATCAGGAAAGCTGGACCACGTCCTGTACATGTTGGCATTCAGGCCGGTCACATGACGGTACTTCCTGGCCACAAAGTCCCATGCCGATTGCACCTGGATTTTGTTCTTTGCGATGAAGGCCTTGGTCTCTAAAAACAACGATGGAGCAGTATAGTACAACTCCTCTATGGTCACGGTGAAGCCGTACAGCTTGTTGTGTTTTTCCATTTCAATGAATGGATCGTACGTCAAGTCACAGTAGAACTCCACGTTCGGTTCCACTCTCCAGTACCAGTCCCGCTTCCGAACCAAAGGATGGTCGTAGAAATGGCCCGAGTAGAACCGGCACATTTTATGGTACGACTCCATATTTCCGTACATGATAGTACGGTCGCCCTGGCTCTCGATGTACTCGACCAACTCCATGCGGTCTACGTCTTCAGGGAAGTCCCAGTGTTCCTTAGGCACCAACCCAAACTCCACCTCTGCATTGGTGTGTTTCTTCACTGTTTCCTTGAAAGTATCGTCGAACTCAACGTCATTAAGAAACACCCATGGATAATTGAACCACTGGTTAAAGTGTCTTTCGATGGACTTCATAGAGCTGACCACATCATCGATCTCGGAGTTTCGAGACAACATCACGAACGAGGCATTGGCCCGAGGAGCAGAGATGTCTGGTTCACGGCACCCGATCTCAAAAGGGAAATCTCGCTTGGAGCTAAGGATCTTGCGGCTCAACTTGCGGTCACGTGGGTCCTGGAAGTTGACGTGGTCCGTAAGGTTCGCAATCTCCTTTCTAGTCTTAATACTCTTAATGGCAAACACCAAAAAGAGCACCACCGGTAAAATGATCACCACCAAGAGTAGCAACCTTCGTAGTATCTTCAGCACAGTCCACGTGGACATCTCCTTGAGTTTCTGCCCTAGACGGGAAGTCTTGAGCCGCTGCACCAACAAAGGCTGATTCGCAACCGTGTCCTTGTGTTGGTGACCATCGGAGGCATCAGATCCACTGGTGGACATGGAACTGCCCCAACGATGCTCCGACAAGTCGTCGAGCGAAATATCGCTTTCCCGAGACATGAGTGTGGATCAGGGCTCCGAACGGAAAATGAATGTGTGGATTTTTTTGTTTTGTTGCTTTTGGTTGCTATTGCTTCTGTAGCCAATACGAAGCGAAGCGAAGGCCGAAAACAGAAATCAGGCAGAGTAAGAGCGAAGGTACCTGCAGCTAGCAAGTCTGATGGGGGGGACACAGAGAGTTGCAAGAAAAAAAAGACGACGTAGCAAGAAGCAACAGAGACAACGAAAGTCGCCAGCCACAAGTGTAAGTTGGCGAAAAACGGCTGGGGTTGGAAAGACCACAAATGTGCGGGACGGCAGAGAAAGAAAAAAAAAACCTTGTTAACTATTGATCTTATCGCGCGCGGTGCAGAGGCTAAAAAACCCACCCGTCCTCGAACGTTGGTCCGGCACACACGGCGAACAATAATGATCCAGACTACAGGTTCGTGACTTGTCAATAGAAAAAATGGCATTTATTGAAGATACAGAGAAATTTGAAAGAGACGGGTGTGGGCATGGAATTAGGCGAATTAGGGAATTAGGGAATTAGGGAATTAGGGGTGCACTTTGGGGGGGATTTCTGTATTAAATTTTGTAGAAATTGGAGGGGTTTACCCAGCTAGTAGGGTGTAGTTGTGTGTAGTTGTGTGGTGTTTTGGCATAAGTTTAGGCGTGAATTTGGGCCGGTGTGTGGTGTGTGGTGTGTTATGTGTGGTGTGTGTAGGCAGGTGTTTAGTGAGATGTGGCCCAAATGTGTAGTCCACTGTGTAGTCAGATGCGGAGTCCGATGGTTTTATATGCGTAGCGACATGTGGAGTGTTTACCGCACTCTTCTGAGGTGCTTGCAAGGACGTGCATCCAGCAGACTTTTTCTTGTCAAAAATCTAAGCTTAAAACAAAAAGTCTAAGTTGCCAGCACAAAGCTAACTAGCGAAAGCTGCAGAATAAGCTGCAGAATAAGCTCCGGAAAAAGCTTACCAGCTTAATAATGCTCGCTTGGTACAATGCTTGTTGGTGCCTGGATGCTCTGCACTGCTCTAGACCCAAGGTCCTTCCACGTAATTTATGCTGATCCTCCAGCGTAGGCTCTAATCCTCCTCGAGCTCGGTCCGATCCAGAGCTGTATTGGTGTCTAATTGGAAATCACCAAGAAAGTGATCTAATGGAACCACGTCACGCGTATTGGTCAACACTACCACATAGTGATTCTGAAGTTGGGTCCTGGGTGTCCACGCACCGAAAATAACCCAACGTGTATCAACCAACACGTGATTCAAGCATGTATCATTAACATGTAACATCTAATATGTATTAGATAACATGTAGAGAGTTTCCCGTTCCATGTGTAATGTCTAATGCCACCCAGTGCAACAATAGTTAGCATCTGGAAATAGTTAGCAATCTGACAATAGCTAACAATATGGTAGCAGTGGATCACTTCTCCTTCTTGAGATTCACGGCGTTTCGAAGCAACATCAAGTCGTCGCTCAACTCCTCGGGCTTCAAGCCCTGTACACCAACAAACTGCTTGTGCGATGCCCGGGTGCTATTCAGCGTGGTATGGGCCTTTCTGTCGGCAAAGATCTTGGTGACTCCGCCGTCCTCGTTGTTCATGATGAGGTTGTTGAGCGTATCGTAGTCCTTTTCGCTGAGATTACTATCGTTCCCACTGCTGGTTCCATTGTTGTTGTGCTGGGCCGAATTTCCATGTGCATGACTGGAGCTGGCCATGCCCGACGATAGTTCGTCGTTGGAGGAGTACCGTGTAGTGTAATGGCGTCTGCGCTTGGACGACGAGCCATAGCCGGAGTTAGGAGCACTTCTGGTATTGCTCATGGGAGCAGAGCTGGCCAATCCGCTATCGGAAAGATCGTCCGCTTCACCCGAGGCAAACCTGGAGTTCATTTCTCGCTTTCGAAGCGAGCGACGGTCCGTTAGGCTTATGGAAGAGGCCGCAGCTGCTGCCGTGAGTGCAGACACATTGGCATATTGCGGAGTACCAGCACTCCACAGACTGGCGTTGACAAGGTTGAGTAGGAGCTTGTCTTCCTTGAGCTGCTTGACCTGCTTCTGGAGCTTGTCGTAGTACTTCTCCTTCAATAGCTTGATGATCAAGTCGTAGTTGTGCTTGGCCGTGGACATGTCTTCCTTATACTCATCCTCCACACGCTTGACCTGGTACTCCTCCCAGAGACGTAATCGCGTCAACTCGTAGTCCCGGGTATCTTCCAACTCGGCCTTCTGCAGAAGGTAGTCCTCGTTGGTGCCCTGCTGGATCCGGGCCAAGGTGTTCTGCAAGTTGTGGAGAAGGGTCTTGTAGAAGTCGTTACGGTCGGACGCCAAGGTTGTTTCCAACTTGTTGAGGCGCGTGGCGATCTGCTGGCGTCGCTTGTCTTTCTTGTTAAACACTGGCGTTAGTAGGGCTTGTGGCGGGGGCATGGTTGGGACATACGTTCGTTCATGGTGGCTTTAGAAGGTGTACTTGCGGTGAGAAATGTCATAGCACTAGACAATATGCGAGCGCGCACTCCGGGCAGATGCTTGGGCCGCGTGCCGACCCTCTGTTCATACTACCATAATTGAAGGCTGGGGTCTCTGAACCAAAAATAACTAGCAATCTTGTGTGGGTATATTTTGGGTGACTATCTTGAAGGACGGTTTGGCAGAACTGTGGCTGTGGCTATATGCACTCCGGCCTAGTATAATCGGTTAATATATTGTATGTATCGGTGCATCTGATGTCCTCTGTTTTCTATCTCATGTCCCTCTGTTTTCTGCCTGTTGTCTGCTCGCTGCTGTCTGCTCGCTGCTGTCTATTGGTGGAATGCGCAGACACCAGTGACGTGATATACAATGAGTGGTCAAGTCACACATTAAATATAAATATAGCTCGGGGGTATTTTCCAAAGAAAAGATAAGAATAAAAATATCCCTCCAAGATCAATAAGGATCAATGCAAGATCAATAGCCGCTTGGGCCTAGAAACCTGATCAATGTGCTCAATGTGCTCAATGGCCTCAATGCGACTCAATGGACTCAATGGACTCAATAGGTCAATGGGTCAATGCAAAATTTTCAATGCAACTCAAACGGATTTATACCATGGGTATCAATGGGTTCAATGCAAATCATGGAAAAATTTTCAATGCATCGCTATTGTCTGGCTAATTGTTTGGTTAATTGTCTGGTTAAATGTGAGTAATTGTCTGTGATTGTCTGTCAGTGATTGTTTGTCTATGATTGTGAGTGATTGTTTGCTTATGATTGGGGTGGGAGACACTTTCTTTTTGGCCCGAAATAACCTTTATTCTCGCGAAAATGTGTGTGCCAGCCGTGGGAATCAATAGGGAAATCAATAGGGGAAATCAATGGGAGGAATCTGTCTTGCACCTGGGCCAGCACTGTCCCACAGGCCCACAGGCAGACGGGCTCATAGGCCCACAGCTCTAGAATATTCGGCCCCGGGCCGCGCGACGCTCGTTACTGTCTACAAGCAGTAGCTACCCCAGCTTTTCCTCATCCCCCACCAGAGATGCCTGATTTTTCCTATTACAAGGAGTTGCCTTTTGCAGACCGGCAAAACAAAACCACGCCTCAGTTCAACAAGCACGTGCACTTTGAGCTCCAGAAAAACGGCGCTCCCGTGACTCTCCTCACCGGCCATGACCCCAACTGTATGCCTGAAGCTCTCTTACAGGTGGCATGGCACGAGATGAACTATGTCATCGACGAAGGGAAAACGTACCCTCATTATAAAAGCATGAGCTTCTCGGAGTTCCAGGACTATTTGTTCGATGGGTTTGCGGCCATTCTAGTGGACGGAGTGTACCAAGAGAGCTGGGCCGGTGAAAATAGCGACTTCTGGGCCGGAAAATACTTGGGCCATTTCTACGTGAAACCCAATTACTTGGGCCGCTGCTCGCACGTGTGCAATGCAGGGTTTGTAGTCAACCACGTTCGCCGTGGCTTGGGCTTGGGCAAGGAGTTGGGCCGGCAGTACCTCTCCATAGCACCGCAACTCGGCTACTCTTCCTCGGTCTTCAATTTGGTGTTCGAGTTCAATGTGGCCAGCTGCAGGATCTGGGATTCCTTAGGCTTCGAAAAGATCGGTTACATCAAAAACGTGGCTGCATTGAAGGGCCACGATTCGCTTGTGGGTGCATACGTGTACGGCTACGACTTCCTCCAGAAAAGCACCTGAAGCTGGGTCCACGCACCGGATAATGCAGTCACATGACCCTCTCCCCGGCTCTTCCCCCACGTCATGAGTCATAAAAGTACATTATTTAATAGCATAGACAAATTTAAATTAACTAGTGTAGAATCTGTCAAGTGGAGTCTTAAGCTCTGCTGAGTCATCTTCGTAATCTCCTTTATCATGTAGTTATGTCTCTAATTATATCCTTATTTTTTTACCCGTATCAATTCAGTCATACATTGAGTCATAGATGCAGTAATTCTTAATGCTTAAAGTCACAAGTCACTGGTGCATGAAAGTCATAATAAACGAGCCGTGGTAGTGCACATTACATGTCATGGGAAGAATGATCTGACTCGGCCATAGGTGGGCAAAAAAAAAAGGGTCCTCTCATTGATGACGGTTCGACATTTACGCACCCAAACAATCCGTCCCATCGTGTATACAGCTTTGTTTTTGCCAAAGCCACGCTGGCTTCATAAGTGTTTTGACTGACATTCAGAAGCTCCATTGTGGAGAGCAGAGTGACTGGTGAATATGCACCCAAGCGCGTCAGTTTCTGGTGCTGCTGTGCTGCTGTGCTGCTCAGACTGTATAGTTACCATGTTCCAATGCTGAGACAATAAAGGTCGGCAAAGAAATATCGGGATGTTAAGCTGGGTGAGGTCGGACTTGTCTATTGATGCATCTCTTCGTATTGGCGCATACCCTTAAATTTGGCATGCATTATTGGCATATTATTGGCACATTATGGGTGCATTATGTTCTGCCATGTCACATTATGTCCCATTATTGTAGTATGCCATGTGCACGCTTCCTCGCGGGTGTCTTGGTGTGAGAACATCCCACGATATACACAACAGTCTTGAATCTACCCCAGCTGCAAATGCTAACACCTTGGATATAACATCCTACCAGTACCCCACAAAAAAATACCCCTTTTTTCTTCTTTCTCGCCATGCCCGAATTCGATGATGTCATGCAACCGGCTCATTTCAGGTCCCAGCTAGATTACAACCCGGTCTCCTCCATAGATCGCTACACTGTGCTACTTAAAGATGGTGAAACCACCGCCACCATTTACCCTTTACAAAGCTCCGACAACTTGCCGCCTGGCTTGCTAGCTTTTCTTTGTGACGAGTTCAACATCGAGATTGAACGGGGGGATACTTTTGCTTTTTTCGATACGCTTCATATCGAGACCTTCCAAAACTATTGGTTTGGTTCTTTTGCCGCTGTCATGGTGTTGGGAGACTCGCCGACGTTGGAAGGCCCGAAACATTGGGAAAAAGAGTGTTTGGGTACTTTCTTTGTCAAACCAAACCACCCGGGTCGTGCGTCCCACATATGCACGGCTGGGTTTCTAGTCAATGCTGGAATCCGTGGTAAAGGAATCGGCCGTACTCTTACAGACTGTTTTCTTCAGTGGGCTCCACGCTTGGGTTATACATATTGTGTGTTTAACTTGGTGTTTGAGACCAATGTGGCTGCACGGCGGATCTGGGAGTCGCTCAATTTCAAGCGAATTGGCCGGATTAAGTCCGCTGGCATTTTGAAAGGCCATGATACCGCCGTGGATGCTATTATTTATGGACGAGAGTTGGTCACCCTTTCCGATGCCACCCAAGGTGCCTATAGGTTTGACAAGATCAAGTTTTACCTTGAAACCGGTAAATACCCCGCCATGGCCGACCGTAACGAAAAATCCCGCCTTCGATCTTCTGCCTCCCACTACAGGCTAGAGCTCGGCAAACTTATGCTTCGAGATAAGGAAGTGGTCAGTGATCCTGTCAGACAGCTCCAGCTCTGCACAGAGGTGCATATGGAGAACCACGGAGGAATCAATAAAACCACATCGGCCATCTCTGAGAAGTACCATTGGACTAGAATAAAGGATACGGTTTCGGCCGCCATCAAGAATTGTGAGACATGTCGAGAGACTGCCAAACAGGAGATTGCAATGAAGCGCAATGGCATTGACAAGAAGATGCTACTGGAGATGACGGACCCAAGAGCAAACATGAACAATAAATCGATGCGGAGAAGGAATCGCCGTCCAAACGATTCCGATGACGTGGACAATATGGGTGTTCTTGACCACTTGCCTAACCGAGAAACAGACCGTATGCTCACCCATGACCTTTCTGGCTTGGACGAAGGACTCATTGCTGCAGTGGAAGCTGCCCAAAAACGTCATCGGTCCAATCTGGACGCCAGGGCGTCTCGAGAGGTCCACTCTCTGCATGATAGTCCTCATGATTCGCCAGCACCTACTTATGCTGCCGTTGCTGCTTCTGCAGGTCATGCAGACAGTCCATTCTACCAGAACGAGTTCCATGCCTTCACCACGAAATACAACAACAACAAAGTGAGGACAGCCCGCGACGATAATGTACCCGTGGACCCAGATGTGTCAGCATTTGACCATAATGACAATTCAGGCGGAGACGAAATCGAAATCGCTAGGGCACTCATGCAGTCCAACGAGTCGGACGGACATGGAACTCAAACCATTCGCCAAGAAAAGGAAAATGACCAGAGATCCCAGAAGAGTACCAATGAGTCCGTGCATAACGATGTTGCAGCTTTCAATCATGCAACGTCCGCTCGAGACGAGATTGATATCGCTGACGCTCTAATGGACGCTGGAGAAGTGGAGGCGCATGAAGGCCTGACAAAGCAGCATCACACCAGATCAGACGAAACCAACATGTTCTTCAAAGCAGAATGAAGCTGGTTTGGTTGGACTACTAAGTAGTATCGAGTCATTTATTTAATAAAGAACTGTATAAATCTCTGTAGGCCGAAAGCCGTGGATCATTCCCCCAAACGATCAAGGATTCTGCCTTGCAGAGAGCTATCTCTAGATCAGCACCTAAAAGTCGACACCAATCACCATAGCCAACAAGGCCATTCTTATGTATAAGCCGTATCTCATTTGTCTAAAATATGCGGCTCTTTGGTCGAAGTCAACTTCCTCGCTGATTTCACTGGTTCTTGGCAATGGGTGCATCACACACATGTGTTGCTTGGCATGCGACAAGATCTTGTTGTCCACAATGTACGAGTCCTTCAATCTCAAGTACTGGTTTCTGCCGCTGAATCTCTCCTCCTGCACTCTGGTGCAGTACAAGACATCCGACTTGGCAATGATTTCAGGTGTCAACTCCTCGGTCTCGGAAACCAACATTTTGTGCAGAGTCAACATTTCCTTGATGGAAGAAGGCAAGGCCAAGTCCTTAGGAGAAACCAATTGCACACGTACCTGGTAGTGACGCAACAAGTACAACAACGAGTGCACTGGTCTGCCGTATTTCAAGTCACCCATAAATGTGACGGTGATGCCATTGACAGTTCCCAACTCTTCTCTGATGGTGAACAAGTCCAACAAGGCCTGAGTAGGGTGTTCTTTGCTTCCGTTACCACCATTGATGATAGGCACTGGAGAGTATTTGGCTGCAATATCAGCAGACTCCTCCGATGGGTGTCTCAACACAATGGCGTCTGAGTAGCAGGCCAACGAGCGGATGGTGTCTTGCAAGGTCTCACCCTTCTTAACTGAAGATGAGTCTGCGGCAACTGCAACAACACGGCCTCCCAATCTTTGCATAGCAGCATCAAACGAAGAAGATGTTCTGGTGGATGGCTCGTAGAACATAGTGGCCAACAATCTGCCCTTCAACAAGTCTAAGACTCCTTGTCTCTCCACACCCAATCTCATTTCCTGGGCAACCGTGAACAAAGAGTGCATGTCGGAACGGGTAAGGTTCTTGACCGACAACACCGAGTTTCTCAAGAACGAGTTGTTGTTTCTGATGTAGTTGATCAACGATCCGGTCTCGGAGAAGTTGCTGGTAGGAGGCTGGGACACCAATTGCGATCCCAACTTCTCCAACTCTCCGGCCTCTTGTTGGTGTTCCCTCAATAAAGAAGGACGGCGGCCATCGTTAAAAGAAGATCTGCTTTTTCTGCGGTTGCTCAAGCTTGGAGAAGGAGGAACGGCACCAACGGCTCCGAACACATCCTTGGATTCAGCACTGTTCTCACCAGAAGCAGTCTTTGGCAACACCGATCCATCCAAGCAAACCGTATCGTCGTGGTGGGTGACTCTCTCAATGTAACCTCTCAAAGCCACGTTCTTAAAGATGGACGAGAAGTCATCTCCGTTGAACACACGGTCGATAGTGATATCGATCGAAGCATCTTGCTTAGGAATGTTGAAGATTCTGGCTGGGTTGGTGTAGAAACGCTCAGTGATATCGTCGATGGTGAGCTTCTCAGCCTTGACAGCAGACAACAACAAAGGCAAGGCCTCCTTGAATCCCGAGCCTGGGACAATGTCGTAACCAAGACCCTTGGCGAGCAAGAAAGGCAACACACTAACAGAGAAACAGTCGATGGTGGCCAAGCCAGCCCACAAGGCAGCCTGGTCTCTCTCGGTAGGCAAGAAGCCGAATTGTGGGTATTCAGCTTGAGAAACAAACAATGCAAACACGGACACATCGCAGGTGACCTTCAAGTCCTTGGCCTTGGCCATCTCAATCAAGCTCAAATCCTCAGCAGAAGAAACTCCAGTGATGTGGATGGAGCGACCGTGCAAGGAAGCCAACAACAACACAGAGGCCAAGTCGGTAGCCTTAGCATCGGTGACAATAGGCTTAGTAGCAGGCCACGAAGCAAAGTGAGCGGAAACGGCAGCAACGTTGGAGGTGGCCAAGTCAGCAAATGGCAAGAACAACGCACCGGCACTGGAAGAGGCAGCAGCAGCTTCTTCGCTATTAGAGTCGGTACCAGCAACGTAAACCGAGTAGTCAGTGTAGGCGGAGTTGGAAGCACTGTCAATGACATCTTCGAGAGACTCGGCATCAGTAATGTTAGTACCGTTCATGCTTTGAGGCAAGAATGCATTGAAGGTGAAACCAGCAGCAAGTGCAGCCTTGGTGGTCTTCTCAAAGTCATTGGTAGATGGAACAAAGGAAGAAATGTTGATCAAACCAGGCAAAGTGGAGCTGGAGTGAGAGGTCTGAGCATCGTTGTTGGAAACTTCCATGTTAGGAGCTCTGGCCAAAGCCTCGATCAACAACTTGGCACACTTCACGTTGGTCACCAAAGGAACAGAGAAGTCCACAGCCATACGACGAGACTCGTATCCCTTAGACATGTAGTTTGCAGGACGACGGAATCTGTTGGAAGATGGCAAGTTGATGTACAAGTCGATCAAGTGGTTGGCCAAGTGTTCAGTCAAAGAGTACTCGGACTTCTGGTCCTCTTCCTTGCCCAACACTTCCAAGTAGTGAACAGGAATCTGGTGTTCCTTGATGAAGTCAGCCGTACCAGCAGTAGCAAACAACTTGTATCCCAACTCGTGCAACTTCTTGATGGAAGGAAGCAACTCCTGCTTCTCCTTGAACGAACCAATGGAGAACAAGATGTTCTTCTTGGGCAACTTGAAGCCAGTAGAGATCAAAGACTTCAAGTAGGCCTCGTACTTGTTTCTTCCGAAAGTAGCAACCTCACCAGTGGAAGCCATCTCAACACCCAAGATGGGGTCAGCACCAGCCAATCTTGAGAAAGAGAATTGAGGCACCTTGATGGCACAGTAGTCCTCAGGCAACTTCTCACCAGGGTATGGAGTGAGTGGGATGTCCATGATAGCCTTGGTGGCCATCTCAATCATATCAGTACCAACCACCTTGGAAATGAATGGGAACGAACGAGAGGCACGCACGTTACACTCGATGACCTTGATGTCGTTGTCCTTGGCAATGAACTGGATGTTGTAAGGACCAGTGATGTCCAAAGCCTTACCGATCTTGGCAGTGGCCTCAACGATTCTCTTGACGGTTTCAGGGTCCAAGTCTTGTGGAGGCACAATGAGAGTAGCATCTCCAGAGTGGACACCGGCATTCTCCACGTGCTCAGACACAACGTGCATGATCATTCTTCCGTCCTTGGCCACAGCGTCCATCTCGATTTCCTTGGCGTTCTCAATGTACTTGGTAAGCACCACTGGGTAGTCTGGGGAGACGTCCACGGCCTGAGACAAGTAAGAGGCCAAGTCTGCCTTGGAGTAGACGGTGTTCATGGCAGCACCAGACAAAACGTACGAAGGACGCACCAACACTGGGTAAGTGACCTTCTCGGCAAAGTCCTCGGCTTCCTTGATGGATGTCAACTCCTTCCAAGCAGGCTGGTCAACACCAATCTTGTCCAACATTCTGGAGAACTTGTATCTGTTCTCGGCAGAGTCGATCATCTCTGGGGAAGTACCGTAAATCTTGACGTTTTGACGGTGTAAGGTCAAAGCAATGTTGTTGGAGGTTTGACCACCCATAGAAATTACCACACCAGACGAGTTCTCCAAGTCATAGATATCCAAGACTCTCTCCAAGTTGATGGTCTCGAAGTACAATCTGTCGGCCTCGTCATAATCGGTAGAGACAGTTTCAGGGTTGTAGTTGATCATGATGGTCTTGAAGTTGTTCTCTCTCAAAGTTCTAATGGCTCTAACAGCACACCAGTCGAACTCCACCGAAGATCCAATTCTGTAAACACCAGATCCCAAAACAATCACACCATGGTCATCAAAAGAAACATCCGAGGAGTCAGCGTTGTATGTGACATACAAGTAGTTGGTGAAAGCTGGGAACTCGGCAGCAACGGTATCGATCTGCTTGACGAAAGGAATCACACCGGCCTCCTTTCTCAATCTTCTAATGGCCACCTCGTTGGAGTCCAAGAACTTGGCGATTTGTCTGTCCTCGAAACCCAACTGTTTGGCCTGTCTCAACACAGGAACCGGGAGGTTTTCCTTGGTGCCGTAGCTGGCAATCTTGTTACCGAACTTGATCAAGCCGTCCAATTTGTTCAAGAACCACTTGTCAATGTTGGTAAGCTTCCAGACCTTCTCAACAGAGTAGCCATCGGTCAAAGCATTGGCAATGGCGAAGAGACGTTGGTCCGAAGGAGTCTGCAACTCGGTGTCAATGTCAATGGACATCAAAGCAGCAGTCTTGTTGAAACCCAAGTTCTGGTAGTCCGTGGATCTGATGGCCTTCTGGATGGCTTCCTCAAACGTTCTGCCAATAGACATCACCTCTCCCACAGACTTCATGGACGACGACAACAAGGAAGAGACTCTGGTGAACTTCTTCAAGTCCCATCTTGGGATCTTGACCACAACGTAATCCAAAGATGGCTCGAAACAAGCGCAAGTGGACTTGGTGACCGAGTTCTTGATCTCGTTCAATGGAATGTTCAAACCCAACTTGGCAGCAGTGTAAGCCAATGGGTAACCAGTAGCCTTAGAAGCCAAAGCAGAAGAACGAGACAATCTGGCGTTTACCTCAATGATACAGTACTCCTTGGAGAATGGGTTCAAAGCGTATTGGATGTTACACTCACCCACCACTCCCAAGTGTCTGATGACGTTGACGGCAGTAGTTCTCAACATGTTGTAGTCTTCATCGGACAAGGTCTGCGAAGGAGCAACCACAATGGAGTCACCGGTGTGGATACCCAAGGGGTCGAAGTTCTCCATGTTGCACACGGTGATACAGTTGTCAAAGGCATCACGCACGACCTCATACTCGACTTCCTTCCAGCCCTTCATGGATCTCTCCACAAGAACTTG
The DNA here is from genome assembly GCA_002370145.1 of [Candida] ipomoeae. Taxonomy (NCBI): domain Eukaryota; kingdom Fungi; phylum Ascomycota; class Pichiomycetes; order Serinales; family Metschnikowiaceae; genus Metschnikowia; species [Candida] ipomoeae. The sequence goes on along the minus strand of NKZK01000568.1, from coordinate 225,373 downwards.
CGAAGAAGTAGCGAAAGCCTTGGTACAAAGGGAGACCAATTCTTCCTCGTTGTCAGCAAAACCGGATCCCAAACCACCCAAAGCAAAAGCAGCTCTGACAATCAATGGGTAGCCGATTTCATTGGCAGCATCCACACACTCTTGGACATTGTTACAAGCCTCGGATCTGGCACACTTCTCACCAATCTCAGACATGGCGTTGGCAAACAACTCTCTATCTTCAGTAGTGATCACTGTGTCAATAGAAGTACCCAAGACCTTAACACCCAAGCCTTCAAATTCATCCTTCAAAGCAATTCCCACAGACAAAGCAGTCTGTCCACCGAAAGTACAGTAGACACCATCGGGACGTTCGAACTGGATGACTTTTCTGACAAACTCAGGGTTCACAGGCAAGAAGTAAACCTTGTCGGCCAAACCCTTGGAGGTTTGAATGGTGGCAATGTTAGGATTGATCAAAATGGTGTAGATACCCTCTTCCTTCAAGGCCTTGATGGCTTGAGAACCGGAGTAGTCGAACTCACCAGCTTGACCAATGGACAAACCACCGGAACCCAACACAAGAACCTTCTTGACCTTGACTCTAGGGTGAGCAGCTCTGTTGTCTTCGATTTTTCCTCCAGGAAACTCAACAGCCTTGTAGACACCGGTCTGCTTGAACTCAACCACAGACTGGATAAACACATCGAACAAGAACTCAGTGTCTCTAGGACCAGGAGTGGACTCAGGGTGGAATTGCACCGAGAAGAAAGGCTTGCTTTCGTGGTAGATACCCTCGTTGGAGTGGTCGTTGGAGTTCACGAACAACTCCTTCCATTCAGGAGCCAAAGTCTCGGCATTGACGGCGAAACCGTGGTTCTGAGAAGTAATGTAACATCTTCCTGAAATGGTGGAGGTACATGGAATGTTGTGACCACGGTTACCAAACTTCATCTTGATGGTGGAGGCACCGGTGGCTCTGGCCAACAATTGGTGACCCAAACAGATACCGAACACAGGGGTCTTTCCTTCTTTCAAGACCTTGGCCAATCTCTCCACGGTCTCGGTCATGACTTCAGGATCACCAGGACCGTTCGAGACGAACAAACCATCGTATTCCTCAGAGGTGAAGTCGTAGTCCCAAGGAACAACCAACAACTCCACGCCTCTAGTGACAAAGCAGCGGATTTGGTTGTACTTGATACCCACATCCACGGCCACGATTCTAATGGGCTTGCCGTTTTTGTCCGTCTTGACATTAGTTTTGGGGGTGTACAAGACAGGTTTTTTGGTGGAGACCTTGGCAACCAAGTTCTTGACGTTGGGGTCATCCCACTCTGGGACGTCAAAGAACTTCTCCCAGTTTTGTTGACCCAAAACCTCCGAGTGAGAGGTGTTGGGCTTTTGGAGAGAGAGTCTACCCAAGGTGGAACCCTGGGTTCTCAACTCCTTGGTCAAGGCTCTGGTGTCCACACCGTAGATGGCAGGAACACCCTCCTTTTGCAACCATTGTCCCAAGGAGGACTTGGCCAAGTAGTGGGAGTACTCTTCGGTGTAGTGAGCCACAACCAAACCAGCAATATGGATACGGTTGGACTCGAAGTACTTGGGCAACTCCTCAACAATGTCGCACATGAGCTTCTGGTCAGGCACACCGTAGTTACCCACCAAGGGGTAGGTCATGACCAAAATTTGGCCCTCGTAGGAAGGGTCAGTGATTGACTCGGGGTATCCCACCATTCCGGTTTGGAACACCACCTCACCGGCAGCAGACACGGGCGCACCGAACGAGTAACCCTGCAAAACCTGGCCGTTTTGGGTCTCCAAAGTCATCAAGCGGTCTCCCGTGGACTCCATGGGAGGGGAGATGGGAGCGGAAAACTTTACCATTTTAATGAGATGTCAAAAAAAATGGGGAAATCTAGCGAATGGGGGATAAGCTAGTAGTAAATGAAGGGGGGTCTGCAAAGTTAGTAACAGCACTTGGGAGCTCCTAGCCAGTAGTGTCTTTGTCTAGACTAGGTCCAATTGAGATGTAGTAGTTAGGTGCGAATGAGACTGAAAGATGAGCTTGTGAAAGCTTGCGATGAGACAACGCGCACCCACACATCACGGTCAATGAGTCAGGTCAAAGAGCAAGTCAGCCAATGAACAAGAACCAGTCATAACTTAAAGCAGTCTTTAGGCTAGAAACAGTTCATTATTGATCAAGAATCATTAACAGTCATTAACAGAAAATGAGTGTCAATACAGTGTGTGGGAGCGGTGTATGGGAATGTCTCGGTGGTGAAAATGTCTCGCAGGTGACCATTGGACAGAGCACTGAAGGGCACTGGAGCAAATAGAGTAGAATAGAGCAAGTGAGTCTACAGGCCTAGGACCGACTCTCAACAATAGCCTCGCGTTCATACATACTTTGAGACACAAAGTGGCTTGGTGATGCAATCTGAGAACAGCAACGAGGGGGGATTGGCTATTGTTGAGAGAAGGAGGAGAAGAGAGAGGAGAAGAGAAGAGAAGAGAAGAGAAGAAGAATAGACATGAGAGATGCGCACGCGCTGCTGGTATATTTATATGAGGAGCACTGGTGAAAAATTTTAGCTCTAGCCATCGACCGCGCGCGCCTGGCCTGCCTCCAGATGCAGACGTAATGCTTCGTGCGTTAGCGGCGTTCCGACCACCACCAGAGAAGAAGCCAGAGTATAGTGCTTTGGTTTGGTTTGGGTGCTGGTTGAATTTATTATTGAAAGAATTACTATTCCTGGTCCTATATACACTCCCTTGTTTTATCTCTACCCATTTCTTCCTTTTTTTGTTTTGTTTTTGTTTGGTCCATCTGTTTTCTGTATACCTAGACGTGGGCCTGAGCAAATTGGTGTCTGCAGGTGGGAGCTTTCTCATCGCGTGCGTGGATGCAGGCGCTGGACCGTTGGGACACGTTAATTCACCATATCCAATTAGCTTAAAGTTCCGTGTTGAAATTTATTTAGAGTGCACTTCATTTAGAAGGTGGTGACCTGGTATGGCCACGTGACGGTGAGCTGACTCCTGAAGTCGTCAAGTCTCGTGCCTATTATATTCGCTGGGTAAGATCTTGCGTACTGCACCGAACACTCCATCACTCACGGCACATATTGATTAGTTAAGCAGCGCAGCATCTCATTGAGGTCATTCTGCCTGCAACCTGTTTTCTCCACTACCCATCAAGTATCTCTAGTTTGCCACTCTATTTTTATCTATCCCATCTTATGACCATTCTAGTCTTTACGGTCTTTCTTCTTTATTCCTGTCTATTCTATTCTTACCACCTTGGTTACTTGAGATGGTCTTGGTTTCTAAAATAGGGAAACACTCCCTGGTGTAATTCATAGTACATTCAATAGTACTGAATGCACCACCTCGAAAGATTTGGAGTGGCTCGAGTTGCTTCAATATTCATCATATAAGAACACCACTAAGGTCTTCTCTATTTTTTCTTCTATGTGGCTGATATTCTAAATGAAGACTCTTAGGTACTAGCTCTGAAGAGCAGATAAACCGGTTGTTCTCTCCAAAAAGCACTTTGTATTTCTAGCACGCAGTTATTTTAAGTGCACACTGAAATCAGTGGCTGCAACCTCTATTTTCAGTACGCGAAGTCTAGTCTTTATATTTTAGTCTATTATTAGTATCTTGCAGTATAGTTATCTTCTTGTATTTTCCCTAGGATTAGTCTACTTATAGAATTAGTCTACTTGTAGAATTACTCTACCCTAGAATTCAATCCACTCATAATGTGTGCTCTTTGTATGTTGCTCTTATATTAATCAGTGTCTATATTTAGTCTATCTTAGGATGCGTACTCCTAGTATCTACTCTTGGTAGTTAGTCTACTCGTAGTTGATATCAATTACAAAATTATACTCTTACCATGTGTACTCTCAGTAAGTATAGTTTAAGTGTCTTTTCCATTTTTAGAACATAGTCTACTCTTGGTGTGTATACTCTCGGTATGCATACTTGTAGTAAGTCTACTCTATATCTACTTTTATCATGTCTACTCTTATCATGTCTACTAGTGTTATATATACTCTTATTAGGTCTACTCATATTATCTGAAATCCTAGTATGTCTCCTTAGTACATCTTATCTACTCAGTATGCTCAGTATGCTCAGTATGTCTAATAGCATGTCTATTCGTATGTGTACTACTATGTCCTCTTGGTAGTTAGACCTAGTTTGTCTACTCTCAGTATTTAATATCGTGGAATCTACCCTTCAAATTCCACTTACTCTTATTATCTACTCTAAAGATTACTCCCCTATGACTTTTAATTTCAGTCTTTTAGCAATTTGTCTCCCACCACATAATACTGACCCTATTAGGCAGTTACACTAATTCATAAATTCAGTTAGGCAAGAAAAAATAAGAGACTTAAAGGTGAAAGAGACTTGAACACTAAAAAGAATAAATATTGTATAAGGAGAGAATAGGACAATACTATGTACATTGTGTAGAGTATGAGATACAAGAAGGTAGGCATACTATAGTGAAGAGAATCAGGATAAAAGTAGGGGTAGGATTTATAGTACTTGATATGGACCTAGAAGGGTCAAAAAGTACCTAAATGATCCCTAAAATAACATTTTAAACAGTACCACAAACGGTAAAAAGGTGCCTAGAATAGACCTAGAATAGACTCATTATAGACCTAGTATAGTCATTAGTATAGACCTTAAGTAGTATCTAGTATGGTTATTAGCATAGTACTACTGCTAAAGTGCCTAGATAAACCTAGTATACACTTGATATGGACTTAGTATAGCACCCAAAAACTACCTTAAATGTCTACTAGACAGTCACTAAAACAGTACCTCAACTATACCCAGAATAGACATAGTGTTAGATCCACCATAGGTAGTGCCCTACCTATTGAGGTATTTTGAGCCTACACTGTCTAATCCTAACAATGACCACTTCAAGACGCTGCGGCCCAACATCGCACGATGTTGGGACGGCGTTCATCGCTATTGTTCTCGTGCTAAGTCGCACACCCTCTCCTCTAAAAGTATTTAAGTACCTCAGATTCCTCCCTCGGAGGAATCATCGGCGAATGAACATAGTAAACCGAGTACCTGACGTAACCGGAATCTAACACATAGTACTAAAAAATTAATCAATATTAAACTTCGTATAGACTTAGTATAGTCTCTAAAAAGAAAAAATAGTATTAGGTTGGAATGTAGGTGAGGTGTGTTAGAACAAGGATATTTGGTGTGGCATTTGAGAGGTGCGAAACGATCTGTACAAGTAAGTGGAAGTCTAAGATTTTTTAATGGGCAGCTCTAGCACAGTTCGTGAAATTATGCGGAAAGAACATTTCGCAGTAATTAATGGGCACACGTGATCCACATCCACACCCTCTACACCCCAAGTAATACCCAAACAGACTTGTTTTTCCAGATATCCAAATACTAAAATATCGAATGCTCGGGGCTTGTAACCCTACCCCATTATATCTTTTTTTCCTGCCACCTTTTTCCGCCATCTCTGCTTATCTTGTACACTGCTCGGCAGACCCGCGCCTCAGCGAAAATGTAGCTGTCAAATCTTATTGCATAGTAAAAACACCCTCTGTCTCCCCCCCACCTCCACGTCCATGCCCGCCGTGTTCGAGCGACTCCGAAAGCGGCTATCCCGGCCCAGGCAACACTCATATGGTACCATCATCCGTACCTTCATCCACAACTTCACGCTGACCGTGCATCCGTACGTGGTCAAAGTCATTCCCAACTTTAGGGCTGCTCATTATACGTACATCATTTTCATGTCATTTTTGGGTGCCGTGATCGTGTACCCCATATCCAACTTCAAATTCATCGACATTCTCTTTTTGATGAGCGGAGCCTCGACTCAAGCGGGCTTGAACACTATTAATCTCAATGAACTCCGCTTATCTCAGCAAATCTTGGTCTATATCATCACCACCCTCACCACACCCATCTTCATCCATGGCTCCTTGCTTTTCATTCGATTGTACTGGTTTGGGCGGCATTTTGACAATATCAAGGAGTCGTCCAAGTTGAACTACAGAATGAGGAGAAATGCCACGCTAGCTGCTCGAACAAAGTCAATGGACCGCACTATGGCCAACACGGTTAATAACCAGGGGATTGGCCTTCTGCCTTCACAGCAAAATGGTGCTGTGGCCCTGGGTGTGGACTTTAAGTTCAACTCCTCGTCCTCTTCCTCGAATGGAAAACAGGAAAGCCAGGGCAATGGCCTGAGTCACACCATGTACCATGAACCCAGCGATGAAGACGATGCTGGCTCGGGCATTGCACCAGATGAACTTCCTAGACAATCGGATGGGATCAAGTTTGGTGACCTCCCCAAAGCCTCCAAGAGAACGGTGGAGATCGACCCTTCAGATATGTACAAGTCGATTGCCATGCTTCAAAACAAACGTAGAGACAGTGTGGTTGATGAGGATGTGTTGGTGATCAAGTCACCCAAGGAAATCGAGAAAAGCTCCGATACTCCTATCTACACCACCAAAAACCGGCTTCTTCACTTCAGCACGCCCAGAAAAAAGAGCACCAGCAAGTGGATGATGAGCAAGTCCGACCGGTTTGGAGGCAAGCGCAAAGTGCTCAAGAAGATTATCTCTAATACCACTTCTACACCGGGCAAGAAGCAGCGCACCTTCTCCAATGATAACGAGTCAATCGATAGCGAGTTGCACGATCGCAGCGACATCAACGACACGAACTACGACAACGATAGTGACGACAGCGTGCTCTCTTCGGGATTTTCTCCGCTGGATGATGCTGCAGAGGATTCCGGAGATTATGCCAATGCCAGTGCAGATGATGAAGCCCTAGAAAACTCAGAAAACTCCGGGGATGAGCTGCCCACACGCCTTGTACCCAACTTGGAGAAGGATGACGCTCATTTGGCTTCGTATGGCAACTTGAAGTTTGCTCAAGAGCCCACAATTGATAGACAAAGGAAGCAATCTCGCAGCAACAACAGAAAAGGGTTGCGTAGATGGCGTACTCCAATGATATCTAAGTTGAGCTCTCGGACTTTAACCGACCGAAGTATAGGGCTGCAAAATGATGAGGATGTGGATGCTGATGATGAAGAAGGTGCACTTTCAGACTCTGGAGAAAATCCTCTTGGCAAAGTCATGAGCACAAACTACCTCTCGTGGACGCCAACAATTGGAAGAAACTCTACGTTTGTCCATCTCAATGACGAGCAAAAAGAAGAACTAGGGGGTGTGGAGTACCGAGCAGTGAAGCTTTTGATCAAGATTATTCTCTTTTACTACATTGGCTTCCATATCATAGCCTTTTGCTTCTACGTGGGATTCATCAAGGTAGCCAAAGAGTACGCGGCCCAAATGAGAGATTTTGGAATTTCGCCCACCTGGTGGGGTTTCTTCACTGCTCAGTCCGTTTTCAACGATTTGGGCTTAACACTCACTCCTAATTCCATGATGACATTCAGCCGGTCTGTATACATCTTGGTTATCTCATGCTTTTTCATTGTCATTGGAAACACTGGATTCCCCATTTTGCTCAGATTCCTTATATGGATTATGTTCATCACTGCAAAGCCACTCTCGCTATATAAAGAGTCGCTAGGGTTCTTGTTGGATCACCCTCGGCGGTGTTTCACGTTGCTTTTCCCTTCGATTCCTACATGGTGGTTGTTTTTCATCTTGGTGGTGCTTAATGGTACAGATTTAGTGCTCTTCATCATTCTTGATCTCAACAGGGAATACTTGAAAGAGATCCCACGGCCGTTCCGGATCTTGGACGGGTTGTTCCAGGCATTTAGTACTAGAACCGCCGGGTTCAGTGTCATTGACTTATCCATGCTTCACGCGGCTGTGCAGGTGAGTTACATGATCATGATGTACATTTCCGTTCTTCCGCTTGCCATTTCCATCAGGAGAACCAATGTCTATGAAGAGCAATCTTTGGGAGTGTACATGAAACCAGAGGAGCAGGAAGATGACATTGATAGCACGTCAAAGAACTTTGTTGGTACGCACTTGCGGAACCAATTGTCGTTCGACCTCTGGTTCATTTTCTTGGGACTTTTCATTATATGCATTGCTGAGGGCGGAAAGATAGACGGTGGAGACACGCGGTTTACGGTGTTTGCGGTATTGTTCGAGATCATTAGTGCTTATGGTACCGTGGGGTTGTCTTTGGGCTACCCAAACGTGGACCAATCGCTCTCGTACAAGTTCACTACCATATCGAAGTTGGTGATTATAGCCATGATGATTAGAGGCAGACACAGAGGGTTGCCTTACTCTTTGGACAGAGCCATCATGCTTCCTAATGATAACATGCACAGAAGAGACGAGGCCCAGGAGCATCATGCCATCAGCCGTGCAGCATCATTGGACCCATACCCTACAAGAGGGTCCAGAATGTCGTACACCGATACGTCAACAGGAGACCGGTTCCAGGACTTCCGGCGTAAATTATCGAAAAAGGCCCGCAACTACAGGAAAAACTCCCTCTTTCCAGCACCCACCAGGTTGCCAGAAGAGGGCTACGAGATGCGGGAGATACACGACTACGACGAGCCAGCTCCGCAATTATAGATAGCTAATAATGCATCACACAAGACAATGCACCAAGGTGTAACCCTTTGAACGCAACCCCATAAAATGTGACATGTAAACTCAAATATAAACTTAGTAATAAAACGTAACTTAAAATCAGATATTTAAAGCCAATAAAAAATTATTCTAGGCAAATATGTGACCTCTAAACTCTAATCTCTGGAGTAAGTGGTGGTGCTGTATGCAGTTCCTCATCGCACACCATAAGTCGTAGATTTTTCTCAGCTACCTCCACCACCAATGATCAGAAGGCAGGCCAGAGAACGTAAAGAGTACCTCTACAAAAAATCCATAGAGTTGCAGGAAGCTGCACAGCTCGAGAAAAGACAATGGCTCAAGGCTGCTTTGGCTTCGGGTAAAGCAGTCCCCAAAGAGATCAGTGAGGACTTGGACCTCCACAAGAACTTCAGGTACGATGAAAGTGAGCAGGTGGAAATCGACGACGAGTACTCGGCCATGAGTGGAGTCAACGACCCTCGGATCATCATCACCACGTCCAGAAACCCATCGGTCAAGTTGCTACAGTTCAGTAAGGAAATCAAGCTCATGTTCCCCAACTCCATGAAGCTAAATCGTGGTAACTACATCATCCCCGAGCTCGTCAAGTCGTGCCAGAAAGCGGCCATCAACGATTTGATTGTGTTGCATGAACATAGAGGTATTCCCACCTCGTTAACCATATCACATTTCCCGCACGGACCTTCGGCCATCTTCACGCTCTACAACGTTAAGTTGAGGCATGACCTTCCCAATATGGGCAACATTTCCGAGGTGTACCCGCACTTGATATTCGAGAACTTCACCACACAGCTTGGTCAAAGAGTGGTTAAGATCTTAAAGCACTTGTTTCCTCCCGGAGCAAAGAAGGATAGTTCCAGAGTCATTACTTTCATCAACAACGAGGACTTTATCAGTGTGAGGCATCACGTGTACATCAAAACGAAGGATGGGGTGGAACTCAGTGAGGTGGGCCCTCGCTTCGAGATGCGTCTTTTCGAGTTGAGGTTGGGCTTGATTGACGATAAGGATGCAGATGTTGAATGGAAGGTAAGACGGTTCATCAGAACTGCCAACAGGAAGAATTACTTGGCAGAGTAGATGCAGACAGATGCAGACAGATGCAGAAAGATGGATGAGTCATTCACTAAAGAGTCATTCACCAAAGAGTCATGGTCGCAGCTGCAGGAAGAACCAGAAGTAGTCAACTTACGCGTATATTAGAAGCGGTCATTTCAATATAATATACAATAGAATGGAAGTTTTAAACAGACAAGGCAATTCGGTCTAATCGTAGATGCAACCCGGGGTCAGGCCGCTAGTTGCCGCTAATCTCGGTGTTGGTTTGTCTAATACAGTCACCGACCGAAGTGGACACGAAACTCTCATTGTCTGGGATGGAGTGATTGGAAGTGAACGATCTTCTTTTTATCAACTGTACTTCAGATGAAGCATCGGTGAATTTGGCCACGTGATCTTGGTCTTCGGAGTCCGACGACTCGGGGCTGATGAGAAACTTCAGCACGTCAGTCGTATCCTTTGGTCTGGACAGGCTTCTTTGGGGAATCTGCTCAAGTTGGTTTTTGTAGGATTCGTTGCCGCTCCGGTAACCCGGAGAATTGAACCCATTGTTCGAGGCTAGCGAGTGATTAGAGGTCACGCTCATTTTACGCCCAATTGACGAATTTCCGCTGTGGCTGTACGCATGCATGAGGGATGGGCGGCGAGAAAACTCGTCGTTGTTGATCATGTCAGCATATGAATAGAAGGAGACAGAGGATCTAGAGCTGATCAATTTCGGTGGTGACACGGGCGACTGCACCTGTGCTAAGTTGGCGCTCGATGGGGACTGACCGTAATTGAATGCATTGAGACCAGCACTGGAGTTTGGCGACGCCAAAATAGGCAGTGTATAAGCACTATTTTTGCGCAGCGGAGGGCACGGTCTGCCCAAAGCCATGTTCAAACCAAGGACCGAAGAGTTTCTGCGTGACGTATAGATCATTTCCACATTGTCCAAGTCTGTGTGCTTGTCGGACAAGATAGAGGCGGTGGCATCCAAGGCAGGGGGGATGAAATCCTCTTGCTTGGCCTGGCCAGCCATATCCTGGACGGAACGCTCGAAAATAAGCGACTCAGGTCTTTCACATAGGGAACCAGGCGAACCAGTGGCCGAGATTACAGGCGAACCAACTTGCGAGGTAGGAGCGGCATTTTGAGGGGCAACAGGCTTGGACATAAGCTTTCCGGACTTAGAGGGGTCTTCGCCCGGGGAGGTCGAAATAGGCGCTGAGCCTTGGACTTTTGAAGCATTTGAAGACAGGTTGCTGCCAAACGAGAACAATGATATTCTTCTTTTTCCTTTTTGGTTAGCTGCAGGCACAGTGACTGCTGCAGACTTTTCGGTGCCCATGGCAGGATTGTGCTGAGAATCGTTAAGCATCATTGTTAGGGAGGTCAAATAGTGTGGGAGTCAATTAACAGGGGGTGGGAGGCATCAAAAACAGTGGGCGACAGGAGGAATCAGCAAAGCAAGCTGGAGAACAAAACAGCCAATTTGGGAACAGCAGCAGGGAGAAGGGAAGCAGGACACGAAGGTGGAAAAAAAAAACCGAAAACCGAAAAAAACCGAAGAAAGACTGGTAGCACTGGGCGATATGGGCAGCTTTAATGGAACGGGGGATTGAGGGAGGGGGAGCGGAATATAAATTCTCGAGGATCGGACTTTTTTTTTTTCCACCAATCTTTTTCTGGCTCTAAAGTGAGATTTCGCACCTGATTGACCCCACTGGCCCTAGATGCAGAGCAGTGCGTAAGAGTGCTTTAGATAGGTTTTATATAGGACATTAGACATACATGAGCGCTGATTGGGCGAGGCGACCCGGATAAACCTGCGAGAGAGGAATGTCAATGGGACAAGGAGCAAAAGAAGGCGTTTGAGAGCATGCTTTGTGCATAACCGGTCACGTCAACCTAAGTAGGGAGGCATATGCAAAAAGTCATGGGCGCAGAGAGAGGGCGGGCCTGAGAATTGAGCAAGCGGACGGGGAGGTAATTCGCGAGAGTATGGGAAGCGATCAGCACGAGGTGCCGCGATAAAAAAAAAGAATGACCGCAAGGCCAACCCAAAACGTGAAGCCAGGCGTGCGAGAATTAATGTGAAACAAGGAGGACGATCCCCGTGGGGTGTGGAAAAGGGAGAGTATTGTTCTTTTTCTATGCGTAACTTAAAAGTGTTTTATGTCGTTATGGCCAGAGTGTCAGTGTGGGTGAGACTTGCCTGTGGTTTTACATGTACATTATTATTCATGCGACAAGCTGACACATTGAGACGCTAAAAAGGCTGGTCGGCCATTGTTGCCTGTATCGCCAGATGCACGGCTTCCACTAGTTGTTTCTTGATGAATAGCACGGTAAGACTTTTGAAGCCGCGGAGTTAACCAGACAATAGACGACTCCGATATGCTCTTTATGTGTAGATGTTTTATCACAATGTACCAAGCAAATGTGGTTTCACTGGTTCGATTGGTGAACAATATGGCCCCTTACAGAATAAATGTCGAGCTTTATTTCTTTTGCTTAGCTACAGTTTTCGCCTCGAAATTTCTGCCACTCTGGACTTGTCTACGCGTGACTTCGAGCTGCCAGAAGAGTCACTGCTGTTTGACCTTTGTTTCATTTGACAGGTGCACGGGTGCTTTCAAAACTCTTGTCTCTCTCCACTCTACTCTACTCTAGTCCACAGTAACTACTCCCCACCAAGTATACTTCCATATGAGCTCATTCTTTATACAAACTCGTTCTATACAGACTTGTAAGAAAACCTACTTCTTTGTGGCTTTTGTGCCGGCATTTCCCACTGAAGCTTTCAAATTCTTTGTAGTGTATGGTTATGTTTATGTTTATCTGAAGCTGGGGCCATTCCTGCACCAGGCCCCAGCCACTGAACCCACGCTGCGCGCAGACCCTCCATGTCACATGACCCAGTCTGTTTCCCAAGAACACGCTTCCCGTCACTCCTATCATCATGGCCCAGGGCAGTAGTGGCACCAATCCCACAGCGTATCCGACGCCCAAACTGCCGGAGTCTACGCCTGGCCTAGGTATCGTGGCCCCGGCCTCCGATCTTGGCCCCAATGACTCTCGCTCTCGTTCCTATACCATAGACAGCTTCAATATCAGCTCCATTGAAAGCTACAAGCCCCAACGGCACCGTGACACAGACGAAAACATGTCTCATAACCTAGAAAAGGCCACGTGGACCTTCACGGATATTCTCCAGAGCATTTCAATCAAGGACAAGGATGATCTACACGTGATTCTCCCCAAAGCAAACCAGCTTGTGGCTCTATTAATCGATAACCCGGCCTTGAAGGGCGTGATCTTCTCGCAGAATGTGATTTCTCGGGTCCAGTTTATGCTCTATGACCCAAAACCCCAGCTCCGCTCCGCTGCTTATAGAATCTTGAGGTACACTTGTGCCAATCAGGAAGCCCTACAACACCTTATCCACCTGAAAATCCTTATATTCCTTATCGTGTCATTGTCTACGCAGGCGCCGCTTCTTGAAAAGGAAGAAGCTCTAAAATTGATCCGTGAGTTCTTGAATATTCCCAATGGTGCTGATTACTTGTCTATTGGTATCATCAAGGCATTGGTGGCATGTGTGGATCATGAATTTGATGAGGCTCCGCAAGCGGAATCCGAACTCCAATCAGATAGCAGTTATGGGTTCATTCGAATGTGCATCGAGACTATTTCGGAGATTGCTGTGTTCAAGCCTGACATTGCGTTCTATGGAGGAGGCTTAAGGCTTCTAATCCACTCCATCATCAACGGCAACGTCGAAATATCCATCTCATGTATCATCACCATGCTCACCCTTCTCGATATACCCGAAGCCCGGCTCTTTCTAAGAAATGGCTTTGACTTGGACTCGCTTACCTCGGTGTTTACATTGTTTGAAGATGACGATGAAGGGAAAATCCCTGATACCAAGAGATATTACAACAAGACATTGAAGATCTCTTTTTTACTATCCTTTTTCTTGAAAACATGGACTGGGCTTATATGTTTTTCACATGACCTCTTCAACCCCATCAAAATGCTCGTGTCCAACTTGAAGAAGAGAAATACAAAGTTGCGTAGCATCATTTTGGATTTGATCCTCGACTTGCTCCACATCAAAAGTCTTCCTTGGCTCGAGGACTCTTCTATAGGTGATTTGTTTACCGGCATCCAAGCATACATGAGTAATGGGGGCTGTTCCGATGGCACATATACTCCTCGCTTCGACTACCACCCCATGAATCCTCAAAGTTTCGAGTTCTCCATTGTCTCCCATTACCGAGGTCTTCTTTTGAAGATCTTCATCAACTGCGAGCTACTCCCCAGTCTCTTTGAAATCGTGAACCAGAATAGGTGCGAGGAGAACACCTCCAAAGCCACGTTCTTACTCACCAACATCTTCGAGCTATGCACTACTTTGCTACCTCCTGAGTTCTACAATGATCACATTTTGGTGGCTTACAGCTCCAGGCTTTCATTGACTTCGCTCAGCAAAATCGAAGCTGCTACAAAGATACGACAAAAGGAATCCGGCTCCGGCTCCTATCTGGAAATCAAAAGCATTGTCAAAGATTTGACCTTGGAGCATCGTATTGCCATGACAGACAGTGTGTTCAAAACTCTCATTATGAACACCAAAGTTCTCGCTCTGAAAGACTTTTATGACTGGGATTTGACTCCGTTGTCACATTTATTCTCGGGTCCTTTAAGGAATCCTCAGCGGTTTGCAGAGCTACAGGAAAAGTTCCCCCGGTTCTTGAAGGTGTTCTTTCTGTTTTTGCGGCCTTTCAAGTACAGGTTCAGCACATTAGCTCTCAACTACAGCATCAAGAACCCGCGGCTCAAAAAGCCCAAAGCTGTGATCAATGTGAGTGCGCAGCTCTTGGAGTCTCTTCTCTGTCACGATGAAGGGGCGAAACTCATTGCTAACAACAAACTTATGGCACAGATTGCAGAGGTTTTTGCTCAGGTGGATCCCTTCAGTGGAATATCGAGTAAGGACCCGATTCTTTCTCGTAAAAGGTTGGAAAACACCCTTTCTGTTGGATATGTCAGGTTCATTGGGATTTTTTCGGGCAATTCCCGTGGCCTAGAGATTTTGGAGCGGTGGCAGTTCTTCCAAATCATTATGAATATCATTCAAGGAAGTCAGGGCAGCGAAGACAACAATTACTTGATATGCAATATTCTCAATAACCTCAACTACACATTGAACAGCCCCACTCGGTTATTGCTAGACCAAGCATTGAACAATTCCAATTCCAAAATCAAAATGTTCGCTCTAGCAAATGTGTTGCCCCAAATATCGCAGTTTGAGGAATGTCAGGGCTTATTCATACGTTCCTTGGTCACCTTACTTTATGACGCGTCTGAAGAGGTGGTGGACAAGTCTATTGAATTCTTACATGAACATTTCATCATAAAGAGCAATCTCGAAAAGATCGATATGCTCGTGGAGTTGCGTCCCAATGCAACTATTCTATCTCGGTCCAAATTGGGCAGTGCTTTGCTTCTCGAGTTCTGCACTACCCCTCTCGGGTTCCGATTCCTTGAACAGAACGGATACATTGAACGGAAGTTCATGGCGAGCGTCAAGCAGCTCCAGTCTTTCGAATACCTCGATGCAATTGAGCACTCGCTCAAAATTCAGTTTTATCCATACTTAGCTATGTCCTCAAAGGCAGGCAACAATGAGGGCTTGCAACATTTCTTCAAGTATCTTCTTGCAACTGAAGAAGGCTTCAATTTCTTCAACAGCAAAAGGTACATTCTCGACGAGATCATTGTCAAAATCAAACAATTGTGTTGCAGGCTCAACATAATTGATAATGATACACGCAACTCGGATACTGGCTCTGCGAAATACTGTGACTCTTCAATATTCCAGAGTGTTGATCTAGACCCTTTGGCCACACCCGTGGAAACTAACCTTCCAAATTACCTGAGCGACAGCCCGTTCTATTTTGGAGAAGAGAAGGTGAGAGAGCCACCTTTGTATGAGAGTTTGGAAGAGTCAATATCAACCGATCAGCTCTCCAGCCAGGTGTTGCCCACCAATACTCAAACAGAGTATCTTTTGAGACGGCTCAAGCAGTACATCTGGGTATTGGGAGAAGTTCTTTCATCCAAATATGGAGTGCAAATCTTGGAGCCCATGTACACCTCCAACTTGAGTGGTGGGCATATAGTTGACTACTTGAAGCGGATCTTCGAGAATTCCAGCAGTTGGCAAATCCGGGGTTTGGCATTTTACCAATTCGGTAAGATGGCTGGCACCGTTGAAGGTATCGAGCTTCTTGACGAACTTGATTGGGTGTCGTGGACATCACGTGGCCCGACCAAACAATCATTGGCATATCCGAAATTCATGCAAGAAGACAGTTTCACCAAGGTGGAGATTCTCAATCCCTACAACGATGCAACATACTATTCCTTATTCAGCATGGATAAGGGGATCCAAGTCAACAACTACCTTGATTTGGAGGACGAGGTTATCATTGAGAACTACGAGGAAATCGACGAAAAGGTTTTGAGCTTGATCAATTATTTGAGTTCCGTACTAGGGCGGATTGAAAAGAAGGCCCGCAAGGAATTGCTCCGCATTAAAGGAGAGAACCCAGAAGTGTTTGCTAATCAAAACTTGTTTTTGAAGACCATCTGGCTCATTGATCGAGGCAAGTTCAAACACAAGAGACGGGTTTTCATATTTGAGTTGTTCGATACCATCAAAATCATGGAGAGCTTGGTCAAAAAGGACAGACACAATTCGTCCTCCAGAAGGCTGGGGTCATGAATGCATACTATATCAGGTTAGAAGTGAATAAAAGAAAGGGCGAGCCCCACTTAAGCAGGGTCTTTTGCACGGCGACGTCGTTTGTTTGTAGATTCCTCAAAGTATTCCCGTACGCCTTTGGCCTTCACCACCGCAGGATGGAATTTGGATATCACGAGGTTGGAGAAGTTTCTCCGGGTCCACATATCGGTGTCCTGAGGATTCATCTCTACCGTATCTAGTTCGTCATTGGAGAGTTCTGGAATCATTTCGTTCACAGCAAGATCCACTAGGCTGGATGGCTTCAAGGGAATGGTTTTTTCATCTTCGCCAGCCGCTATTTTGAGTGCCAGCGAGAGTTCTTTCTCTAGAGCAGGTTCTTTCTTGATGACGGCAGAAATGCGATCGTGGTCCATGGTGAAATCCACCGACTCGTCGTCATCAGAATCTGCAAGTAAGTCAAGAATGGCATCAATGCGTCTTTTGTAGTGGTAGAGGGTTTTCCGCTGTGCTTTCTCCGTGATGAAGAGTTTCTGGGACTTGGAGTAGGCAAGGTGGTATTTTTCCTGGAGGTCTGCATACACCTTACTATAATCAAGAGTTTCTGAGTCTTGATGTTTCAGGTCGGCCACCTCGCTTTTTCCTGCGTCGGCACCTAGCAGCAAGGTCTGGGACGGTTTGGTTTCCATGCTATCAGGCAACGAGAGAGCCTAGTGGTGTAGATCAGTCAACACTATGTGGGTCACATGATGCGCACTCCACCTAAAGTCCTAGTCTAGTTATTCAGTACTTGGAATAGCACTGGAGTACCTCCGTGGAACCAGTGAAATGGTCTAAAATAATGCCCTAAAAAAGATTAAAGGATATAAAAGGAATTTAATATTTATATATAAGAAATTTAGAAAATGGCTTTGTGGAATTTATTCGGTTCAACTGTAACTGGTATGGTATTATATATAGTGGATACTGCTCACTGCCTATTTGCAGTTTATGCACAGAAGTTCAGATTATAGGAGAATCCCAGCCACCTACATTCAATAGCTAGAAATAATACCAAATGACACCAAATAAGACCAAATAATACTGTATAAGAACAAAGAAAAAATAGTAAAGCATAGAATAAAAATTAAGAAAAAATAAGAAAAGATATAGACTCTCTACACATTGAAATTACACAAACATCAATTTTTAAAAACATCCATTTATGTTCCGTCACTTGAACTCTAAGTTAAAATCGTCTACCCAAATACCTTGGGTGCTCACACTGAGCATGAGTGTGCGCACCTTATAGACATTGCCTGCACTGACAAGCAACGCGTCTCCCTCCACCGTTTCCTTAACACACGTCTCTATACCGTCAAGTTGCCATGTCGATCGTGTCGTTACTAGGAATAGAGGTGTTGAACAACCCCGCCAAATTCTCCGACCCCTATGAGTTTGAAATCACCTTCGAATGCTTGGAGCCCTTGAAGGAGGACTTGGAGTGGAAACTCACCTATGTTGGTAGCTCGCGGTCGCTAGATCATGACCAGGAATTGGACTCCATCTTGGTGGGGCCTGTGCCCGTTGGAATCAACAAGTTTCTTTTCCAGGCCGACCCGCCGTCCCCCGAATTGATTCCTGCCAGTGAGCTTGTCAGTGTGACCGTTATATTATTAAGTTGCTCATATGCTGGCAGAGAGTTTGTGAGGGTTGGCTACTACGTCAACAACGAATACGACTCCGAAGAGTTGAGGGAAAATCCCCCCGCAAAGGTCCAGGTGGAGCACGTGGTGAGAAACATCTTGGCCGAGAAGCCTAGAGTCACGCGTTTCAACATTGTCTGGGATAACGAGGACGCTAATCCTGACCAGTATCCCCCCGAGCAACAAGTAGACGAGGAGGAAGAAGAGGAGGAGGAAGAGGAAGAAGAAGAAGAGGACCATGAAGAGAATGCTGATGGAATGGACGACATAGAAAAAGAGGAGGAGTTGGTCGATGAAGAAGAGGACCTCGAGGAAGATGTGAATGACGCAGAGGAAGACCTTGAAGAGGACATTGATTTGGACGACAACAAGGACGGACTTTCAAAGAAAGACGAAGCAAGCGGCGCATCCACGCCGAAAGACAAGGCTGACTCTTAGTATAGCTTAATGACACTAAATTTCTAGGTATATCCTTTGTATTATATAGATCTACGCATGTCCTAGTGTCGGTCATTATCATTAATAGCACAGTTCGCTGATGATCTTGTTGATCACCTGGCTGAGATTGTCAATATTCGACTTGTCGAAAATAGATTGTTCTATCCGGGCTACCCATTTGTCCGGATGCCATCGTAGCCTTTCTTTCTTAAGAAACGCAAGCTTGTCTTGGCCCTGCAAGATGTAGTCGTAAAACAGCAAAACAGACAGGCCATCGCTGATCAAGGCATTCATCTCGCTGTTGCTGAGGTTGCGCTCAAAGTGGGCGTGGAGGGGTAGTTTATCGGTGGAGTTCATGTATGATTCCATGAGCTCATCTGCATCGGAGGTGTCGTTGCTGGGCCCTAGGTATGGGTCGTTGATCCTCTTGTCTGCAACATGCACACTGGTATCGTTTTCGTCCATAAGGCCAGCTGCAGACACAGGGAAGTCGCCAATGATCTTATACTTTCCAGCAGAAAACTCCTCGAACTTATTGGAGTTGAGCGCAGTGGTGTAGCTTCGAGCAGAGTGCCCATAGTAAGGAGCCTCACTGGTAGGACGCGACTGGGGAGTCTGGTATTTGAATTTGGAGCTAGGTTTGACAAATCGGTAGCCATTGACCTCCTCGTCAGAGGCTTCTTTATAGGTTTGCGGAGACGCAGGCCTAGAATTGGCCGGAGTCGACAGACTTATGGGAGTCGAGTTGATGGCGCCTTTCAGATGAGGGAACTTGGCCGACATGAAAGAATCGTTGGGAGTTTCATGGTCAGACTCGTCCTCTCCAGCATCGTTTAGCTTGCTTAAGAGAGGTGCATCCGAAGCAGAAACCTTTCTGGAACTAGTGAGATCGAGCACCAGTCGAGACAATCTTGAAGGCTGCGACGGCGTGTGTTCGAAAGAAGTGTTGTTGACCTTCATTTTCTTCCGGGGTATAGGGCATGGCGTGGAGTCCGAGGCCGAGAAGCTGCCTTTGAGAATGGAGTCAGTGGTTTCATTCCCGGCAATGCCAAACATGTCATGGGTCGAGTTGTGCGGAATGGTTGTATAAACAGGGTTAAACGACGACGTTAGGTCCATGGCTATAGGGGATTCGGTGTGTTTTCGCTTGCGGATGAACTTAGGACCCGCAGAAGCCGCAAGCATATCGGTCTCGTTGGCAGAGCAGGTGTCATCGGAAGACGAGTACAGGGAGCCGACTATAGTCTGATTTCCAGCATCAAAGTTGGAGCCGTCAGAGTCGTCGCCAAAGTCATCAGCATGGCGTTGGAGGTGGCCCGAAGAGGGCACGTGCTTATCGGATTGAGATAGGTGCAAGTTATCGAGTTTTTTCAAGGGAGAAGTGAACAAGACCGACTTGACGTAGCTGACGTGAAGAGGCGTGGAAGCAGCGCTCAAAAGATCTAGTCGCTGATCGGCCGCATCCAGCTCATCTATACTGGTATCCTGAGCAGACAACTTATACCAGGGCGCCAGGCCCGGGGGAGAAGACGACGTGATGGGCTGTCCAGGAGACAGGTGATCTAGAAACGGGTAATTCATCTGAGCGTTCCGATTGATCGGTCGGGGCATGAGTAGAGTGTATTTATGAGTATAGTGTAGTACAGCGTGAAGGAAAACAAGATGTTTATTTACCTGACGCGCACCTCCGTGCACCGGGTAAGAGATTTGCAAGGGTTCTAGTCCAGGCAGCATAATAAGAGAAACAGGTCAGAAGGATTGGGGAGGTGAATTTTGACCAGGCGAGTAATGTGTCGTGGAATAATGTTTTATAGTGAAATGTCAGATATTTATACTTGACAATGAAAACGTTGGAATGTGGAACGTCTTGGGCTCACCCAATGTGACCATAGCACAGTGAAACTCACTGCGGTGAGTAGCACATCATTCGCATCATCTGCCACGGCCAGACACCACAAGTAATGCACCACATTAGCCATAGCACTAGTCATGTATAGTGGCCATTAATTACAATGTTCAGGTCAACGTTGTCACTACACATAACACATTACCTTCGTAATTATAGTACATGTCATCATGCAATAGGTAAGTGAAACAGTACACACTCTCTCACAGTAAGTATCACACACTCTCTATCACACACTCTCAGTATCTCACTCACATTCTTAAATATCTCATCAAAACACACCGACACCGTACACATCATAACGCCCATAACACCCAAAATACCCTATATCAAACACCTAATTCACCCTCCTCCAATTAATTCCATTGTAGCAAGAATACTACATTTATTCTTATATGGCAACTAATACCTTGTGATACATTATTGATACATTGTTTATACATTGTTGATACATTGTTAATACCTTGTGATACCTTGTACCTATATTTGTTGTGATTATTCCTATGGCAGGTGGCCTGGTGTGGTGCCGCAGTCAAGAGTGAGGGCTTCGGACTTTTCTGCCACGATAAGCGAGCACGCAACTTCGGCCATCTCTCGCACGACTGACCTAGCAACCGCAGCAAACCCTACCAGTTAGAATCCACTAATCAGACAAATTAGACAATAATTAGACAATAAAAAAGAACGTTTGGTGGGTGTATACAGTATTATAGACAGTACTAAGTACTATAGAGAGTATTTTAGACAGTATTAGACAGTACTAGACAGTATTAGACAGTAGTGATGAATATTCTGTCTCCCCTGCCTTTCTCCTTGGACGAAGCTTATCGCGCGAGCTCTTATCGGGCTTTGCTACCCACGTGCCACGCTGCGCGAGACCAGCCTCGCTTCTGGGTGGATTTCACTTGCAATTGCCACAGCCTCTCATCTCTCCAACTCCTCCACACTATGCTCAACCTACTATCTGACGTGGCACTCTCCGTAAGGGACTCAGTGCCGTTGAACCCAAACTTGTCGTTTGGCGCCATCAACCTCCTTACCTTCGAGGCGGTGCTCCAAGTGGTGATCATTTGCATCGGTGGCTTTCTCGCCGCCAGATCCGGGTTGCTCACCACTTCTGGTCAGAAAATCATTTCTGCTTTGAATGTGGACCTCTTCACCCCGTGCTTGGTGTTTACCAAGCTCGCCTCCTCGCTTTCCGTCTCCAAGTTGGACGATATCTTGATTATTCCCGTGCTTTTTGTGTTGTCCACCGTGACTTCCTACTGCTGCTCCCGGGTGACCTCTCGCCTTTTTGGCCTTAATGCTCCGGAGCTGGACTTTGTTACTGCCATGGGTGTGTTTGGCAATTCCAACTCGCTCCCGGTGTCTTTGACCTTGACTTTGGCCGCCACGTTGCCGGACTTGTTATGGGACCAGATCCCGGACGACAACTCCGATAAGGTGGCCTCTCGTGGTATCTTGTACCTCTTGATATTCCAGCAGTTGGGCCAGATTCTCCGTTGGTCCTGGGGCTTCAATACACTTTTGAGAAAGCGTTCTCAAGTCGAGCTTTCCACCTATACCGATGAAGTGGCTGACCCTGAAATCTCCGAAAGAACCCGCCTCCTTGATGATGGTGCGCTTCGGATCGAGACTCCAAACGCCCTTGGACAGAATGAGACATTGGACTCCACTGCTTCTCCAAACGATTCCGATGAAGAACACAACCAAATGATTAAAACCATCAGTGGTTCTTCTAGCATTCACTCCACTTGGATCGGCAAGAAGTGGGTTGCCTTTGTGGAGTCCAGATCCGTCCAAGGCTTCTTAAGATTCATGAATCCTCCGTTGTATGCCATGGCATTGTCCATTTTCATTGCTACGGTGCCTGCTTTACAAAACATGTTCTTCGAACCGGGCACTTTCGTCAACAATACAATTACACAGGCCATTAAGCAGTTGGGTTCTGTGTCGATCCCTTTGATCCTTATTGTCATGGGCTCGAACTTGTATCCTTCAGCTGATGTGCCTCCAGCATCTCGCAACTACAAGAAGATGATTATCGCCTCATTGCTCTCACGCATGATTCTTCCGTCGTTTGTGTTGTTGCCGCTCATCGGTGCATGCGTGAAGTTCATCAATGTGTCGATTTTGGACGATCCCATCTTTTTGATTGTTGCATTTGTTCTCACGATTTCTCCTCCAGCCATTCAACTATCGCAAATCACGCAGTTGAACAACATTTACCAGAAGGAAATGGCCGGAGTGTTGTTCTGGGGATACGTGGTTTTGACCTTGCCTACTACTATCTTCATTGTGGTGACCAGTTTAGAGGTGTTGAAGTGGGCTGAGTAGGAAAGGTGGAGCCGCACCCATAGCTAGTATTCAAAGGGTCCTTGTGTCAGCCATGACAAACTCAAACCCGAACATCATAGAAAAATCTCCGACGTCTTAAAGATTTAATACTTATAGAGAATCAACACCCACAAAAAAATTCCTTGATGTAAGATCCAAGCTCGTAACAGGTGACGTAAGCGTTTTGATGGCAGCAGCGCTGGATGCAGTACAATTTGGACTAAGCGAAGACGATGAAATTGCGATATCTTTTTATCGCACCTACTACTTATCATTGTCCTTAACTCCCATTACAGGGGGTATTCAAAATTCTTTTCCCAGAAAAAAAAATAAAACTCCATACCTCTTGACCCAAATACAGCACCCCAAAGTGCACAATTCAGAGCAGCCAGTAACAAAGCTTGGAGTTCCCTAGAGTTACGAGGACAGCGCCATACCAGGCCAAAGTTAATACACAAAAAGCACAAGAACCATGGTCAAGGCACGCAAATTAGCCATGGTCGGGTCACGGGCCGTGGGCAAGCTGTCGATGACGGTACGGTTCGTGGAAGACCATTTCGTGGAGTCGTACTACCCTACGATCGAGAACCAGTTCTCCAAGACCATCACATACAAGAACCAAGAGTACGCCATAGAAATCTTGGACACCGCCGGACAAGACGAGTTCTCGATAATGACAGAAAAACATTTG
This sequence comes from [Candida] ipomoeae, assembly GCA_002370145.1. Lineage (NCBI taxonomy): Eukaryota > Fungi > Ascomycota > Pichiomycetes > Serinales > Metschnikowiaceae > Metschnikowia > [Candida] ipomoeae. The sequence continues at coordinate 201,870 of NKZK01000568.1, read as the reverse complement.
ATTGGCATCCACGGGTACTTGTTGGTGTACTCTGTGACGTCACGGCAGTCGTTTGAGTTGATAGAGGTGATAAGAGACAAGATATTGAATTCCATGGGCATGGACTCGATCCCCGTGGTGTTGGTGGGCAACAAGTGCGACTTGAATTTCCAGAGGCAGGTGGAGACCCACGAGGGCGAGGCGTTGGCCCGCAAGTTCAACTGTGGGTTCTTGGAGACGTCGGTGCGGGACAATGTGAACATCAACAAGTCGTTTGTGACGTTGGTGGATGAGATTGAGCGGATCCAGAACCCGGGCGTGCCCAAGGAAGACAAGTGTGTGATTATGTAAGTGACCTTTAATGACCTGCTACAAGACCAACTGTAGGACAAGGCAAGTGTGGGTGGGATGTGTGTGTGGGCACGTGAGGACAACTGTACGTTACAGAGCAGAGCAGAGCAGAGCATAGATTTACTGAGAAATAGAAGGAGACCCAATTGTCTACATTGTGAAATATATACATTAAAAACAACCCCTCGTCCCAGGCCCCGAGTCCGAACCGACCCAAGTCCGAACTAACCCTAATCCAATTCCCTTTTTTAAATTCTGTGCTACTGCACATATCCACGACATTGTGAGTTGCAATGGTGGAAGCACCCCTCCACATCTGGGGTCGCCGGACCTGCACGCCGCACCCAGCTAGCACCTCCAGCCAAAGGCGGCCCCGGAACGTCGGCACCAGAAATACCAACATCGTCCCAACTCCAAGCACACAACCTCCCACAAAAATAAAGAAAAGAATAACTAAAGAAATAGAGAAAAGAATAACTAAAGAAATAAATAATTACAGTATCTATTTTCCCACAAATTCGTCTGCACGTAACTTAAAATCTCCCCACACCTCCTCCCCCTACTTTTGCAACTTTATCCCCAATTCCTCTGACAATGGAGCCAGTGCCTAAAGAGTGACCCACTTTGCCAGTGGTGCATCTCAGTGCGGCAGAAATTACCCACGCACGGCAGGCAGCGCTGAGATTCGGCCAGTATTGTTGGATGGCACGTGCGAAGTTGCGATTTCCTGGATGCATTGGTTGCAGGGCTCGGCCACGCTATATAAGGGCCCCAGTCCGCCACACCAGTTCCGTTCTTTCCCCCACAATTATTTTCACTATGGCTGACGTTCCTAAGGGTACCTTGAGATTGGGCTCCACCGCCCCAGACTTCACTGCCGACACCTCCAACGGCAAGATCTCGTTCCACGACTTCATTGGCGACAGCTGGGCCATCTTGTTCTCGCACCCGGACGACTTTACTCCCGTGTGTACCACGGAATTGGGAGCCTTTGCCAAGTTGCAGCCCGAGTTCGAGAAGAGAAACACCAAGTTGATTGGTCTCTCTGCCAACGGCACCGAGTCGCACAAGGCCTGGATCAAGGATATCGATGAGATCACTGGCTCTAAGTTGTCTTTCCCCATCATTGCTGATGCCGACAGAAAGATTGCCCATGCCTACGATATGATCGACTACCAAGACGCTAGCAACGTCGACGACAAGGGCGTGCAATTCACCATCAGATCCGTGTTTATCATCGACCCAAAGAAGAAGATCAGATTGATCTTGGCCTACCCCGCATCTACTGGTAGAAACACTGCTGAGGTGTTGAGAGTCTTGGACTCTTTGCAAACGGGAGACAAGCATAGAATCACCACGCCAATCAACTGGGTTCCTGGAGACGATGTCATTGTGCACCCATCCGTGACCAACGAGGAGGCCAAGACCTTGTTCCCCAAGTTTAGAATCATCAAGCCATACTTGAGATTGACTCCTTTGGACCCTAAGCTGGAGTAAAGATGTGTAAAAAAAACGAAATAACTTATGTAATAATAACTTATCAAGAATAAATTGTGAATCGACGAACCCTATTGGTCAATTGATGAATGCCATTGGCCAATTGTCCCATTTGCTTTGATGTAGTTCGTGGTGCTACTATATATTACTATGATAATGTATAAGACGCGCACCTTTCTCCACATTTCACAGACCATCAGAGTAGCACCCAGGCCATACACTACACAATAAACTGTATTCATTATTTGAGTTCTTCCACTAGAATATTCCTTATAACTCTAAATTGCCTAAAATTCCAAACCAATTTTAGTCCCAACGTTATACCCAATTTTATTCCCAATCTTTTATTCCTTTCCCCATTCCCCCATTCACTATACACTCTCCCACTCACTATACACTCTCCGATTCACTCTTAACTATAGACCTTACTGAAAATCTGGAGTGCGCGGTTTTGGTGCACCACAATATACTCCATACTTCCGGGCCACTGCTACACCATGAACTACAAATGGCCCCACAATACCTTGTTGCATACTCTGAGAAGGAGAATCGCCTCCATACCATGCACAAAACAACCCCTTCGAAATCCCCGTGCCTTCCTATTGGCTGCTCGGCCGGTGCCACCCCCCAGTATTCCCCTATATAAGCTGGATCTCTTGGGCAAGCAGATCAAGGGGAAACTCCAGGACAGCAATATAAAATCCCACCAAATGGACCCGAACCGAAGGAATCGAAGGGCGCCAATCCGATTATCCCAAATCGTATTTTTTTCTGACCACCAAAATATACAGCAAGAACAGCAAAACCAGCGTAGAACCACTAACCTAGGTGCCATGGTGGACCTTCTCCAAGAACACGTGCCCATGCTCCTCCAACACTCGCTCCCGAAATCCATGGTTCTGGAAGATGTGCTTCTACGAATCTGCCCTTCCCATTTCGACCTGATCAATGCATACTTGCCCAATATCCGGGGTCATGTGTCGTACTATGCTACGTGCAAGGCCGCACAGTTGTTTCTCACGTCGTTGATGCTCAACCCAAAGGCCCATTTACACATCGAGCTGATACGGACGTCCAAGAACGCTGACCATGGATGCTGCTTAGCCCACTCCACCAAAATCTATGTTCGCTGGTCGACGTGTTCCGAGGGCTGCCCCCACCTTGTGCAGGAGGACCCACTGAAGCTGGACTTTAACTCCTCCACGTCCAATGCCAAGTTGGGCTCTCACCGCTGGTCCCGCATTGATGCTGGTGAATTCTCGCACAAGCTGGACTGGTCAATCACGAACTCCATTTCTGATTTGGGCAAGGGCATCATTGGCTTGACCAAGCACGATTCGCAGCTCGAGAGAAAGATTCTGGGTGTATTCATTTTCGAGCTCAATGAAGAAAACGATCAAATCGCCGTGCATACGGTGGAAGACATGAATATTATCGAACGTCACGAGGAGCTGAACGTGGGTGACAAGCTACGCGTATGCTGATTACTTCGTGTGTTGTACTGCAATGGCTTGAGAAATCTCATGTATATAGTTCCCTGTACAATACACACTCATAAAATCTCCTCTAGCGTTGCTCGAAGCAGTTTTTCCTGTGAACCTTCAAGCAATAGAAGTGCCTGCTTGGCTAAGAAAATAGCGCGTTCCTTCCGCTTGGAGTCCTTACCCTCTGTGAAGATCTTGTTCCACCAGGGTGCATCTTCATTCTCAACCAATAACTCCAGAAGATTGGATATCAACTCCAACTGCTTGCTCAAGAGTTTCTTTGTTTCGAACAAGGCTCCGGCCAACCGGATTTGTAGGTAGATTACCAATAGAAGAATAAGCAAGACAAACCCAATGCCCATTCCAATCCAGTCACTGGATTTAGGAGTTTCCAGCAGAGTGTGTTTCACCTCAACAGGAGCAGATTTGGCTTTCAGTTCCTGGAAGGCCTCCACCTTCTTCTCCAATTGCGAGGCTACCTCTGAAAGCTCCTCGGACAGCACTTCGACGAGCTCAGTATGACTATCGACCTCTTTCTTCAAGCTGTCAACGATGCTTTTGTTGACCGCCGTTTGACCGGCCAAAGTCAGCTTTTCAACGATGTTTTTGATCCATGAACGCCCGGTCCACTTCACATAGTATGCAATGCGTAAGTTGGTGGTGCTCTGCTCACCCCACGTTAGGTAGTATCGCGTCCTAACACTGAAAGAACCACCCGAAGGCACGTCGGGCGTGACTGTAGTAGATAGGACCACCACGCTGGACCCGTAATCTGCATTCTCGATGAGCTCCAGCACACAGCACTTGGTGGACTTTGGACCCAACGAGTACCCCAATGGTCTTCTATAGGAGTAAGTCCGCTCCAACTTGGTGGAGTCTTCTTCTGAAGGCTCAAAGTCGCCATATTCGGAAACTTCCGTTGCACCTTGGTCCTCAAGCACTTGCTTGTGGAAAGTGGGGTTTTCTCTGCCAAAGAGAATCTCAAACACTAGTCCCACTGGACACTCGATATTTTCATTGATCACTTCAGTTTCATCCTGTGAATCCTCGTAAGTCGTGGTGATGGATGTTGGCAGATGAGATTCTGGGCCCGGGTTGCGGTATGAACTACTGTCTTTCACTCTCCGGACCTTGGCTGAGATGACCTCTGTTGTTGCATTATTTGGTTCTGCATCTTCTTGCTGTATAACTTCAGCATCCTCGGAATTCCATTTCTCCTCTGGATGGACCACCTCATCAATGGATAAGATGTAATCTGAGATCTGCTTATCAGCACCCACGGTATTGGTGTTGGGATTGGGATTCAGGTTAAGCTCCGACACGTCTTTGCCCGTGGAAGCCAGCCACACGGCCCGGATCAAGTCGTAGGTCGAGTCACGTGAGATGAAGCTTGCAAACGTATGTTTTGAGTCTGCGGTTTCGATTTGGATTCCATTGGGAAAAAGCCCCGCCGTGGACTTCTTATCGATGCGGGTGATCTCGTCCAATGGAATCACCACGCTGGTCACCCACCCCAAGAGATTGGAGTTGAAGCCAACGCAATGTTCTGTGATGTAGATGCGGCCCTGGAGGAGGATCTCTCTGCTGAGAGCACAAGCAAAGTCGTCGATCAAGCGGTCGGTGAGATCCAAGCTTTTGAAGATCTGGTGGAATTCCACGTTCCGCTGCATCGTGGTATAGTGGTAGTTTGTGTCTTTGAACTTCTCCTCCACATAGAGTCTTGGATCAAACTTTTCTTCGTTCTCTAAAGCATGGTACGATGCACTTTGCTTGCGGCGGTTGGATCCCTTCCGGTACGCTATCACCTTGGGGTCGCCAGCATGGTTCTCGGAACCTTGGTTTGAGGCCGGTGACTGTACAGCCTCGAATTGTTCCTGGTAGAGAGGAGACGACGGGTTGGCATCATCATTACGTTGAGAATCTTCACTTCGGCGGAAATCCCCACTCCGGCGGAGATCTTCACTCTTGCGATTCAAGTCCTCGGAGCTGGACTGCTGCTGCTGCTGTTGCTGTTGCCAGATTCGAATGGAGTTTCGGAAGTCTGAGGCCGGGGTCAATGGCGGCGAAGGATCATCTAAGTCTGTGGTGGCCAAAGCATTGGTGGATTCCCTGGATATGATAGAGTTTGCATCCTTAATGGTGGTTTGAGGGTTTGCCGGGGCCAGTTTCGGGTTGAAGGCAGGCAGCAAGCCAGTCAGATGTCCCGAGCCCTGGCCCGTGGTTTTGCCTTGTGCAGTCATAAATAGTGAGGCCCTGCTCAGAGTGTAGGAGTTGGAAAACGGTTCTGGCTTGGCTAACGAGTTCAACACAGACTCATCGGGAACAGAGGCCTTGGAGTCAAGGGAGAAATTTGCTTTTTTTGCCTCGTTTTCTGCTTTTGATTGTGCAAGCATCGCTAGAAAGTCAGTGACGGCCTCGAACGAGTCGTGGTCCTTGGGCTGGGGTTCGGGAGGATCGGAAAACGAGTCCCGCGATGGAGGAAACGAGTATGACCAATCGTCATCGTCATCGCTCATGAGGCCTGGGGTATGGACAGATCGGGGCGGAAAGGGGATAGACTGGAGTGGATCTAACCTAGTGTGGATAAAGCAAGACCTGGCACTCCAAACAAGAAGACTGGACTAGACTGAGAATAAGAGACTGTAGACAGATAATAAGACAAACTGTAGACAGATAACAAGACCGACTGTAGACTGAAATGATAAACAATTATTTGGAATTGACAATTGAAGAGAGTGTGGATGGTTTCGATTCAGCGGTGGAGTTTCGAATCGGAGTACCAAGAAAAAGTAGGCAGTAAAGTAGAAAGGTGACGGAGAGGGTCTGTGGATCTATAGCTAGGGAAGAGTGATGTCACGCGCTGGCATCTAGTGCGGAATGCACACAGGCCTACGGCTTGACCCAGTGCACAGCCTATTGCGACCTCGTCTATTCCCCATACCTATATATTTTAATTTAATCCATAAGGATATAGATCATATTTAATGAATCAGATACCCATTAATCTTATATAAAAAACTATACCAACCTAATATTTCCCCCGAAGGCGGCCCAATATTTATATATGTTAATCTAGATTTCATTATACTCACTCACTCACTATACTCACTATACTAACTACACTCACCATAGTAGACTACACTCTCTATAGTCACTATAATTTACATGGTCTACTGATAATTCAGATTCTTCTCTGTTCTATACTATTCTATGTTATTCCTACATACAATTACATACATACAAAATAATATCCCTCTTTATTTCTTATCCTAGAGAAGGCCCTAGTTGCTCCCCAACACTGTACCTCGCACCTTGTCTCGCACCATTTACATTGTTGGGACACCTGATCGTATACATCCCCTCCCCAATCTTATCTTTTATACTCCACCTTAATTTGCCTCTACTTTTAGAGCTTATATGGGTAAAAGCTATATGCAGTGCCTTGCCCAATTCTAGATAGATAGTTCTTAAATTTTCTTATACTTTTTTTTCTTACTTTTTTCTTACTTTGTTCTTCTCTTTTGGCCATATATTCTGTGTTTCTCACCTTAGCGTAATGCCGCACCTTCTCATCCGTTTCATCATTCTCAACTCATTTTCCACCCTCACTCTTTCTATCTTCTAATCTCACATCCACATTGCGTATCAATAACATCATCACACCATAGAACATCACAGAACATCAAATAGCTATAATGATGGACACTAATGCTGGAGTTAAGTATAGTCCACTGTAAATATAGTGACTCAGTAATCAGTGAGTATTCGGTAGTGAGTGTCAGTGTCAGTGTCAGTGTCATTTTAGTGAACCAGTTTAGTGTGTAGTGGATCAGTGTAATGGATCAGCGTAGTGAGTCATTAATTCGAAATGCGGTTTTATAGTGTAGGGATTCTATTATGAAAAAGATTTTGCAGTGAATTCGTACTGTAGTGAGCTTGTAGTCAATGCCAAAGAGTTCAGTGTAGTGGTGGCGTAAATTGTAATGTAAGAAATTCGGAGGTGTAATATATATTCAAGTTCAATTTATTTGTAGTGAGGGTAGTGAGGGTAGTGAGTGTTTTTGCAGTAATAGACTAATGCTAGAGTTAGCATTATCTCCACTGGTAGGTAGTCTTCAAACATCAAACCAAGACTCAACGGATAGAAGCAAATGAGACAAGAAGATCATTCCAATATCTTTCAACACCCCATTCAAGAATGTTGTGGTGACATTCATTTGTCTTATAACCAATCCTCGCTGCACTGCAATGGCTAAGACCATTCTCAAGCTCTCATACCGTTAAACAGTTCACCTAAGTATAAGCTTGGGACCGCTGTCTGACTAAATTTGCAACATACTCTAGGAGTTGGTATGAGTTGGTATTTTCGCATACGCTAAACAACCAAACATTGGTCTTTTGGATGTAGCAGGCGGTGTACCATCATTAGTTGGTAGTCAATAGTAAGAAGTTAGTAGTTAGTAGTTAGTAGTTAGTAGTTAGTAGTTATATCCTTCCCATTCATCAATCGGACATTAGTACCCGAGCATCGGAGTCTTTGGATTGGGGCACTGCGGCTTGAAGTGCTTAAGTATCATCCTGTACCATTAGTAATATACGGTGCTTTTCGAAAGAACTGGTCACTACTTTTACAGAACACACCTGCATTCTATGTCTATAGGATCAGTACCAGATGACGGTATAATGTAGAAAAGACCCTGTGGGATTCTCCAAATTACTAGACCACTCACATTTTATCCATCATGGGCTCTTCATTTCCAATAAACACATAATGAATCGCACCTATAGAAATTTCGTGGAGAGCTTAGTGAAAGACGTAATGAGACATTGTGAAAGACATGATTAAATGATGGATGAAAGAAATGATAATTAATACATCAAAAGTGTTGTTCTGTTCTTGAGATACGTTTGGAAACCTAAACTTGTATTCGTTGATGGTTCCTCAGAGAGGAACTAGAGCGGCTTATACAACTAAGAAGAAAAACGTGGCATCGAAAAACTCTCCACTAGAACAATGGTGATGATTGTTATAGAATATTTGAAACGGCCATCATAGTACTTCGAACATCGATGACCGATGGCCGTGATACGGCGTTTGCAATGGCTATTGTTAGGATCGGACGTCGTAGGCTTCATAATGCCTCTATGTGTAGTGTCCTACCTATAGTGGATCTAACAGATGTATTCATACTAAATTAAAGTAGTCGAGTAATGCTTTCATTCTTTAAACCACCCTCTTTTCCATCTTGGCCAGGTACATCTTTTTGATTTCTAGAACGGTGACTCATCTACACCTTTATTCCAAAAATGCATTTCGCAACCATTTTCCTTGCACCCATTTTACTCCCACCATTTTCCTCGCACTCACTGCTTATGTCCGCAGCACCAATCAAGAGATCCAACACTTGTAAATTTTGAGACAGCTTGTACTTTACCAAATACATTCATGCATTGTAACTTTGTGCTAACCCATTCCTTTGAAATTTGTTCACTTTGTCTGAACAAGAAATCGGAGATCAGCTCAGACTTATCGTCCTTTAATCTACATAGCTCATAGAACACCGTCACCCACATCTTAAGGAACAGTATGGGTCTATGTATTCGTGGAAGTATACCATCCAATCTAACTTCTACAGTAGAGTGTAGTGTATATTGTATGTTTTATAGTATAGCATAGTATAGTGTAGTGTAGAGTAGTGTAGTGTAGAGTAGAGTAAAGCAGAGTAGAGTAGTGTATAGTGTATAGTGTATAGTGTATAGTTCATACTATAATAGTGTAGTGTAGTGTGTGTGAATGCTAAAGTTGGTGAGCATTCTCGAAAGACCTAACCTATATGTTCTCCTGTGGTTAAAATCGGTATATTAAATTTGTGTAGATCCATGACACCACCATAGTATTCACATATAGAAAAAAGTAACTCCTGAAATTGTATTGATGCAATGGTAAGTATGGACAACTCTGGATAGTGCGCGAGGTATATTCTTACACTACTATGGAACTCATGTGAACTTGACTGCGTGCTTCTCTGCACCTCATTACTCATAATCTATACCGATTCCAAAACAACATCCTTAAACCCAGAGGAAACCTTCTTTCCCTTATCGTCGGTGGAGCCTTCTCCGTGCAAAGCCAACAAGGCCCCCAAGTCGAACTTGGGCTGCTTCAACAACTTGACCTTTCTGATGTGTACGTTCTGTAAAGGCAAGATGGATTGCGTGGACTTCTCGATCTCACGGCCAATCACCTCGGGGATCAACTTGGACGTCAATTGCGCCAATGTGACGTTGAAAACCTCTCTTTGCATGATCTCCATCATCTTCTTTCTGATCTCTCTCAACTTGGAGGATTTGGCGTACGACGTCTTCTTGACCTGGTTGGCTTGTCTCTTGGTGAAGGCAATGGCGAACACTCTCAAGACGTAGTCATCGGCGGTCTTGACGGTGACGTTGGCCTCAACCAAGGATTGCCATTTTCTGACCAAGGATCTCAATTTGTCCGAGGTGAAGTCCATGCCGTGGAAGTTGGTCAACAAGTTCTTGCCCTCAACTTCGTCCACTCTCAACTTGACTTTTCTGTACGAGTGGTCCTCGGAGCCTTGAAGGTCTGCAAGACAAACCTCCACCACACGGCCCTTCAAGCCATCGGCAGCGTTCTTCAAACCGGTGGACTTGTTGATCAAGGTCTTACCAACATCTCTTCTCTCGAAGGTGGTGGGGGCCTTGATGTCGTACCACTCTTTTCTGGTGAAAGGGTCGACGACTCTCTTTTTCATACCTTTCTTGCCCTTGGACAATCTCTTGTTTTTTCCGACAGCCATGGTGTATGTGGAAGAAGATTGGTAGAGTGGTGAGAAGTTTTTCACGGCTTTTTTAGTGCCTGCGCGCGTTTCCGAGGGTGCGACAATGATGATGCTGCCAATGGCTTTGCGCGCCATTTCCGAGGGCTAGCCCTAATCACGTGTGCGCACCAAGGGCTCCTCCACCACAAGTGACTACCAATCCATAATTTATGACTACAATCTGTACTGTATTAGACTAATCCGTAGTTTATTAGACTCAATCCGTAGTTTATTAGACTATACTGATTCATCTGCATAGCGTATTCCGACTCCAACCCCAACTCTTAATCACTTACTCTTTCTACTTGTGTTCTTTAGGATAGTTTATTCAACAAACATGTCCTCATGCTATATATACATAAATTACACCCATGGTGGGATAGAACTGAATTGCAGCTGTCCGAGCCGTTCTTGACTATTTTGCAGCGCCTTTGTCCGTTTATTGGTTCTCTGGACGCAACTTTCTGACCTCCTTACCGACTTTCCAGATCTCCATGTCTCTGATGACCTTCAACTCCTCCTCGAACTTCTCTCTGTAGTCTGGGGCAGAGTTGAACTCCAAGGATCTCTTGGTCTCGGAACCGTTCTTGACCGACTCGTACAAGTCCTCAAAAACTGGCTTCAAGGCGTCCTTGAATCTTGGGTACCAGTCCAAAGCACCTCTTCTGGCAGTGGTGGAGCAGGCGTCGTACATGTAGTCCATACCGTACTTACCGACCAATGGGTACAAGGATTGGGTGGCCTCCTCGACGGTCTCGTTGAAAGCCTCAGATGGGGTGTGGCCGTTCTCTCTCAAAACCTCGTATTGTGCCAAGAACATACCGTGGATACCTCCCATCAAGCATCCTCTCTCTCCGTACAAGTCGGAGTTGACCTCTCTCTCGAAGGTGGTTTGGTAGACGTAACCAGAACCAATGGCAATGGCAATGGCAATGGCCTTCTCCTCGGCCTTACCGGTGACGTCGTTCCAGACGGCGTACGAGGAGTTGATACCTCTGCCCTCCAAGAACAAGGATCTGACGGTTCTACCGGAACCCTTTGGAGCAGCCAAGATGACATCGACGTCAGCTGGGGTCTCGACCTTGGTCAAGTCCTTGAACACTGGCGAGAAACCGTGCGAGAAGTACAAGGTCTTACCCTTGGTGATCAAAGGCTTGATCTCGGCCCAGGTCTCGGATTGAGCAGCATCCGACAACAAGTTCATGATGTAGGTACCCTTCTTGATGGCCTCGTTGACAGGGAACAAATTCTCACCTGGCACCCAACCATCCTCAATGGCAGCCTTCCACGAAGCACCGTCCTTTCTAACACCAATGATGACGTTCAAACCATTGTCTCTCATGTTAAGACCCTGGCCGTAACCTTGGGAACCGTAACCAATCAAGGCCAAGGTGTCGTCCTTGAAGTAGTCGGCCAACTTCTCCTTGGGCCAGTCGGCACGCTCGTGCACGGTCTCCTTGGTACCGGCAAAGTTGATGTTCTTGACACCGCGAACAGCCATAGGGGCAGCACTCTTGGCCACGACTCTAGGGGCCTGTCTGGAGGCAAAGGCAGCGAGGGTTCTCTTGGCGGCGACCTGCTTGGCGGCGTTGGATGAAGCCTGGCGGGCTAAACGGAGGGTAGCGTTTCTAAAAGACATTGTGGGAATAGAATATGTAGAAAGGAATTTGGGGTGAGGAAAAAAGCGGATCTGGGGCTTTATATATCTTGCGTCGGTGAAAAAAAGGCGCGGTGTGCATACGGTGCCCCTCGTGTTTCGATTCCGGTGTAGGCCCGCGAGCGCTCCCCGGTTTGAGTCATACCGGAACAGGCCCTTAGTTACGGATCAGCGGGGGCACCCCGGTGACACAGCCTGTTTCCAGTGCCAACTGATTCCCCTATTTATTATATACTATTATATATTAATATCTTATTACTGTACATTATGATTATTTGAATATTTGATATTTTCTGCCCAATCATGTCTCTGTATTTCTCTTTTTTTTTTCTTTTGCCTGGTGTTCATTGGCTTGTACACGTCACGTGACTTGGAGCAAGTCGGGGGTCTTTCTGGACTGGCTTCACGCACCTCGCGCACCATTTCCGGCCGAGCGCATGGTCCACTCCGCTCCTCTCCACTGCGACCTTCCGGTCCTGCGCGGCGCTCTTATCTATGCCTAATGCCGTAGATCCTAGGCTGCAACACTTGCTCGCTAAGCAACGGTTTTCATTGGCCTACATTCGATAATCTGTTCCAACAGTGAGTATTACTCATTTACATTCACTCTTTACCATTGTCACTTCCCTGCCCCTGTTTTATGTCTGACTGTATTCTACTGTATACTGTACTCTGTCTATTCTAGTATCCACTGTACGCTCACTCACTCTCACTCTCACATATTCTACTGTCATACTCTACTGTCATACTTTACTGTCATACTTTACTGTAATACACATGCTTCTATACGACACTTATAATGTTGGCTTTACCATATTGTCCGTTCAGTACTCTACTCCCATACTCTAGTTATTACTCTACTGTCATACTTTACTGTCATACTCTACTTCCATGCTCTACTTCCATGCTCTACTATTATACTTTACTGTCATACTTTACTGTATTACTCTACTGTATTACTCTACTGTATTATTCGTATACTGAATACTCACACTATATTATCGTTATATTGCTGTATATACTACCAGACTACCAGACTGTGCACTATACTATACTACGGTTTACTTCGCAGGTTTGGCAAAGCCACGTAAATGTCTGCTCACTAGTGTAGACTTCCAGAACTAGATTAGTAGTTTAATACCGTTGCTGGTAGCTTTTGTATGGATAGGGACAGCTTTTCTTGGATATATACTGAATTAAGCATAAAATCAACTCTGCCAACCCAAACCCAGGATTTAAGACCATGGTATAAAAGTACTCCCTCTAGGAACTCTTAGGATTGTTAATCACTTATATTGAAATACTACTGCACTATTATAACACTGTACGCTACACTGTAATACGCCCACTGACTTTCACCCATACTATACTGACATCTCTACTGTCACATTGTAACATTGACTTCCCCATGTTATCATGTAACTGTTAAAGCATTACTCTATTATGTTCTACTGTATCACTCGACTGTTTTCTACTGTCCTGCTCTACTTTACCACTCTGTTTAACAGTCTATTCATTACTCTACTTTCATACTCTGCTTTTTTTTCTACTTTATTTCTCTTGTATTTCACTTGTATTTCTCTTGTATTTCTCTTGAAATACTACTCTACTGTCATGCTTTCTTTTCCTCTTCTGTCATGGTCTACGTAATACTCCTATTTTCCTCTACTGTCACTGTCTTTTTTACCGACTCCGGTATCTTCAGTTTTATATCTTTCTTTCACATACTACTCTACTTTTCAATTTAATATTCTACTGTATTCACTGGTGTACTGTCCATACTCTCGGTAGCTTCGTGGTGGTACTGTCATATCTACACTATACTCTGCACTACCCTTCACCATAATCTTGCACCATATCTAAGTGATTTACAATGTATTTAGTCCTATAGTCTATTGACTCCACTGACTCCACTGACTCCACTGACTAACACTAATAGTTATAGTATTGTCAGCCTTCGACTCGTCTGTGCCTACTTCAGTATAACTACGTTTATCAACCAGAACCCACAATACCGACAGTTATTGTTGGGGAGAAAAGGAGGAGTAGGTATAACATCCCTATGATTTGATGACCAACTGATCTCTGACTGATTCCTGATCTTGACTGTTGAATGGTATTCACCAATGATACCTGGCAGTATGGTTTCTAGTGACCTGGATGTAATGCTTAGCAAGTGGCACTGTCCTCTACTCCTCCACTCTTTACTCCTCTACTCCTCTACTCTACTGCATTGCCTCTACTCTACTGCCTCTACTCTCACACTTACTCTCACTGAGCACATTCTCTTACTCGCACACTCTTACACTGAGCACATACTCTTACACTGAGCACATACTTTTACGCACTGCTATTGACAGCCAAGTGCTCCCCTGTAACACTAAAAATATGGAACCAACATCCTCTATATTAACATGTGAGTATGACCTACTAATTCCAGAACCCTCTTGTTATCCAAGTAATACCATACTCCTTGTTTAAGGAATTACCTATGAATCGATAGTCACGTACTTATACCAAACCTTTAAATGGTGTGAATTTTTATGGTGTATGACTATCTAGGTCCTAGTATGAGTGTGTAGTATGAGTGTGTAGTATGAGTGTAGTATGAGTGTAGTCCGAGTATGGTATGGATGAGCAAGTTATGAATGAGTAGTGTTCGGTGTAGAAAGAATGCAGGAACTCACACTCTCCACAACACTTGTTCAAATAACCTTAACAAGGATATATTCATTCCTGTATCTTCAATATAATAATATACTACCACTTAGTTGCACTCTACTGTCTCTACACTCGTTTGTTCATGTGATTCGTTAATACCAGTACCGGTTCTATTTCTTCTCAGTAGCTGTCCCAGTCTATGGGCTCAGGGTTAGCCAGCAACTCCTGCTCAACTATCTGAATGTCACGGTTCTTCAAAGAACCCATGGTCTTTATGTTGGTGTTGTGCCCGGCACTTTGGATGGGTGCAGTGCTGCGGAAACTCAAACTGTTGAAGACCTTTGAGAACTCCACGTCGTCCAAGTCGTCGGGGAGGTCACACCACGACTTGGGCTGCGAGAGCTCTGTGGCAGACGATTCTGCCAATGATGGCATGGGGATGCTGTATGCTTGTGCCTGCTGTAAACGACCAGACCCAATGGGAATACTGCTCATGTAGGTCTCGTGGCCAGGAAGACTCTCATCCTTTAGGTCCTCCTTATCGGTCTCGTCCTTGGTGCTGGCCTTGGTGGAGAAGTCGTCCATGTCAAAGACCGACTCTTCGTGGACTTCTGCCATGTCCTCGGAATCGGGTGCATTGTTGTAGAACTCCTCCTCTTCCCACACAGTCAACCCATACTTCCAGTTGTCGCCCAATTCCTTGATGAAGAGGTCAAAGTCACGCAGTTGGCACTTGTGGTGGTAACTGGCCAAATCGTCCTCTGTTCCTCCTGCCTTCAAGAGGTGCATAAACACATTGAAGCATGTCTCGTTCATGTCCGGGTAAATGTCGTAAAGCACGCTTGTGTTGTTGTAAAACACAAAGTTCTTGAAGTTGCTATCGGACTCCAAGGATTTCTTGACCGTCTTGCCCCGCATCTTGAAGCCATCGGGCGAAACTGCCATATCGTCCCGCACGCTTTCGATGGGCTTGAAAGGAGCAGAGCCAAACACTGCAGTCAAGAGTGTGATACCAACGGACCAGTAATCGGCGGCCTTGCAATCGTAAGACTGCACCACAAACGAGGGATTGGAGCTGATGGGCGTGTGCAAGAAACATTCGGGAGCCATGTACTTCTCAGTGCCAACATTAAACACGGTACTAGTGCGGTTGAACGTGGCCAAACCCCAGTCACAGATCTTGACCGAGCCCGATTCGGTGAATAAGATGTTCTCGGGTTTGATGTCTCTATGGTAAATATCCAAGGAATGGCAGTACAGCAAGCCCGAGTGGATTTCCTTGGCCAAGTTATATACATCCACGGCACTTGGCGAAGAACCCGAGTGGATCACATCGTACAAGTCACCATTGGCACAATACTCCAACACCAACACCACAAAATGGGCGGTATCGAAGCTATCCAACAACTGGCAAATGTGCTTATTAGCATGGCCTAGTCTCTGCAAAACATCGATTTCGTGACGAGCCATGGTCTCTACATCTTTGGACTTGTGCATGGCTTTCAAGGCCACGTGGCGGCCATTGACGGTATCAAGGGCCAAGGATACCCTGCCAAAGGAGCCTTTCTGGATCTGCTGGATGAAGCGGTATTTGCCATGGAGTAAAAGCAGGCCCTTCTCGTACATTTCAAAAGACGAAGTGCAAGATTCGTCGCTTGAAGTACAAGATGGATCGTAGGACATTGTGGATATTTTGGAGGAGAGAGCCAACTAAGCAGTTGAGGTGTAGGGGTTAAGGAGCCACAGGTTGAATAGGGGAAGAATGAGATCGGGTATAAAGTAGTAAAACAGATAACGAAGAAACTTTAGGAACAAGGGCTATTTTTGGCGAAGTGAATTTGCCATACACAACAGACACGAATGGGCGGTCCAGCACGATTTTGAATGGCACCAAGAGAATGTGAGGCGAAGTAACGTAACAGACAATGAAAGGAGAGGTTCCCCAGGTTTATAGTGGAGCGCGCGAAGAGTCATGGAAATCTGTGGAATGTGACGTGCGCTCGTGCGCACGTAGGAGGTGGGCCAACGGTCTGGAGGCGGCCTCTATGGCGGACCGGTGCGACTATTTGGGCCTCGAGCTCCGCAAGGACTGCACATAGAACCTTTCTGGGCCAACACTGCTCCAACAAAAGGTACTCTATCTGTATATACATGGTTAGTATATACAGGGTTAGGTAAAAGGTTACTACCGGATTCTTCATAGAGTATATTTCCATACACATTCGTTTTACCGTTGTAATAGATTTTATTTGTAACAGATTTTATTTGCAACAGATTATATTTGTAACAGATTATATTCGTAACAGATTCATATTCGTAAATAGTACTATCAAATTGGAAATTCCCTTGTAGTGGTGTATTCAATTGGTGGGTTGGGCTGAGGGGACGTATGTTGTAGGGAGAGAGGCAGTTTATCGGTGCGATGTTTCTAAGTTGTTCGAGAACTGAAATTTCGCGAATTTAGACTGGCTAAGAGTAGTCTAAAATGTTCTTTCTTTTTTAGGGTATTGTTTGGATATCCCAATAGAGAATAAGGTTAAGTATAAATGAGCGATTGGAGATCAGGTGAGTCATTAGAAGGAGAGAATAAGGACGGGACTATTACGGGATTAGCAGGAATACTAGAGCATTAGTGGTGAATTGCTGGTAATTACTAAATTGGGACTTGCTGTTTTAGCTGGTTTTGTTGTGAGATCTTACCGAGGGTGCTGTACCAGGGGCCGGAACGGGCACTTCCGGGGGAATTGTATGCAGTTCCGAGGCTTATATCCAGTTCCGACCAATTGATTGGGGTCGTTTCATCCTCCACAAATAAATATGGATTCTAGATTTTTAAACATTTATAGATTCGTCTTAGTTTCGAAATGAACTTGCCTTTTTGGGAACCTTGAATTTGAAGTGTGGAGTGAAATACGAGAGGTGTGGTGCAAGTCACGTGACCATTCAATTCAATTCCGAGGTTCCACCACCTAAAAGTTCAGCCACAATTTGCACCCATCCATTTTCCTCTGACATTCGTCCATCTACACTCCTATCATGCACTGTACCTATCCTAGTGTAGCAAGTACTTCAAAACTCTCCATACTTGACTTCCACTAGAAATGTTCTCATAATAGTACATTAGCCAGTGGGGTACTATGGAAATTTAGACTATTAACCTTCAATTCTGAGTTCAAGCCACACTAAATCTCCAAGACTGCCAGACTACATGACTTCGAATCACTAAACACCACTCATTAATTCTGGAATCACTCAACATCACTCATGGGTAAGTTCAGACTATCACTTCAGACTATCACTTCTTAGGAGCAGTTGCTGATAGATTCTCCCACGGCTAGGAGACTGCCAGTCTTGGTAAAGATATAGAGGCAAAGTTAGAGGCAAGGATAGAGGCAAGGATAGAGGCAAGGATAGAGGTGAAAATGGAGGCAAATATATAGACGACGATAGGTCTCGGACCATTTGTTCTAAAGTTCCACGCAATCGTTGAGTTGGTGGAGTTGGACAACCGCAATGTGGGAGTGCACCAGTAGAAAAGCCCTGGCCTACTGGGAAATATCACTTGTAGCTGGAGAACCACTTGTATCTTGAGGACCACTTGAAGGAGGCTTTTGCGATCAACAGTGAGTAGTAAAAGTTTATTGAGTGTAAGGGACTGTCGGTATTGAGTAAGTCCTGAGAGTAGTAATTGTACGGAGTAGTGTGACTATCCAGTAGCCCTGATTATCTGGTCCACTACCAATGCATTCACATGAGGGCCAAATTCCATTAAATCAAGTAGTCATTGACCAAAGAATCTCTGACCATCTTTTTATTCATCTATATTCTAGTCTACTATTTAGCAGAGCTACCCTACAGTTTAGTCCAGTGAAATTCAGTCTAGTATAGTCCAGTCCATTTAAGTTCAGTCAATATAGTGTAGTCCAGTCAGGATAGTATAGTCTAATTTATAGTGCAACTTACAGTCTATAGTGTAACTTACAGTGTAGTCTAAGTAGGATTCTAGAGAATGTTTACACAGTGCTGTAACAAGCTTTCATATCAAGGTACTGATTTATGTAATAATGTTAGGAATATCATGCAACCTGAAACTAAAGCCTGGATTCGCAATATAAATGTCTGAGCTTCTAACGGCTTGTAAATGTGAGGATCCGAGGAGCCTTGCTAGGAACGACAATACTAAATGATGCTCTAGTAAAACTCTAGTAAAACTCTAGTAAAACTCTCAATAAACTCTACTATAAAAGGTTAGCTGATGTGCTAGTGTCCTAGTAGGAACTCGTAGGAACTTTTGCAATCAGTTGGGATTTCTTTTTAATTTGCACCCGGATGGATAGATAAATTGATTTGAGATTGGCTTAACCGTGTCATCCCAATTTCGGGGAAAACCGCGCTTCGCGCGCCCATACAAAATTAGACAAATGTTAGACAAAATTATCCAGAATTATCCAGAATTATCCAGAAATCCAGCGCGCAACTGGAATGCGGGCCTGCATATAATACCCCCGTAAGCAGTTATCCCATCCTTCAGTATTCAATAATGTCTCAAGTGCTGCTTTAACGACTTCCAGAGCCTTGTAACGTTTCTAGCCCCCAGTACTCTCTCTAGTCTTGCTGTTTTTCCTTTTTCACTGCTCTTCTGCTTCTGTTCCTCCTTCTCAGTTTTTCTATCGACCACACTGAGACCAGTAGATTTCTGCGAACACTACTTTCTACGCAATAATTATGGTTCTGAGAATCCACGATCTGAAGCCTCACAATCCCTCACACTTTATGTGTATTTCCACACACTCACTACGTAATTCATTTACACCCCAATTTATCACACCCCAATTTCATTACACTATTATTATTATTACACCGAAATAGCACACCAAATTTTTTACACCACAATTCCCATACCACAATTATTACACCAAAATTATCACTCATAATTCATTACACCACAATAAATAATCACATACCAAAATTTATTGCTTCAAAATTTACTTTTCCAAAATTTAATTACTACAATTCACTAAGTCTTTGCCTTTGCCTTTGCTTATTTTGTTTTTCCTTTTTCGTTATTTTTAGTAATTTAGCCATCTTTGTTTTTTTGTTTTCTAGCTATTTTTGTTTCCTTGTTTTTGGCCGTTTCCGGTTTCCTGTTTCTTATTGCCTTTTTTGGTCAAGTTTACATCGTGGCATGCGCACATGCGATTGAATTCTACATACAAACAATGCCGCACTCATGAACACACAATACAGACAATACAATTGACATAGATAATAGGCAATGATATAATGGAGTTATTCTACGAAGAGACAATGCCATGAATAATTACACGGATAATGAATGGATAATGGGGACAGATAATAGGGAGAGATAATGAGTGGGGTATGGGGAAAACTGACGAATGATGTGGCTGGTTTTAATAAGCTGGTTTGATGGCAGGCAGTGTATTAGTTGGTATTTTCTAGATTCTTGTTTTTTTTATTTTTGTTTTTTTTATTTTGTTATTTTTTTTTTGGTACTCCGGTTATGAATACATCGTACGATCTTGCATTGACCAGGGCTGCGAACCGTCTCTCCGATACCATCAGCATTAGACACTAACCCACCCAATTCTTGAAGCCTAGTCAATTTTGAACTGTATATCCAATTGATGATGTAAGAGTATACCTACTTCTCTGGTGGTGTACTGGTGGTGGTCTAATGTGGTCTGGTAGTGTAGTGTAGTGACTGATAATGTGACTGAGAGTGTAGTGCTTGTACTGCTGTACTGCTGTACTGATAGTGACTGATACTGATAGTGACCGTATAGTGACTGTGTAGTGACTGCTATACTAATAAACATGATCCTTCCGTAAATCCGCCTACACAATCCCCTGATTCATATTATTATATTGATCCCTCGATGGGCCTATGTACATCCCACCTATTGCTTGAGCAAAGCGTCAATCTCCGCAGACAAGCTCAAAGGCTTGGTCAACGAGGAGTATCTCTGAACAACCTCGCCCTTCTTGTTGATCAAGAACTTCTCGAAGTTCCACTTGACGCGGCTGAGGCCCATGAGCCCCGATTTCTGCGACTTCAAGAACTTGTACACGGGGTCTGCATCGTCTCCATTGACCTTGACCTTCTCCAACACGGGGAACGTCACGCCGTAGTTCAACGAGCAGAACGAGGCGATTTCATCTGAGGACCCGGGCTCCTGGTTGCCGAACTGGTTGCATGGGAACCCAAGGATCTGGACGTCCTGGTCCGCGTACTTCTTGTTCAACTCCTCGAGTTCCTTGTACTGGGGAGTGAAGCCACACTTGGAGGCCACGTTGACGATGACCACCACTTTGCCCTTCAATTTCTCGAAGGGGTAGTCTGCGCCCTTGGCGTCTTTGGGGGTGAGTTCGTAGAAAGAGGACATTTTTGGCTACTAAAGGTTTTTGGGACGGGTTTTCGGGGAGGGGGAGGGGCTGGCTATTTATCTAGTGGGCCCGAGGGCTTATGTGCAGGCATCGATGCGCCATGTCTGGTCTGGCCCGTTTTATGAGTAAGCAGGTTGCTCGATAAGTCAGCAAAGAGGAATTTGGCTTCGGCTCTGGAATTTAAATACATTAATAAACATTTGCGCTACTGGGCACACTCTGCCCCGGTCCCAATACCAATCACTTCATTTCGTGGATCCACTACTTCATCCACTACTCAAATAATAGACCACGCACCCTCAAGGCCACAACAATAATACTGACACCATCGAGTCTGCAGCAATGTCTCAAATGTCTCACAATGACCACACCACCAGAACAAAGAGATTTATGAGTGAAGACCACAATGACAATTAGTGGAGTTTTCAAAGTGGAGACAAATAGAGATCAAACAATTGAGACGTCAAAGATGATGCCTCCCCAATGGATCATATCGGCTCTATCAATCACCATTAGATGAAGTAACGGTCTCCCACAAACCCCACGCTGGAAATGGCAAACGCCGCTCCAGCAATGTAGGATGCGATGCTGAAGGCCGATTGGATGTTATCGAGCTCATGCACACGCTCCTTCTTGCGCAAGGCATTCTCCACCTCCTCCTCAATGGAGTATGCAGAGTTGGACAAGCTGGAGCCTTCAGGCGTCACGGGCGACGACTCACTGGAAGAAGAACTTTCGGAAATGTTCACATACGACAGATCCAAAGCCTCGGGCTCGGAAGCAGCAGGAGCAACAGCAGGAGCAGCATCCTTCTTCTTGGTCTTCTTGGTCTTCTTGGCCTTCATCTCATCACAGTATGCCTTCACATCATCAGTGATAGGCATCAAAGGCTTGCCGCCCTTATAGAACAACGCCAAGAGCGCCAATGGCGCACCAAGTGCAGAATAAATCAAGTATGGGTGTTTGCCCGAAGCACCAGAGTACTTATAGGCAGTTCTGAAGGCACTGGTGGACAATGCAGCCAAGGCCAAGTTGACCACGTTGGTAATGGACAAGTGGGTCTTTATACGTTTGGCCAACGAGCGGCCCTCCAGGCTATGCACGGAGTCCTGGTTGTTTAGCGATCTGATCAAGTCGGGGATGCTCTGGAAAGACTCATAGACTAATGAGCCTGTCAACAAGCCCAAGGAAATCACTCCGCCAAGAGTGATGATGGTGATGCACCTGCCCATAGTAAAGCTAGAACGTGACTTGATTGCGGGGAAGTTTCGGAATAACGATGTCTTGGATTGACAATTGGTTCCGGAGTCTGGTGGGAAATCGAGGGATGTGGGCCGTCACACGGAGGCAACGAGTACTGCGGGATGCACGGGTGCGCATGGGGTCTCCACTTCGGTTTGCTGCCATCACTTTACCCTCGCCATGCTCCCAGCAGCACCCAATGCAGCAGCACACCAATGCGTCCCACAGTCAATCAACCAATTAATAACCAATTAATAACCAATAATAACCAATTATTGACCAATTAAATTATCAATAAATTAAATTGTCGATAAATTGATCGTGACATTTGATTGGTCATGAATTTGAATGCCAGACCCGTAAACCATAGTTCATTGGTTGGGGTGGGAAGTGAGACACGCCCAGTCTTCTGGCCTAATGTTTCCATGAGCAGTCGCACCTCACTTAGACCTAGACCCAGACAGACCCAGACAGACCTAGATAGACCTAGACAGACCTAGACTCAGTAGTTTCCAGTAATAAGTATCACTCTCCTAGCCTTAGCAGTAAATATGCTCTTCACATTCAATCCAACAAATCAAGTCAATACCTTATACCTGTGAGTACTTAGTACTTCTTAGTACTTCTTAGTAGTTCCTTAGTAGTTCCTTAGTTTTTCCTTAGTAGTTCCTTAGTAATTCCTTAGTAGTTCCTTAGTAGTTCCTTAGTAGTTCCTAGTATTTTCTAAGTAGTACTTAGTTTTTCCTTGGTAGTACTTCCTTAGTAGTACTTTAGTAGGTTATTCCATACCAGTCCAATGGGTCCCACTCATCTCACTTAGTCCACTTCTCACTCGCACTTAGTCCACTCACTCTCACTTAACCACTTCCTTCACTTACCATTTTTTTCACTCTGTTCACTTCGGTTTCACCCCAGTTTCACGTTCACGTTCAAGTTCACCTACTTCAAAAAATCCGGGAGACGGTCAGGGTCGCCCTGCACGCTCAGTATGTCAAAGCTCTCTATAAGCAACTCCACCAATATGCGGCCGCCGCGAGCACCCGAAAACCGCCTATACTCATCCGAAACACTGGCCAAGTTCCAGCCCTGTAGACGCCGCAAGCACCCTATCACCGCCCCCGTCCGGTGCCGCCCCATTCCACAACACACAAGCAACGGGTAGTT
Source organism: [Candida] ipomoeae (assembly GCA_002370145.1). Taxonomy (NCBI): domain Eukaryota; kingdom Fungi; phylum Ascomycota; class Pichiomycetes; order Serinales; family Metschnikowiaceae; genus Metschnikowia; species [Candida] ipomoeae. The sequence continues at coordinate 178,591 of NKZK01000568.1, read as the reverse complement.
GTCCTTGTTGCAAATCTGCTCCAAGGCACTGGCAATGGTCTTGTCGTCCAACGAGTCCCACGGATTGATGTTGGTGTAGTTGTAGTCGTTGATCAAGCCCACAAACTCGATGTTGATGCCCTTGTTCAGACAGTAGTCCAAGAAATCCTCCACGGGCTCCTCGCTGGCAAGCCAGAGAATGGTCTTGAGGTTGAGCTGCTCGAGAAACGATTGGTTGATGAGAGACGGCTGGCCCAGCCGGTAGAGCTGTTTTTCCACGGGGCAGAAGTTCAAGGGGGGAATTATGCGCAGGACGGGCGCCTTGGGGAGGAGACTGGCCTTTTTGGGCTCCATGGCGTCCACATGGGGGTCTGCTTCTACGGCCAACGTCATGTGTGCTGGAGGTGGAAGCTCTGCCTGCCAAGTGTGTATGGGCATTTTGGTGCGCACGTGATGTCGTACGATCTGTATCCACCAAACCACACCATCTTTAGCCATATCAAGAAAATAAAAACAACGGTTTATTTATGATCCCTGGATTGAAAGAATTCTATGTAGATTGCTAACAATGCAAATATGGCGTTATCTCTCATCCTTTGACTGAAATGTAAATGCGTGGTGTCTGATCTGATACATGTAGGTTCTGAGTCCAGGATTATATTAAATGTCTCATTACATGGGCTGGCTTAAATTATAAAGTCGTATTGGCAAAACCACGTCTGTACTACCATTATATATTTGAACGACAGTGAACTCTAGCCTCAATATTAATAATGTTTCGATAGATAGGACTACCGTAGTTGGTGCAGATATTGAATAGAGGAGCATGGTTTTTCAAAGTTAATTCATGTCCTTACCATCACTCTCATTAAAAATATCAACCTGTACTTGCAGGATTACTTTGAATTTCAATTTGACTTCGCAAGGATGATGGTCTGACATGATAAAAAGGTATACTTTGGCTGTTCCTGCAGACAGTGGTCCTATGGTTCTAACCCAGACCTCATGAGACAAACAGTGCAGTCTCTTTAATAAATAAATAAATAAATAAACATATAAATATTTGAAAGTTTCAGTGGTGATACAGGTGGCAATTGGATATGAATATATATGAATATAATTGGAACGGAGGTAAAAGAGTAGTATGTTACATTGTGGTGGTTATGAATAGTGAAAACAGAGGGCTCCTGCACACATTCCAGGTGGTCTCACGAAACAGCCAGCGTACACTTCTACTCCAACCAGTATGAGCAAGAAAGAAAGCACCAAGAAAGAGGCCGTGGCCAAGAAGGCCGCCGCATCCGTGGCCGCCAAAAACGCCGATGTGGCCAGTCGAATTGACCTAAATGGTCCCAAAAGAAAAAGTCTGCTGGTCTCCCAGAACGTCAAAGACGTCATTGCTGCAGTCAACACCACCTACAACAACTACATCCATACGTTGAATGGACGCTTGAAGCTCATCGATTTGTTTTTGGTGTTCCTTGTGGCGTTGGGCGCCTTGCAGTTTGTGTATGTGTTGATCATTGGCAACTTCCCCTTTAATGCATTTTTGGGAGGCTTCATTGCGTGCGTGGGCCAGTTTGTCTTGACGGTGAGCTTGAGATTGCAATATGCTTCAATTGAGCCGGAGAAGAGCGGCGGTGCTGGGTCCGAAAAGCCATTTGCCACCATCTCTCCGGAGAGGGCGCTTGGCGACTATGTGTTTGCCAGTTTGATCTTGCACTTCATAGTGTTCCATTTTATCAACTAGATCTACGATCAATAAGACAAGCATGACATTTATACTGTATCTCGCATCTCGTATTGCTTGTATAACATCTTGTATCACCATCTACCTATCTTAAACTACACTATATTGTTATTCGTGGTATTATTAGATCTAAGTACTACTACGATCTCAGTCTCAGTACCGTATCACCATAGACATCTAAATATACTCTAGACACTCTAGACACTCTAACCTATCCCATAGATTTGACCCATAGATTTAACATACTCCATGGAACTTTAAATAATACCAATTTGATCAAAATGAACTAGTAAAGGTCGTGTATTGGATAGGTTGTTCTGTTATCTTGGTATCGTCTCAGTGCTCTACTGCGCACTCTAATAGTAGCACTCTACAGTCTCCAGACACCATGACCACAGCATGACTCTCTAAACCCCAATGAATATTCGGTATTTTTCTATTTTAATTACCCTACTCTATATACTCCACTCCTTTTTTTTAAAAAAAAAAATTGATAGAGTGCTAGTCACCTAACACTGGTGCGTATCTGGCTGGGTGCAACAACAAAGTACCCAATACAGTCAAGTGTAGATTTGATGAAGCCGAATCCGCAACGAGTGTTGGAGCATCAGGTTTCCCATAAATTGAATTTGGTGTGTTGACCAGGGGATGGGTATGCTATAAGAGACGGACATCATAGTTCCCTATTGATGTATTATGAGTGTCCAGTTAGATATTTTTACGAGACTTTTTGGTAGGTCTGGTTCTTTGAGGCATCTTGGTATACCTCAGTTAGTAGATTTCTGATTAGGTATTCAATGGGGAATGTTGCCAAGGCTGCCTTGTCGAACGGAAGTCGTTCCTGTGACTGGTGTATTCTTTTCTCTCGATGGAAAATGGCTGAATATCCACTTAATGCTTTTCAAAGACATTGCATCTTCAGACTTGGGCTGACTCAAGGCATTGTCCATCGAGCCTTGGAGGATATCATCCCGGATGTTTGAGAGATGCAGAATATCAATGTTGATCCTCCTACTAACTTTCCTAGGAAAGCTCCCACCACAGGGCACCAAATCACGTACCGATTCTTCACATCAAATTCCTCAGTCATATACTGAGGCACAGAGGTCAGAAGACTGGATCTTCTGGAAGTAAGCACGCAATTCTGAGATAAGGCGCATGAAGAAAACCAAACCTTTTCCCCGGAATTCTGTCCTCCTGATGTCAAACCTATAGGGTGTCGTTGGGTCTGGAGTAATTGCTTTAAAAAAAAGTACTACTACAAAGCTGAACTACTGGACTCTAGATTATCTATACTATGACTATGACCTGTAACATCGAATATCTACTGACGGAGACATGCCAAGAAGCCTTCCAAAACCAGACCCACCAAAACTTCTCGTACTGATAATGAGACTATGGATCCGTACCTTATAGTATGACACAAGCACTGGATCTTAAACCATGGCTACTCTATGTGCCACCTGATTCCTCATTCATTCTTGAGGATACAGAATTACAAAATCTACAAAAATGTTTGGTTGGAAGTCGGTTAGTAGTCAGCAAGTCATAAAGCACCAAGAAGTACCTCTTCCTCGAGTTGAGTGTATGATTATTGGTATGAAATATATATGCTTTTGAAGTAAGAGTACCTTTCACTACTACTCTATACTACTCTATACATTGTACATCAGTTGTTTAGATACTGTTCTATACAGTGTGACAGTGTGCCACATTCATATCACTTGTATTAATCAGTATTTCTTTGTACGACACAATGCTATAATCTATGTTTATACTACTCTATGGACTATAGTGATTGGTACTTGAAAGTTGAGTTTATTCATTAATAGGTTTTGAAACAAGTGGAAGATACTAACCAGTCACAATGCTACAGTCAATACGATCAAGACAACTAATGCTACTCATACTGTCAATGTCACTGTCATTACGTTGATACAGAGATGGACTTCAATTTGAACCACCTTGTATGGGACTACTAACTGTACACTATTTTTAGAGCTACTAAATTATGGTTCAAAGTAGAGAAGCATAGAGTAGAGTAGAGTAGGGTGTGTTGGTGGTTATAATAGAATTATAGGGTATTTAAAGGAGAACCAGTGCTCCAAACCACACTAACTAGTACAGGGCTTCTAACCAAAACTACAGCATTAGATACAATACTTCTACAATGATACAATACGTTGATATAATTACGATGATACAGCAGTTCGGCAGTGGTTAAGATCTTTCTTACCATATCAGATCAGATAAATTCGGTTCTAATCAAGACTCATAATGACTGGTCTGTCAGAGTTACTACTTACTGAAGATTGATGACCATATCTATGGATGATTTATGGGGGACGAATGAATGATACATGATATATGCATATAATGAACATATGAATGATAATCAATGGAGGAGTATCCCTCTTTTTCCCCATATTCCAGTATTGTGAATAAGATGCTAGTACCATGAATATGATGCTAGTACCACCAATGAGTTGTTATTGTAGCATTGTCTCCTATGTAGATGTTATTGTCTACTAGTAGTATCTATAGTCCAGTAGTATCTATAGTTTAGTGTCTAGTGTCATAGTGAGTGTGTCCTGGTGTAGATTTGGTATACTGGATAAACATATAAACGGTACCCTACAGAAATCTTGGTTCTCAGGATTGGAGCTACTTATAGACCGATTCGGCATTTACACATCACCCACTGAAAGCCTTGAAAACATACGTGCCAGTCCAAAAAGAGACGTACTCAGAATGCTGGCCTAGCCATAGTCCCAGCAGAGCATATAGACATTAACTCTAGTAATAGTAGAGCATAGTGATTAAAGTAGACCACTAATATAGGGACTATTGGAAGTACTTAACTGTAACATATATACTGTTTAGAAGTACTTAACTGTAACATATAAACTATTTAGAAATAATTAACGTATTGAGCAAACAAGTTCTTGGGTGTGGGGAAGAGCCATTTTGTATATCCATAGCCATTGACCATTTGGGTTGAATCAAAACTACGGCCTATAGGAAGCCTCGTATATTAAGAGTACAATATTACAGCGGGCTTGTTATACAATAACACAGCAGCCGGCCTTTCTCTGGGTAGTAGCAGGGGTGGACGCATTAAGAGGAGTCAGGGGCTTAGCAGGGGAAGAAGCAGCAGCAGTGGCAGCCACGGTCTTGGAGTTCTTCTCAGAAGAAACATCCAGAGTCTCTTGAGGAACCACCGGGTCAACAACCTCCACGGGAGGAGGAGGAGCGAACTTCTTTTCGTTGATGTTGCGGACCAAGCCGTAGAAAGCCTCCTCGACGTTGATTCTTTGCTTGGCAGAAGTCTCCAAGAATGGCGAGTTGATGGACTTGGCAAACTCCAAGCCCTCTTCGTAGGATACCTGCCTCTCGCCCTCCAAGTCACACTTGTTGCCCACCACCAACACAGGCACGTTCTCCAGGTCCTTGACACGCTGAATCTGCTCGTAGAACAGCTGCAATTCGTCCAAGGAGTTGCGCAGGTTGATGGCATACACAAGCAAGAAGCCCTCTCCGGTCCGCATGTACTGCTCCCTCATGGCCGAGTACTCCTCCTGGCCAGCCGTGTCCAAGATATCCAACATCACCTCCTCGCCGTCCACCACACAGGGTTTTCTGTAGGAGTCCTCGATGGTGGGGTCGTACTCGTCAATAAAGTGGGACTGGATTAACTGGATGGTGAGGGCAGATTTACCCACACCTCCGCCTCCAACCACGACTAATTTATATTCCTTGACCATAGTAGTTAAAAAAGTAATCCGCAGCGGTAGTTCGTTTGTGCACGAAGGAAGAAGAAGCTTTGGAGCGGAGAAGCTGAAAAGGACGCTGGGGGAAGGATGGAGTAAATAGTCGAGGGACGGATTTCAGTGACGACTTTTTCGTGCGGTGCGTACTAGTGCGCCCAAAGCAGCACCGCAGCTGCGCAGCGTTCTGAGACCGGCAGACTGTCCGGCAGAGAGTCCAGCAGAGTGTTCGTGTCCTGCATATAGATTCTGCTGCTGAATGTACTGCAGACAAGTGGAGCAGCAGCAGCGAGCCTCCCCCAGAGCAGCCACGAGGAGAATTTGGGGGAGAGGAATGTGAGGTGGCGGGTCACGTGCCACGGATCCTACTACCTTTTTCAGAGGGGGAATTTAGAGTATGGGCTTTGTTAAAAGCTTATTTTGGCTCTATTTGCTTGGTAATTGTTGCCGGAGCTTAATTTTAAAAAAGGCTTGGCCTCCCTTTTCGGGTATTGTATAAACACCACTTTACGTTATGTACCGCATTCGCCCATCTGGTGACTAAATTGGGGAACAGCTGTAAGAGAAACGAGAAGGAGAAGAGAAAAGAGGGAAAAGAGAAAAAAGCGAGAGCAAAAATAAAAATAGAAAAGAAAAGAAAAGAAAAGTGAAAAAAAAAAAATTAAAAAAAATATCACCTTTAATATCACCTTTAAAATATTACCTTTAAAAAAAAATGCCACCATAGACTATCAGGGTTTACCACTTAGGATTAGGTATTAGGGGTAGTACTTAGTATTAGGTATTACAGTAGGTAGAGTAGGTATTAGGGGTAATGATAGTGGTATTACAGTAGGTATTGGTATTAGAGTAGGTATTACAGTAGGGGTTAGTATTAGAGGAGGCATAGTATTAGTGGTCTATGGAGAGGTTATTGGGTTGGATGGGAGGAGCTTGGGGAAAAAATAAAAGCGAAAAAAAGAAGAAAAAATACGAACTGCCGGAAAATCCATCGTCTACGCAGATTATGGTCTTACGAGACCGTTCGGTATCACCACCATCACTGGAGTTTTTTGTTGTTTCCCCCTATTTCTTCTCTTTCCTCCTTCTTTTTTTTCTTTCTGCTTGGCCATTTGCCTTTTTCGGCCTCCTTCTTTTTATCATTGTTCTACCCATCCAAGGCTCTGGGGACTTGGCCACGCTGATGTGGTGTTCCATTCCTAAAATGGACATGCACGGAATTAAGAGCGCGCATGCCGACGTCACCCCAACTGCTACCTAGACGAGGCACAGACCGACAGTTGGGCGAGCGAGGCGAGCATGAGACCTTTCATGCTTCATGTGGCTGCCTGACTTCCCGGTCTGGCTTTAGCTCTTGATTTGGTTTCGGACTTTCGTCTTGTTTGTTGTTTGCCTGTGCTTCTGGGCTTTCGGCCGCCTCTCGACCGGTGAATGTGCAGTCTTGCTCCCGAAAGGTTGCTGTGTTTACGGTAATCCCAAGCGAGCCCACTTAATCTTGGACAGCTCGTACTTGCGCTTGCCGTGGGTCTTGCATACAACTTCTGCGCCTGACGCGGTCGAAGGCTGCTGGCCTTTCATCTTCACCTGCCCGTACCTTTCTCACTGCTCCTGCCACTGTAAGAAATTGGCCTTGTCCAAATCAAATCATCAGGCAATCTCACCCCACTTGATCGCTCACACAAAAAACATGTCTTTCTGCAATCATCGCCCATCTAAAAATAAGCATTGTTAAATCACCATATAATCGAGACCACCAATAATTCAATACTAGTTGCAATTCTCACTTTGTCATCAACCATATTCAACAATGAGTTTCTCACACTGCCATTAACCATATTCAACAATAAGTGTCCAGTAATGAGGCCAGAGCTTTGAGCTCAAAATAATTAAGCTGATCAACCATTCGCTGATCAACCATCGGCTTTTCACCTGCAATCTGATTAAGCTGATCAACTTCAATCTCAACCCTTTCTAATTGGCTCGATATGTTGAACCTGCTCCATATCCTGGCTTCTTTTCACCTTCTACTTCTTAGCCTTTTTCATCTTAGCCACACACTCGTCACAGTACCATTTGCCCTTAGGTGGGTTCTTGAACCCAATGCACGGCAAGTGGAACCATTCCCGCAGACACGTCTCGCCGTCACACCCCACCATCTCTCCAAATGAAACCTGGTTACAGTAACAGTACGTGGGTTCTTGCCCACTGGACCCACTGTTACTAGGCTCATCTCCTCTGTCTTGCTTGGGCTTTCCACTGGCCTTTTTCTTGTCCTTGTCACCAAACACGGGTGCACTCGTCTTTTCATTCTCCTTGCGGCGTCTTTTGTTGTTACTTTCTGCAACCGGCGTGATATCTCTAGCATTTCCCTTCCGCTTCTTCCCGTCTTCATCCTCGTCATCTTTATTAGCCCTCTTGGCCGCGATGGCCTCTCTTCGACTCTCGGATCGCTGCAGGTTCACCGTCTTGCCTGCATCCGATGCTCCCTGGGGATCCACGATGATGGCCCGGTGATTGTAAGGGCCAAGCCTCACACTCTCGGGAATCTCGTTGTTGCCGATAATCACCTTGTAGTCGTTGTTGATGCGGTACATGTGCTTGGCAATGACATCCGAAGCCACGGATGTCACATGCATCTTTTCCTCCAAGCACGGCACCACATCGTGGATCTGCTTGCGGATTCTCTGTAGCCGCTCGATTTTGGTGAGTCTGGATGGCGCATTGTCGCCTTTGGAATGGAGCGTGTCGATGTAGTTGCTGATATTGTGGTTGATGACGGGAATTGACTTGATGCACTTGGCGTCGATTTCCTTGAGGAGCGTGAGATACTTGACCAAGTCGATGGGCATGGCCTCGAACGCGTCCGAGATGTCGTTGAGCCCAGGCAAGAGCTCGTTGATGTTGGTGATGTTCTGGGACTTGCTCTTGAACTGCTGGAAGTATTGGGCCGGCTTTTCTGCTCTGCTGCGGTTAACGAGACGCTGCGACTTTGGCCGCCCTGGGAGCTCGCTGTACATATCTCTAGAAATCTTGTAGTTGTTTTGGGGGTCTTGTGGCGTTGGAGAATCTTCTGTTATCGTGAGAAGGTGTCTTGAAGCGGTGCATAGTTAGGCTCAGATGCACCGCGGTGAGCGATAGGCAAGGCGTGCGCGGCTCAAACACAGGGCGATGACCACGGGCACGTGCGAGTCACGTGACCCATCACCTCTCGACACCATCACCGTTTTCGCTGATTGCAAAATGTCACGTGATATCTAGCCACTGTTAGCAACGTCTGCCGTCCGTCAAACCGCCAATTGCATCATAGAATGCGCCCATGAGTGTTCATGACTGCCTTCTGACTTCTACCCACAATTTGTGTAATTCCTCCATCCTCTTGAAGCTGGCAAAGTACCTTCTCTCACTACCCCACACTTTCGCCACTGCAAGCATCAGTCCAATCCACTAGGTTCAGAGTCTAGGGATTGCAAAACAAGCTCAAATTGATCATTCAAGTATTTTTTGTGCAAGCTTGAAAAATTTCAAGAGCGTTCCAGTCAAAAAGCGCTCTCCTGCCCCAGCATTCCATTGCACACCATCCCCCGGCCCTCAGCAGCGCCACAGTTTTCCAAACGGGTGTGTACGCTTAGCAACAACCATTCGGGGAAAACCCAGCCCCACTCTTTCAAACCCCGCCAGTTCACACCAAACACAACATTTTCTCTTCTCTCCCCTCTCTGCATTCTCATCATGAGCTTCTCCAAATTCGGAAACGACTCGCCCCCGAACAGAGCCCTAACTCCAAAGGGCCTCAATTATATGCAGCGGATGTCACCTGTGGTGATCGAACACAACTATAGCTATGCCCGAGCCGGAAACTCACCCTCTGGTAAAACAGAGAACTCCAACTATATCTCCCACACGATGCGGCCATCCGACTCGAACGAGTCGGACGAGGATGCTCGCTTCCTACGTTTGGCGCACGAGGCGTTGGTGGCCACCTCCACGGAATCCAACCTTATCGTGGACCCGACAATCCAAGACCTCTTAGCCAGACTCCAGTATGTGCTGTCGCCGCACGGAAACCCCATCAGACGCTCCGAGGACATTCGGTCCAATGAAAACGGTCAGTTAATGATCCAGAATTTTTATAAGGAATTCCCCAACTTCAGCACAGATGTTTTCAATGATAAGGAGCCATCGCCGCAGGCCCTGCAACAACAATCCAGTCAACTACCCAACCAAATGTCACATCCTGGAGATAAGAAAAACGAAGACTGGAACTTCCTTCTTGAGAACTCGGTTGATGTTCTGCAGACAAAACCGCTTGAAGCCCTAGGCCTGACTGTCACTGCAAAAAGAAACTTCCCCTGTAGTAATTGCAGCATGCTGTTCCGGCGGTCAAGTGACTTGAAGCGCCATGCCAAGCAACACTTGGCCATTCCCGCCAATATCTGCAGTGCTTGTGGAAAGGGTTTTGCCCGGAGAGACGCATTAAAACGCCACACGGGAACTTTGACCTGTAAGCGAAATGCCGATAAAGATCTTTATGCTCAAAACCTTGAGTATGAGCGGGAGAGGCGAAGACCCAGCGAGACCAACGACATCGGTTGATGTTTTGGCCAAGAGAATAATGTCATAAGATCAAAAACGTTAGAACATTCATAATGTAATATTCACTGGTGCAGTAGTATGTGAGCATGATGGAATGACATTGGTATGTACTGATTGTGTGTTCATAGTGTTAATGATGTAAATGTGGTTGTTATCTATTCTCTGTTTCATGATACCCGTATTGGTCTCAAGGTATCTCTATTGTCTTGTCTCGAGGTATCTCTATTGTCATGTATCATGGTGATGTGTTGACGGGGAACGGGTTGTTTAAATACTACAGGAGGGGTACAAACAGAATTGCCAAGCCCCCTGTTTGTACCCCTGATGATACATTTCTGAAACACGAGAAACATATAAAAGGGCGTCTCCCACTGTTGTTTGGAGACCCGCACTTTTTCCAATGGTTGCAATTCCATGCTGCGATAATTGCCTGCGCCACATGCCTCGCCTCGAGTGCGCAGGCTACGTTATCAGACGCACACGGAAAAAACGCATATGTTAGGAAACGATTTTACATGGATACTGAGATGCAAGGTATCCCGGTTAACAGCATATGGAGCCGTTGGATAAGTGCAGAGCTATTTGGATGATTCCACTGATACTGTTCTCAAGTATACAAAAAAAATTATATACTCGTGTTAAGGGATGTCAAGTTTTCGGGCTATTTGTCTTTTTTTTTTAGTTGGTGAATTGATCCTTTTGAATATATAGTTTTGGTGGACTGGCTATCTGGGCTTGCATCTAGTTTGGATGTTGCGAAGTCGGTGAATTGAAGCTTGGATTATCGAGAGAATAATCGAGGAAATTATTAAACTGTCGAGGATCTTATCAAGGGAATCAATAAAGAACAAAATATCGACTAAATCATTGATTACTGGTTCCTATGGTTGATTATGACTGACTCATCCATGAGTGATTTTCCGGCTGATTATCCATGGGAAACCATGTAAAAATTTCCACCTATTGATGAATTGTGTGACTAAATTCAAATATAAAATTCTATGGGTTTTTTTTATTGAATTTTGTGATTATTCTATGATTCAATATTTGACTGACCTCTTGATTGCCATGAATGACCATGCTTGGTGGGTACTGCGAGCCTCGGCTTAAAGGATCAAGGCCGCGTGAATGTGCTGAGGACAGGCGGTGGTGACCTCGGCTCCAAAAGAAATTCCGGCCCTGTGCGACTTTGATAGGCACATATATAAAGGCCACGGAACCCAGCAGAACCGAACCCGAACCGAAATCGTGGATTGTGCATCACCGTTACCCAAACGTTCATTAATATGTCCTCGCCAGTCCTAAGGTTACAGCAGGTGCTGCAGATCCTCACCTCGGCCACCAGTGCCAGTGCCAGCACCAAATTCAAGATCGCCGTTATCGGCTCCGGGAACTGGGGCACCACCATTGCCAAGATTCTTGCTGAAAATACAGCTGAAAACCCCGAGCAGTTTCATCGCCAGGTGGACATGTGGGTGTTTGAAGAGAAGGTCAATGGACGCAACTTGACCGAGATCATAAACCAGGAGCACGAGAACGTGCGCTACTTGCCCGAGATCAAGCTCCCACACAACTTAGTCGCCAACTCCAATATTGTGGAGGTGGCCAAGAGTGCCGATTTGCTTGTTTTCAACTTGCCCCACCAGTTCTTGCCCAAGATCTGTGAACAATTGAAGGGCCACGTCAAGCCGCACACGCGGGCCATCTCGTGCCTCAAGGGGTTGGAAGTGACTCCAAAAGGATGCAAGCTTTTGACTTCGGTCATTACTGAGAAGCTAGGCATCACGTGCGGAGCTCTTTCTGGAGCCAACTTGGCGCCAGAGATCTCGCGTGGTCGGTGGTCTGAGACCACCGTGGCATACCCACTTCCAAAGGACTTCCAGGGCGAAGGAAAGGACGTGGACCATGGGCTCTTGAAGTTGGCATTCCACAGGCCGTACTTCCACGTGAGAGTGATTGAAGATGTGGCAGGAGTATCAGTGGCCGGAGCATTGAAGAACGTGGTGGCCTTGGCTGTGGGTTTCGTGGAGGGTCTTGGCTGGGGAGACAATGCCAAGGCCGCCATCATGAGAGTGGGATTGGTAGAGACCATCCGGTTCTCGCAAGCATTCTTCCCCGAGTCGAAGGCATCCACATTCACGCAGGAATCGGCAGGCGTGGCCGACCTTATCACCACATGTGCCGGAGGAAGAAACGTCAAGGTGGCACGGCACATGGCCGAGACGGGCGAGAGTGCAGAGGTTGCGGAGAAGAAGTTGTTGAACGGGCAATCGTCGCAAGGTATCGTCACCGCCCGCGAGGTGCACGAGTTGTTGATCAACGTGCAACGTCTCGAGGAGTTTCCGTTGTTCGAGACCACGTACCAGATCATCGCCGGAAACGAAAAGATCGAGAATTTCCCCAAGTTGCTAGAGAGAGACTAGCTTATTTATTATAGATAGACATGCACATTTTTAGATCTAAATACACCCACCATAATCAGAGAATTGTCTTGACAGCTCTAAGCCATTGGTCAGACCAGGCCATTCAGCAATGCCCATACTACTACCAACACTGCCTAGCAGACCACAACTACTATCTACTATAGTAACCACTACTACTACTACCAACACTACCTAACTACCTGTTCCTATGTCCTACCACAACTACAGTATAACACTTCTACTATCTACTACCAACACTGTTCATTACCATACTTCCACCTTTATTACACACTATTGTTCACCTAAGTATTTAATTCAGGATATACTGGGAGATACTGGTACTGATACTGGGACAAAATCTACTGTAATCATAAAATGAGATACTTGGAATGGAGCATTTGATGGAGGTTCAAATATAGTAAAGCAGTATATAGTAGTTCAGAATAAAGGAGTATGATAGTATGGTATATGGTATATGGTATGGTAGTTTTTGCTCTACTCTAACTACTATAATACTATGTCTATCATGGTACTAAGTATTACTGTACTACCATGTCTACTATTTCTACTGTCTGCTATGATACTCTGATACTATGGTAGTAAGATATTATGGTACTATGTCTACTACTTCTACTATGTCTACTATGGTGCTATGGTACTATGTCTACTATGTCTACTTTTAGGAGCCGAAGACGATATCCAGAGGTTTCTTAATCCGTTCAACGATATCCCGTTCCGGACCCGGACCGATAAGCTCTTTGGTTTTGAGCCGTGACTCAAAGTGAACACTGACACAGATGGACAGGCAGACAGGCAACTTGATGAAGTATTGACAAGAATAGAGATTTGTATTAAAGACAGTCCAGAATAGATTTGTATTCACAGTCATAAACATAATCCTATAAATCACCCGGAGAGCCACTAACTGGGTTACATGAATATATGTGAATAGAGCTATAAACTAGATATGGGTAGTTCAGGTATTGGACTAAGTACATCGTACCATACCTCTTTCCAGTAGTAGAGTAGACCTGGTATACTCAGTGCTCATATACTCAGTACTCATATACTTAAAACTCTAAACCAATACTACTACTACTACTACTACTACTACTACTACAACTACAACTACTACTACAACAACAACTACTACAACAACTACAACTACTACTACAACAACAACTACTACAACAACAACTACAACAACTACAACTACTACAACAACTACAACTACTACAACAACAACTACTACTACAACAACAACTACTACAACAACTACAACTACTACAACAACAACTACTACTCCAATAGACTTACGCCAGACTTCTGCGTCTGAGACCGCCTGCAACCCAACGTATCGTCCCCTCTTAGCTCTTGCTCAACATGCAAAATAGTAATATGTTTGGGAATGTTCAACTCTGTTCTCCATAATGATCTTAACAACATCGACTTACCAATACCGTCCGACCAAGCCATACCTTCTATCATAAGCTAGCGTCAAGCTTGAGTCGCTGAGAATACACTGACCTTTCGCCAACATACAACTATGTCTACTATCTTCTATCTACTATCTTCTATCTACTATCTACTATCTACTATCTACTATAGTACTACGTCTACTATCCACTATCCACTATGGTACTATGTCTACTATACTGATTAAAACTGACTAGAATCTATACTAAATCCACAAGGTACATGTGCCGGGTCTGTTGATTACTATAAGCTCTATGTTCTTGGTAGTGACTAAAAAACCTAATCACTGGTCAAATCCGAAGTAGAATGGCTTTGCAGAAGAAAGCAATTATTCTATGAAGAGATGAGATTCGATTATCAAGAATCTTATCCACAAGAATCTAACTCCTCTGCCACCACACAATACTACACTACCTGCACTATTTCTGGTATCACTCAGCAATGCTAGATTGTTGCAGTAGACCCGCCTACTCCTTTTTTGGTTGATCTTCATAGTGAACCAGTTCGTATATAGACACTTATTTCTTGTTAGTGTGGGAAGTACTACCAGCCTAAACTATGGCTTTTTGGTGTGATATCAGCTGGCCTGGAGTATAGCATTATCAGCACGATAGTATTATATAAAATACCGTGATTCTTACCAATATTACTAATGCCGACCGTTTGGTCAATCTTGACACCAAAAAGATTTACCAGGTGTACTAGCTCGGCGTCGAAAACACAATTTAGCTTCTAGTGTGTTATGGTGTATTGTAGTATAGGTCCCTATAAGGTAGTAGAGTATAGTCTTCTATAGTATAATAGTATATACAGTATAGTATAATGTAGTTATACGAGTTATTGTGTTAAGTAATTATTGTTTGAACACATTATTCGGGTATTATTGGGATTACCAGGATTATCATGAACTACGTCCGCTACGCACCTGGAGTCATATACTCAAGTAGCCAAGAAAAATCAAAAACACGAATTTCTTTTTTTCAAAAAAGGAATAGTTTCGAAATCACCTGATCCAATGAACAACCAGCCAATACCAAACTCCCTAATTTCCAGCTTTCTGCATTGCCATGTCTCACTGACTGATTTAGGTCTCAGTGGCTTGTATACACCCCACGCATGAACCCTCTGATTTGGGAAAACATACCATATTGAACCTTGTATAGAACGGAAAAGCCATTGTATATACTTGGAATGTTCCCAAAAGGAATTTACTGAAGCCATACTTATACACAGGATATTCTGGCACTAAGCTTTGGACAATGACGTCTTGTGTGGTGAACACTAGCATTGCACATGCTACATATACTGTACATTTCAAACAATTGATAAATTCCCGATTGACCAATAATCAGTCACTAGTCCTGGTGCAATGTACAGTATAGTCACAGTGTATATTCAGTGTATAGTCAGTGTATAGTCACAGGTTAGAGTCACAGTTTACAGTGTCCAGTGTGCAGTACAGTACAGTCTAGAGTAATTAACAGTCTACATTCAACAATCTATTGTACAGTACAGTCTACAATCTGTAAGTTTTTGGGTTAAGTATTATCAGTTACTATCCTAATAGTAATTTATTTATAGTAGTATGACTCATGTCTGTACAGTCCGTAGCCACTAGCTCTGAAGTGTATCTGTCGTGTCTGTATAGACTTTTATCTCTATCCAGTCTATTAGTGTCTTGTTACTCTGTGCTTCTAACTATTACGCACTACCAGAACTTACACGATTCCATATTCCTACGGATAATCTTCTATATGAGCAGGATTAAGTGGTGAGTGCATTGTGAGGCATTACTGGTATCTCACTAACACGTGAAGGCATTAGTAGTCAGTTTAGTTACTAGTAGTTAGTATAGAGTAGAGTGGTAGTAATATATAGCAGTAGAGTAGTATAGAGTAGAGTGGTAGTAATATATAGCAGTAGAGTAGTATAGAGTAGAGTGGTAGTAATATATAGCAGTAGAGTAGTATAGAGTAGAGTGGTAGTAATATATAGCAGTAGAGTAGTATAGAGTAGAGTGGTAGTAATATATAGCAGTAGAGTAGTATAGAGTAGAGTGGTAGTAATGTATATTAATGTAGAGTATAGAGTAGTATATAGTATAGAGTAGTGAGTAGTGAGTAGGGGCTAAATAGAGCTCTTGGAAAAGTATAATAACAAGCTTTCACTTCGAGTTGACCGTTTCATTTCAAAAGACACAGATACGTATATATGACTACCAATGCCTTTTTCGATGACTCAGCCTTAATAAACAAGCACTTATCGATGACCATGACTTTTTTTTCAGAACAATCTAAGATTCTAAAAGTGCAGGATATCCAGGGCAGATCGGCCGACCATTTACGAGCTCATACAAATTCATAGAAGTTTAATCCCAAAAAAAGGCCAAAAAGTTATGTTGGTTATGAGCCCCGCAGTTTACTTCTTCTTCCCCCAGAACCAGTACCCAATACTCTCCACCAATCAATCGTACTTAATGTCCAGATGTCGTATATATTTGTTATTAACATATTAAAGTGCTAATCCTACCCTGATCAGAGCTATTATAAACACAGCTAAAGCAGATACTATACACTATACAATATACAATATAACGTATACACTATACACTAGAAGGTAAAAGGTAGACTTCCACTTTGAAACACTGTGCATTGAGAATTGTTTGACTCGTCTTATTTGACCTCTACGCTTTTCCTTGGTATTTTAACTACTGTGCTCGATTCGATGTCCACTGTAGAACTGGAAGCTAGTACCGTCTGAACACATAGTCTGGATAAATAGTTTGAATACATACCGAATACCTACAGCCCGATACTTACAGCCTGATACCCACAGCCTGATACCTACACTGTTTTCGATTTTGTATTGTCGTCTTGCAAATGCACATTAGCCAAGCTAGTATACAAGGAGAAGAAGACTTGGACGTTTTGTCGACCTCAATCCCCCAGCCTTTGTCAATCTCGGCCAAGACTTCGGAACCCATGTATGCATTGACTGTGGCGTTGTGCACAGCCATGGGGAGTCTAGGGTATTTCATTAGCAATTTTTCGCTAACGTAGTATGAAAGAAGGTTCTATGAAAGAAGATTCTTGCCAAGGTGTCGAGGCCCAAATTACTAGCCAACGCTCCGAACTTATCCAAGTTCAATGCTTATGATAATGTGGAATAGGAGTAGCTCTTGGGTAATCTGAGTCTTTCTGAGTCTTGAATGTAATGCATTTAAAGGAGGCGACTGCTGTGCTTGTGAGAAGCATAGTTAGAGAGGGACTCGGATTTGGTGCCTAGGGATTTGTCTATTTCGGTGGAGTAGTAGGCAGTGGAGAGTGACTATAAAGTGTTTTTATGTGGTAGTATATTTGTCTGCTGCTACCTGTTGGTGTATTATCTGTTGGTATGCGTTGATCTGTTGGTATGTGTTGATCTGTTGGTATGTATTACTATCTGTTAGTATATTGACTGTTACTAATGTTACTTGTTTGTTGAATGACCTGATCTGGTCAGCTCTCTATCACCGGCAGTGCTCACAAGCCTAGCCACCACAATGGTTCTGTAGGTTCCATCAACGATGTACCCACTGTCCACCATCACCAACCTTATGATTTTGTGAAGACTTTTCAGACTGTTAGACTGTTAGACTGTTAGACTGTTAGACTTTAGACTATTTCAGGCTGTTTGCTGACTGTTCTTGGGTCTGATCGGGTTTGGGCTTCTTGGCCTTGTATTTGACCAAGAACTTGTCCATCCACTCGCCGCAAAAGACCTTGAGCTTCTTCACTTTAGCCCCATCCAACTCCTTGGGGGGCAAGTTGTTCTCTTTCTTGGCCTCTTTGGCTGCAAGCACCTTGACCAACTCGCGGGCACAGCCCTTGAGATGATCGTGGCCGATTTCCGACTCGTGTTTCTTGATAAGGTTGGGCACATGCCGGGCAAGAGTCTTTGTCCATAAGATTTCGGGGGAGACCGGGGTTTTCTTCTCCTTTTCGGTTCGGCTGGCCAACTCCTTGCGCCGCCTCCGCTCCTTGAGCTTGGCTAGACGTTCGGACTTGGCTTGCTCTTCAAGCCGCTTCTTCTCCTCCACGTCCAGCTGTGCCTGAGCAATGAGGCTCTGGAGCAACTTTTCTTTTTCCCGCACCTCGTTGTACTGCTCCTCCTTTTGCTTTCGGAGGAGATCCTCGTGTTTCTTGGCGAAATTGTCCTCGTGTTTCTTTCCGTAGCCGTATTTGGCATGATTGTCTTTTGTATGGCCGTCTTTGCGGTGACCGTCTTTTTTATCTTTCCCATGGCCATCTTTCCCATGGCTCTCTTTCCCTGAAGACCGTGCTTCTCGCTTGGGCTTCTTTTCCTGCTGCAGCCTGGGGCCCTTGGGTAAATCCGTGGGCTTCTCCCACTTGGAAATACCCATGGCTTTGTTGTAGTAATAGTGGGTGTTGGAGCTGGGGTCCAACGCCTTCTGCCATCCTTCTGGCAATGTCTCATCGTCGTGGACTTCTTCTGTTCGTATAGGCAGCTCGGACCGAGGGTTACGCCCATAGAGTGGAGACTGCAGCCTAGCGTCTTCTCTGGCCGAAACGTTCTTGGGGATGCGGTACGCCATCTGTAGCTTGCTCCATTCGTCCAAGAGCTCCTTGGCCAAGCGGTGGATCTGCTTGTTCTTCAGCGTCTCCACTATCTCTTGCACCACGCTCTCGATCTGCGACAGCTCGATCTTGTTCCTGGTCATGGACGGCCAGCGACGCAACGTCAGTAGGATCTTGACCACGAGCGGCTCGTTGGCGTTGTTCTCCTTCATCACCCGCGATAACGTCTTGTAGCCGTGGAACTTGACTATGAGCGAGTTGATGCGGGGGTCTTCGGTCAAGTACACCCTCTCCACCAACTTCTGCACGATGGTGGGCTCCTCGGCCTTCATCAATGCACTCATGGCCCGCGTCACGTCGGTATCCGTCAAGGAAGAGACCTCAATGGACTGCACAAACTCCTCGTTGACCACGGCTTCCGGGTCATGGTTTTTCGCCAGTTTCTTGTTCTGCTTCAACCACGCCCGCTCTTGCTGGCGTGTGACGCCCAAAGCTTCCGAAAGCCCATCGGGGAGAAGAAGAGCAGCATCCGTCTGGGTTTTTCCTCCCATCCACCCAAGACAATTGGAGGCTCCACAATAGCACGGCTGCAGCTGGGCGCCATACCGGTCCACGTTATAGTCGAAGGTGATCTCCTCTCCCTGCAAGATCTCACGCTTGGCAAAAATGCCCATTCTGAGACGGTCGCCCACCACCCATTTATCCACATAGGCATTGGGAGAGCACGAGTGGTTGCAAAAGCGAGCCAAGCAGCCCTTTTCGGTAGCATCGATGAAGGCATCTTTGGTGAGCATCATGAAGTAAAAGTGACGGAGCTTGCGAGCATCGTAGTCCACCATTCTACGGCGAAACGTGGCCTCATCTATGATCTCGCCCACGTACTCATATATAAACAGTTGCTCAGCTATGGTCTGCAGCGCCACCAACCCGTAGCCCTTCTTTTCCGTCTGGATTACCTTGACTTCACAATATTGGCGTTTCTGGAATCGCTGGTTCTGGCAGTCGTTGCCACATAAACACCCTCCGTTGGTGCACTCCACCGACGTCACGCGGTTGATACAATTACTATCTTCGCCACACGCAAGGTTGGCGCCTCTGGCCTCGTCCCAGTCTTCGGGACAATCACATGTCATGGTCTCTTTCTGGCCAGAGCTGCCCAAACTCTTATTGGTATACGTGCACTCTGTGAGCGGAGTGAATTTGCTACATGCCTCCGCCGTTTTATCGGGGGCATCAATAAATAGCTCCGGTTTTCCTGGCATCGTGATTTAGTTATGGTTTTAGTAGTTGTAGTTGTTGTAGTTCTTGTTTTAGTTGTAGTTTAGATCCAGAGTCCTTGTAGTTGTGGATGGAAATGTCTGTTGTGGTTAGATCCAGAGTAACTGTAGATGTGGATGGTAATAGATCGTTTGGTAGATGGTAGAACGTAATGGTTGATGAAAATAGACGTATTGGAATAGATCGTTTGATTGAGATTGTGGATTCTGGAAGGCACAATCGAGGGCAGGAGCAATAGCGAGATTTGCAGAAGGTGGATCCGCTTCAAAAGATGGTGTGCTATGGATGGGCCCCTTGGTTCAGGCGGAAGTGTGTTGCCTGCTGGAAAGGTTTTTTCTTGTTCTTTCGCTTGTTTGGCCTTTTTTCGTGCCGCGCTTGGGGTCCGAAAAATCTCGCTGGTGTGCACTGGCTGGCTCCATCTCCACGAACAATGGTCTCACTGGATGCGTCACCAGCACTATAAAAGAGATACTCTTTTAGTAGACCGTAGCATCTGATCCCTTCCCCTCTTCGTTACCCTTTTCCGTTTCTTTTCCTTCTTCCTTTTCCTTTCCCTTTTTGTTTTTCCTTTATCTGAGCATATCACTGTTACTCCACTACTCCACTGTACTACTGTGCCACTGTACCAGGCCATAGTAATAAGTCCATGGTAATTGGACCATGGTAATTAGACCATAGTTAGACCATAGTTAGTCCATTGTATCAGTCCATGGTAATGGGTCCATAGTTAGTCCATGATTATTAGTCCATAGTTAGTCCATAGTTAGACCATAGTAATTGAGTAATTGGGAGGTCTTGACTGGAGATCCAGAACTATAAGAACAAGAACGCATCAGAGCAGATATGACTCGGAATTGGACTAGCAATACTAGTCTGGTAAAGTACTTCTTCACAGACCGTGTTTCACTTGGTCACTCACTGGCCCCACTCTTAGGTTTTCATAAGTGAATGGCTTTCTTAGTGTGCCAAGACACTGTTAATGGGAGAAAAGCCAGAGCAGCCAGAATAGTCAGACTAGTTAGACTAGTCAGAATAGTCAGAATAGTCAGAACAGCCAGAACAGCCAGATTAGCAGATTGGACTGGCTAGACCGTAACTTCTTCAGACTGGGGACTGGACTAGAATAGACTGCACTAGCTAGACTGAGGCCTGGACTGTGGCCATTATGATGCAAAGCTGGACTCTTCAAATGCTCATCAATAGTCTGTAGTTAGAATTGAAATAGTTCAATCGTTAAGATTGTTTACTTTCACGAGTCCACTCATGAAGACTGTAGTCATTGGAGTGTTAATTTAATTAGTCCACTCAGCAATTCACTCAGATGGTTCATTTCAGGGTGACTCTAACTTGTTAGACTGTAACGTCACCTTCAGACTCAGACTCAGACTCTTGGCATATCAGACTTGAATTTAGGTCTCACAACACATTATAGCCATTCAGATGCTTCACTCAGAATTCACTCATTCAGGTGATAGTTCATATTAGATGCAACTTTAGACGTTGAGTTCACAATTTGAATGCAGTTCAATCAGGCTCTAACTCCATCCAATAAGCATATTATTTCATATTCAGACTGGAACTCCACCAAACAGGAACTTAGTCAGATTGTAGTTTCACAGTAGCTTCATTCAGACTAGAACTTCATTGAGACTGTAACTTCACAGTAACTCATTTAGACTGGACTGTTCACCATCCAGATCATCGGATCATCAGATCATCAGATCATCAGACTCTGACTATACTCCAAAGTCTGAGTCTTAAGACTCTTTCTTCACTGAGACTGCACACTGAAACTGCCCATTGGACTTTGACTCCACCACCCTGACTCTGGCACTAGACTTTGATTTCACGCTTCAACTCTCTAGTGTGATGAATTGATATGGGCTTGGACTGTCTTAAAACGACAGTCTGAGTTCCTATGACCAAGTCCACTCTGATTGGATAATGCCTGCACCCAGTTGCTTCGTATTGCTCTTCATGCTATTCTCAATTCCACCTTTATGCTCTCAACACAGAATTTGACCCATGACCTTGTTGTTCCTACCAGTAGTCCAAATAGTCTTAAATTCAGACTGATTAGACTGTAGGCCCTAGATGGACCCTTGCTGGACCTAACTGGACCTAACTGGACCCTAACCCTAGCTGGACCTAACTGGACCTCTAACTTCATTAGCTGTAAATTGCTCATTAACTCTATTTTCTCCATTCAGACTGTGACCTTGACACTGTCCGTTCCTTGTCTGTTCTTCTCCATTCTTGATTCTTCCCCTACTCAAGGATTTCACTGACGGAATTGTAAAACATGCGGTCGAGATTATCTCGACACCCCTCTGATGACTCGCTGCTGTTGTTGATCAAGGAAACAATTTCCGTGAGCTTTTCAAGCTTCGCGTCCATGTCACTGATGGCCTTCTTGTTTCCAGAATTCTTGTAGGGCGTGAAGACCTTCTTGATGGTGGTCCTGTATGCATTGGGGCTGGACTTGCGCTCTTTGTTGGCGTACCCTTGGTCCACGCCACTGAAGTACGACGTCACCGGCGACCCCGAGCCCTTGTTCACGTGCACGTTGACGGGCGGCGTAAGGTTGCCCTTAGGGGAAATGGCATCGCCCGGGCCTCCCACGCTCAACTCAATGAGCTTGATTTCCCGGGCCCGGAGACTCACAAACACTGTAGTGGACGTAACCTGCGCCTTGCCACAGTTGTTGTGGTGGAACAATAAGTCGTTTTTCATGGCACTGATCACCTGGTTCTCGAGCCGGGGGTTGGCAGGGCACGACTGCATGATGTACTCGGGCCGGAACGCATCCACAAATGCCACGTTGGGGTTGAGGACCACGTTGCGCTGTGGTTTTTGGAGGAGCTCTTTAGAAACTCCTCCACTGCTTGGATTGGTGTTTGTGTTGATCCGTATCGTCTGCCCGTCCTGCACCCAATGCGTCTTTCTAGACATGATGTTGGCCAACTTCAGCTTGATCAACTCCGCATTCTTCTCCTTCTTCCCACCGTCGCCTTGATTGGGTAAGTATATGGACGACTTGGTTCTGTCAATGTTGACATTGGGAAGCGTTTCACCTCCACTGCTTTTGATCAAGAGTTTATCGTCAGAAAGAGCACATTTCTGTGGTTTTCTTCCGGGCGATGCTGACCTCAGAAGCTGCGTTGTATCTTCCCATATGGGCTCGTCGTATTCGAACGCAGGAGAGGGCGATTTGGCCGAAACCATAAACGACTTTTCCGAAAGAACATCATGCGATAAGGCTCCATCCATGGAATCAAAGTTGTAGCCGGGCATAGCAGGTTTGTTGGCGCCCACAAGAGAGCCTCGCCATTTGTCCATGAAACTGGAACCTAGCTTCGAGAGAGAGTAGTTCGAGGCACTGGACGATAACGACGAGTTGAGCGACGATGAGAGGTATGCAATGGAAGTTGAGTTGTTAAGTCTTTGCGACGAGGGTATCTGTCTTGCGGCAGTAACATTGACGTCTTCAGTGGAACCCTTTTGTTCACTAAAGGAAACACTGGCCATGGACTTGGTGGGGACTTCCCAGCCCAGTTTGGAAGAGACTGATAGACTGGCACTGTCGGAACGGTCAGGCAGAGCACGTGACTTTATGGGTATGGGCTTAGCGAAAGGAGCCTGTGGTTCTCTGGGAGACTTGAGACTGAAATTGTGTAGAGAATTGGATTGAGTAGATCCAGGATTTGAACCGGGTATAGAACCGGGGTTGGATCCAGGATTAGATGCAATAGTTCCAGGGCTAGATTCACGGTTAGTTCCAGTAGGAGATGCAATAGTTCCGGGACTAGCTTTGATAGACGCAATGGTGGCTCCAGTATCAGCTCTGCTAGGTCTGGTAGGACTGGATACAGTGTCTTGTTGGCACAGGTCACGGGACTCATGTTCGGAGATGGTGCTTTTTTTGGCGGTGGCCTTGACGTCAGTCTCCGAACAAAACTGTACATTGGGTATCACTCCGCTCAAGATGAAGATGAGCTTTTTCGCCACCACCGAGTTGCTGGTCATGATAACTATTCGGGCCACGTGTTTGGGCGTGGAAGCTACCGAGTCCGACGTATAAGGCTCCTCGTTGAGCTGGTCCCGCAACGGCATGATGAGCGCTAGAAGACTGGCCAAAAACGTACTGGAGGTGGATGTCTTGTCGGCCCACGCATTGTGCATGGAATGGGCCAGACTGTTGGAGGCCTGAGGGTGAATGCTTGAGAAACTGGAACCTCCGTTGAAGTGGAAGTTGGAGATGTTGCGGCCATCCTTGAACTCAAGCCAGTTGATGACCTCAAGTGCCCAATTGACAAGTTTGGACTTGCACTCCAATCTCTGCGTCTGCAAAGCATAAGCCATGACTGAGTTGATGTTGAGGATCCTGGGAGAGTTCACACTGTGGCACACCAAGCGTATAAGTTTCTGGAGCAGCAGAGAGAGCTCGTACTCCATTTGCAAAAACCCTTTTGGAAGCAGCACCCGCCGGTTGTTGATGTAGGGACAGATATTGTGGACGGTGGCTGTTTTCAATGCCTGAAGAAGCTTCCTGGTCACAAGAGTCTGTAGCACGATGAGATGGTGAGCTATGGCGGTCCAAAAAGGACCAATCACGTCCTCTACCGATTGGCTGGAATCCTCCAAAGGAATAATGATGCCGATGGAGAACCGGGAGTTGAAACTGGCCTTGGTGGGTAAGTCAAACGAGCCCGGAGACTTGCAAAAAGCATCTGAGCACATCTCCTTGATAGGGAGAACGGGCTGGGGGTTCCAGTCGCCCTCCACGGCCTCTGTTTCCAGGTTAAACGTCACGCAATCGGAAATCAGAAACAAATTGGAGATCAACACGCAGCGGTACGAGCTGAAATGCGGAAGAAGGTGGATTTTGGTGGCCATATTTCGCTCGTTTGACGGCAATCCCCTCCCGAACATGTAATCGTTCAAATCGTTAATGTTATGCAAAGATTTGGGGGTTGTAGGCGACGTAGGCGTAGTGTGCAGTGGAGGGAGCCTCAGAGACCCAGAGAACCCCACGTTTTGCTCCAGAAGCACAGAATTCACACTGCTACCCGCTGGCGACGTCATAGCGCCACCCACAGGAGTAGTTCTCCCAGAATTGACCTGTTCCCGTGCCATAGACGCAGTCTGAGTACCATCCAGAGAAGAATCGTAAAGTACCTGTTTCGAACGCAAATTTCCCCCATCTTGTGACACCACGAGCCGGAACTTCAGGCTATTAAAGGCCACGGGGTTCATGGAGAAGTCCAGGTTCCCATACAAGATTTCCCGTGTGTAGGAGTCCTCGAAGGAGTTGATGGGGCGGGGAAGATCGCCAT
Organism: [Candida] ipomoeae; assembly: GCA_002370145.1. Lineage (NCBI taxonomy): Eukaryota > Fungi > Ascomycota > Pichiomycetes > Serinales > Metschnikowiaceae > Metschnikowia > [Candida] ipomoeae. Next base: position 153,412 of record NKZK01000568.1, on the reverse strand, counting down.
TTTGGGCCGCCGGGTGCTCCGAAACCTGCGGATTGAGCCCGACGTTCTGGAGTGACTTCAGTTTGAAAAGTTTTCCCAACATTGGCGCTTAGCGGCGATTCATGGCCGAGCAGAATATACGGGGGGAAGTAGGGGGGAGGAGTGAGGTTGAAATGGGGTTAAAATGGGGTTTTTGATGCAGGAAAAGACTGCACAGTATGCTCTTTTCTGCAGTAAAGCGTCTATTCTGCAGTAAAGCTAAATAAGGGTCTTGTGTGCCTCTTTTGGGGGGCTTTGGAAGAAGTGGTTGGTGCTGTAAAGTTAAGGCGGGAGGTGCTGCGTAGCCAAGTAGGATGCGCGTGCGTTGAGACTGCACATAAGTTACTACTAATAGGACATCCGTACACCAGCGTAATCAAAAAGCGTCCAATCCACCAATTCATTCTACAATTATGAATAGACGTTTTTGGGGTTGACGTTGACATTATTTTGGAAGTCATGTGACGGTCATGTGACTGTCATGTGACGACGACCATGTGTTTTTCAACAATCAGGTTTTGTTCTAATTCTATCATTTCAGACCCTTTTGCATTTCCAGTTTAGACCCTGCATACCACATTCAGTAAGACTGTCCAATTCTGCCCAATCTGTCAGACAATATTCTGCCATTTTATCGGACAAGATATTGTCAGACAGAAATGTTCATTTGTCCAATCTATCAGAGTCTGGTTTTGTCCGATTCTGCCAATCGATTAGACAGAACCCTGCCAATGTCCAGTCTATCAGACAAGAATCCGAGTGTGCTCACTTCAACGCAAACTCAATAGCATTCAACAAAACGTCTGCATGTTTCTCCTCAAACACAAGAGTAGGTCTCAACCGAATAGACTGCTCTCCACATCCTCCAATGTTCACGCCCGCCGAACGCATCTTCAACAAGAACTCGTTCCGTGCTGCAGGGGTGGGAAGGTCCCATGCAATATACGTACCAAACCCTTCACCACGCAAGTTGGTCACCTGAGGGTGCAGGGCAAAGAGCGTCTTCAAGGCCCCATATAAGGAAGCACCCACCTGGGCGGTCTTGGCCACGAGCCCGTTCTTCTCGATCTCCTGGTAGATGCTGCGGGCCAAGATGGCCTTGGATGGGTCTCCACACCAGGTGTTGAATTGTCTAAAGGCTTGTTTGGGCTGCAAGTTCTCGTTGCTGAAGTAGAAGCCTGCGGCCTGGAACTTCTTGCTGAAGGTCACGATATCGGGAGGAGAAGTCAAGTTCCAGTGCTCATGGGCCCAGAACTTTCCCGTGGCACCCACGCCGGTCTGGACCTCATCCACGATCATAAGAATCTCGTGTTTTTGAGTGATGTCTCTCAAAGACTGGAAGAAGTAGCTGGATGCGTGGTTATCTCCACCCTCTGACTGCACGGGCTCCACAATGATGGCAGCAATGGTATGGGGAGGATAAGAGGAAATGACCTCCTCAAAGCGGGCCAAGCAGCGGTTCTCCTCATCGGCATTATCCTTGGCATGCTCGCTCAAAGGGTACTTCAAAGTGGGGAAAGGAGCTACGGGCCACTTGAACGCAGGAATGTCGAGCTTATGGATGGCCTTGGACCGAGTAGCAGACAAGGAGCCAAAAAGACGGCCGTGGAACGACTTTTCAAACGACAAAATCACCCGTTCGGGAGACCCAGGCGGCTGGTTGAGCATGGTAGACGAGAGCTCCTCATCGGAAAAGTCCAAAGAGCCCCGCTGCTTGGCAGCCTGGTACATGAACGCAGCCTTGAAGGCAGTTTCGTTGGCACACGAGCCCGAAAGCGCAGTCCACACCTTATCGAGGCCCGGAGGAGCAGCAGCCAAGATTCCGTCCTTCAAGATTTGCGAGTAGTCCTCCTGGGGAAAACACGCCAAAGCAGGCCGGTTGATGATGGCACTGGTCATATCAGGAGACTGCGCAGCCTTCAAAAGGTATGGGTTGTTGTAGCCCAAAGGAATGGAGGAGATCTGGCAGTAGACGTCCAAAAGCTGGTTGCCGTCACAGTCGGAAATATAATTCCCCACGGAGTTGTAGTAGTCCGTGACGAAATACGACGCCCTATTGTCGAAAACCTCACCCAAGGAATTGTTAAGAGCCACGGATTTTGGTCCAGGCACGGATTCAGTCACAAGGTTAGGAGCACTGGGCTCCTGGGGGAAGTAATTTGCAGCACTAGAGTAACATCTAACGAACCCAGAGCGTCTGGTCACAGATCTGGCAACAGTTCTAAGCATTTTGGGTAATAATAAGCGAGTAGCAACGTCTCGAGAGTTCCAAGCAACCTATGGAGAAAATTAAAGGAGGCAGGAATAAGTGAGCAGAAGAAAAGAATGGATGCGGCACAATAAAGGTGCACATGGCAGGCTTTATATAGTGGAGGCAGCCCCGAGGGGAGTCGAGGCCCCGCCGCCCGCCGCACGCCCAATCGGGTAAGCAGATACGAAATTGCGGGAGTGCGATTCCTACGCCTTTTCTGGGGTGCGGTATGTTGCGGTGTGGTGCGGCGGTGCGTGGAAGCGTTGGGTGGGTACCTGGGTGGGTACCTGGGTGCGAAAAAAATGGATGCGAAATGAGTCTCTGGAGAGCCCGTCTTAATCCATCTTTAAGCTTCCACCCAAGAATTCTTCCATATTCTTCCTTGTCCATATTCAGAAGAGAATGAAGTAATCCACGTCCACAAGGAATAATACACATCCACAGAAATAATCAATGTCCACATTCGTCACATTCATCCTTATCCATATTCCAACAAATATGAAATAATCCATGTCCACAAGGAATATCCACATCCATATTCATATCCATCCATCCATCCATCCACTTTCATCACATCCATATCCAGAAGAAATATGAAATATGAAATAATCCACTTCCACGAGGAATATCCACATTTATCACATCCATCACATCCATCCAATCTTCATCATATTCATCATATTCATCCATCCATATCCATATTCAGAAGAAATATGAAATAATCCATGTCCACAGTAATAATACACATCCACATCCATCCATCCAATCCACATTCATATCCATGTCCTTCCATATCCAGAAGAAATTCCCAAGGAGTAATTCACATCCACATTCTTCACATTCATCATATTCATCACATTCATCCATCCTTGTCCATATTCAGAAGAAATATGAAATAAGTCATGTCCACACGAAATGATCAATGTCCACATTCGTCACATCCATCCATCCATATCCATATCCATATTCAGAAGAAAATGAAAGAATTCACGTCCACAGAAATAATCAATGTCCACATTCGTCACACCCATCCATATCCATATTCATCCATATCCATATTCATCCATATCCGTATTCATAAGAAAATGAAATAATTCATGTCGACGAGGAATATCACACGTCCACGAGATATAATCCACATTCACATTCATCCAATCCATATAACATAATCCATCCATGTCCTTCCACACAAGAATTCATCCATCAATTCAATGAGTCCAGTGTAGAGCAAGATGCCTGCCGAGATGGAATCGAAGATACCGTTGGTAATCAATGCACGTGAAGAAGATGGAGGGTATGATTTTCTAACGCCCAAACCAATGGCAATGGCAATCGGCATGGTAAGTGTGTAGCCGAGAGCCATGAGCCATGGAGTGGATCTCTTGTCTTTTGGCCAGAAAGTTCCGGCAATTGTAGAGCCCACACCGAGGCCTTTAAAGAGCTGGTGGAAAACAATCACAATGTATAAGGTTTTGAATGCCTCTCCAGACACTGCCAAGGTCAAGCCAATAAAAACGGAATGGAAGATCACTCCGAACTCTAAAACGAAAATGGATAAAAGTTGTCCGTAGTGCTGCTCTTTATCGGAGTTTTCAACGGGTGTATTCAACACTTCCTTGTCCTGGTGATCATGGGCATGGGAAAAGATGGCCTGCTGCGCATAGGCCTTGCTACTATTGAGTAACAACAAGTATGCGTGTGTGATAAGAATGCGAGGGTGAGGTCCAACCGCCCGTTCGGCTTGCTCGCAAGCTTCCAAGGCTTCAGGATTTCTGTTTGCCCGCTTTTTGGCCGTGACTAAGGCACACCAAAAAGCCACATGTTCTTCCACTCCATATCCTTATTCAGAAGAAAATGAAATAATTCATGTCCACAAGAAATATCCACAAGAAACATCCACATTCACATTCATCCAATCCATCCAATCCATATCCAGAAGAAATAAGAAATAATCCATCCATCCATATCCATATTCATAACAAATATGAAATAATCCACATTCCCAAGGAGTAATCCACATCCACATTCATCACATTCATCATATTCATATCCATGTCCATGTCCTTCCATATAACATAATCCATCAATCCATATCACCTCCAACACCGTTCAAGGCAGACAAATCACCTACACCAAAAGTGGTGACCAAGCAGGCCAAGCCCTTGACTCTGGAGTAACCATCAGCAGCATAAGCAGCGTTCAACTCGTTAGCGTTTCCGGCCCATCTCATACCCTCGACCTCGTAGATCTTATCGAGAAGAGCTAAGTTAAAGGTAACAAGCAACGATAGCACCTCTGATCCACTTTGAAAGAGTCTTGGACTGATACAATAGAATGGTGGAAGAGATCAATCCAACACCAAAACCTGCAATGACTCTACCACCCAAAAGCAAAGGAATGGAGTGAGAAGCAGTTTGCAAAGCAGCACCAACATTGAAAATAATAAGCGCAGAAATAATAAGACACCAACGTCTACCCAAAGTATCGTTGATCAAAGGAGCCAAAATCGAACCGAAAAATGTTCCGGCCGACAAGAAGATCGACACAATCAAAGAAGACTCACTAGCAGTGAAAGATTCCTTGTTTGCAGGAAAATGTTTCAAGACGTAAGGCCTGGCCATGACATGTCCTTCCACACAAGAATTCATCCAATCCTGTTAGATCCACCACAGTAATCCTCTACCTATTCCTTGACAAAAAGGTGTTTGAATTGAAACCTGGGGCTTCTTTGAAATCCTTGCAAGACGCATTGGCATTGCAACCAGGAGATGTTCTTGCGTTCTTCACTCATGCTGAAATGCCATATGAAAATGAAGTATTATGAAGCCTCTCCGGCCAATCCCAGCAATGGCCATTCCATAATGCCGTCCCCTCGGCCATCATTGTACGAGGTACCAGGATAAATGTGATGAACCCGAGGTCCAGGATGAATGTGATGAACTCGAAGTACCAGGATGGAATATGAAGGAGTTTCCCGCAACACCTAGCAACGACTAGTTCTCTGGGGACTCATCAGTGAATGACATGGAAAAAAAGCACCTGACAGGATATAACATATCCATCCATATAACATATCCATCCATCCATATCATGTAACATATTCCTTATTAACCCACTCCATAATTTATATCCATATCCATATCCATAAGAAATAATTCATATCCATATGAATAAGCATGCTTTAATCCATTCCTGATCTCCTCCACTATTCCAGTTCTTCCATATCCCACTTTTTTAATCCACAGTCCACAAGACCAAGACATACTCCATGTTCCATAGTCCATATTCCTATTCCGTAGTCCACAAGACATTCCACAAGAAATTCCACAAGACATAGGACATATGACATGTTCCATAGTCCATAATCATCTTTCTCTGTCCATAAGACATAATGAATTTCCAATCCAGAATCCATATTCCCTATTCCTTATCCATAGTCCATATTTCTTTCCTTAATCGGTCCATGATTCATATGACTCAAGACATGGTTTATAATTAATAGTCCATAAGAAATGATCAATCCTCATTCTTATTCCATAGTCCATAAGACATAGTCCATAAGACATAGTCCATAGTCCATAGTCCAGTCCTATTAGCTAATTTTGAATTCAGACTTCAGAATCCAATCCACTCCATATTCTTTAAGTCACTCCATATCCGACCCACTATTCCAGTTCTCATTCCAATCCATCCAAATTCCATGTTCCCTAGTCCATAATCCACAAGACATGAACCATATAAATGAGATGTATCTTCTAATTCAATTCGATCCGCTCCACTATTCCAGTTCTCCATACATATTCCTCATTCCTTATCCCTTGATTCATATCCCATAGTTCATGATCCTTAGTTTAATCCATGTTCCATATAACATAAGACATAAGACATAATCCATTCTTATTCCTTAATCCTTATTCCTTATTCCAATCATTAAGTCGACTTATAATCCAAACCTTATTGCAAACCTTGCTGCAAACCTTGTTGCAACCTTAATCCATGTCCCATGATCCTTAATTCTCAATCCTTAATCCAATGCATAAACCTTAATCCATAAACCATTATTCAATGCATAAAGCCTTAATCTTGTAAACATAGTAGTAAAGGGGTTCCAGTCTTTCTCATGGTAAAGAATATTGAGTATAGATCCCGTATCTTGTTCAAGTGTCCTGTCTAAGTTTTCTCAGTGTCTGTCCAAGTGTCCCAGTAGCTTGTCCAATGTCCAAATGTCCAAGTATCAAAATACCCTGCTGTCCCAGTGTTTCGTTTTGGTAGTGTTCATAGAGACTCAGAGACTCGGAATCTCAGAATCTCAATAATACTCAAGAAGACTTATTAGGAAAAACCTTACTCCAAGGAGACTGTCTCAAGAAGACTTTTCAAGGAGACTGTCTAAAGAAGACTTTTCAAGAAGACTGGCTTAGAAGACAATCGCAGTGGAGAGAATTGCCTTGTAAAGACTTTTCAAAGACTTGTCCAGTTTCCCCAGTCTAATATCCCCAGTAGTCAATTATAAAAACCCACTCCATCCTCTTATATTGCCCCAAAACCTATCCTTGTCTCGTAATCATATCACACTAGTCAATGCCAGTATGGCACCAGTATGACACCAGGAATAACAGTAGTTAATTGTAATGACGGCAGTAATAATAGTAGTAATGATACTTCTATACCACCAGTACTACCACCAGCACTAACAGTACTGTAACACCAATAATGACACCAGAATAATAGCAGTAGACTGTAATGACAGTAGTAGACTAGTACTGACACTGAATAGCAGTAGTAAGACTGTAATAACACCAGTAATGACACTAGCTAAGAAAATCAGTAATGCCACCAGAATAGTAGTACTATGGCATCACTATAACACCAGTAATAACAGCAGTAGTAGTGATGCCACCAATAAGACCACTAATGATAGCACCAATGACAGCAGTAATGATACTGAATAGCCGTAATAAGATCAGTAATAAGACCAGTAATGACATAGTAATAACACCAGTAATGACAGTGCTATAACAGTACTATAACAGCAGTAGTAGACTAGTGATGCCACCAAGATAGTAGTAGCTAGACTGGTAATGCCACCAGTAATGACAGCACCATAACACCGAATAGTAGTAGTAATTAGACTAGTAGTGACACTTTTATACCACCAATAATGACACTTCTTTATCACCAGGACTACCAACAGTAACAACAGTAGTAACAGTACTATAACACTAGTAATGCACTAGTAATGACAGCACTAATGAGACTGAATAGCAGAAGTAACAATAGTAATGATACCAGAATAGTAGTAGTAAGACTGTAATGACACTAGAATATTAGTAGTAAAACTGTAATGACAGTAGTACTAGACTAGGAATGCTGCCAGTAATGACAGCACTATAACATCAGTAATGACAGTAGTAATAACAGTACTAGTAACAGTACTAGTAACAGTACTAACAGTACTAAATACCAGTAGTGACACTAGCTAATGACACTAGCTAAGACCATCAGTAAGGATCCCAGAATAGTAGCAGTAAGACTGTTGTGATACTAGTAATGACAGTAGTAGGCGACTAGTGACAGTAGTAGTAAAACTGGTAATGACAGTAGTCGACTAGTGAAAGTGACAGCATAAGTGGAGGAGTGCGCGTCGTGCCAATGCTGTCCTCAGTGCTATAATTAGACAATCAGTGCTGGTAAAATGAGGACCACTTTCTCACCACATCATTGTGGTTATCCATACATCACCATTGTTCCTCCAACCCAACGCAACACCAACATTCCGATCCACATTCCGATCCACACCCAAATTCAAACACAAATTAAATATAAAAAAAAATACAAACACAAATACAAACACAAATCCAAATCCAAATCCAAATCTATAAATATAAATATAAGGACAAATTCACTTCCTATCCACCGCCAAAGGTCCGCTCAATCTCTTAGTGAATGTGTTGTATGTGATGTGTTGTATGTGTCTTGCCGAAAAAACCTTTCCCGAACTTGAACTATACGTGCTACTTTCATAGCATATAGCTTTCCATTTGTTAGATCCACAATAGGCAGGGCCCTGCCTATAGAGGATTCATGAAGCCTACTCTGTCCGATCCGAACAATGGCCATTGCAAACGCCGTGTCAATATTCTAGAACAATCGTTACCATTGTTCTGGTGGAGAGTTTTTCGAATGCCACATTTCTCTCAAAGTTATATAAGCCGCTCCGGTTCCTCTCCTCGAATAACCATCAACGAACATAGTATCAATTAGGCATAAATGTATTAAAGAACATAACACCATTTTGTACGTATATATATAACTAGATTCCTTCATCACATCTAATAAAAAGGTATATGAAATATATCTGTAAGTTATAAAACTTGTTTATTATTATACTTACCATGAATCTTCCGTTAACCTAATACGTTATCCTAATACGTTAACCCAATACTCCTGATTCTGGGGCGTATTTATATACTCCAGGGAGGGCTGCAAAAATGAGGCGGGGAGGCACATGCCGCGAGCGCCGCTGTGGCCATGGGTGCAGTCCGTCGCTACTCCAACCCTCGACGTCCGCCCACGCAGCGTTGCTGTTGAAACACCTCCGTTGCATTCCGCTGCACGTCCCCGCTGCATATCTGAAACAAGCATCTGAAATAAGCATCTGAAACACCGCGACCCCGAGCCATTGGTATATAAAGCAGACCTCGCTCCCTAGAATTGCAACAACCAGCAATCAAGCAGCATTAAGTACAGCACAGCAGTAACTCACTATAGAGACAGCAAGTCATTAGAGACAACAAGTCACTAGAGACAGCAAGTTATTAGAGACAGTAACACTATAGCACATTAGAAGGAGTGTCATCAACAACGAGAGAACAGATATTACAGATCACAAGATCAAGACTACAAGGTCAAGACTACAAGGTCAATATCACAAGATCAATATCAAATTTAAATATCACGATATCAAGATCAAAGACCAATATCACTTATTAGAAGATCGCAACTGAACATGGAGGTGAAGAAGATATTCAATAAAATCTCGGGCCAGCCGGAATCTTACAACCGTAAAACCAACTATACGTTTGGCCGCACGCTTGGCGCAGGATCTTTTGGAATCGTTCGGTATGCTCGTAATATCGAGTTGGGCCAGGACGTGGCCGTCAAGATCATCTTGAAGAAAGCCTTAAAGGGAAAAGACGATATAGTGCAGCACGAGTTGGAGTTCTTGCAACTGTTGAAACACCCGCATATCGTGGGGTTTGTAGATTGGTTCGAGTCCAGGGAAAAGTTCTACATCGTCACGCAATTGGCCACGGGAGGCGAGTTGTTCGACCGTATAGTGCAACAGGGCCGCTTCACCGAGCACGATGCGTCCCAGGTGGTGCTGCAGATCTTGGACGCCATCAATTACCTCCACAACAAGGACATTGTGCACCGGGACATCAAGCCCGAGAACGTGTTGTACCTTGATGAAACCGCCAACTCCAACATTGTGCTTGCAGACTTTGGCATTGCCAAGAAGTTGCAGGACCCGAACGAGAAGTTGAAGTCCAGTGCTGGCTCTTTCGGGTATGCAGCACCGGAGGTGATTCTCGGTACAGGCCACGGCAAGCCCTGTGATATCTGGTCCTTGGGTGTGGTTACCTACACCATTCTCTGTGGGTACTCGCCGTTCCGGTCGGAGAACGTGACGGACTTTATTAATGAGGTCAAGCACAACAACGCCGTGATCTTCCATGCAGACTACTGGCGGGACGTGTCCAAGGATGCACGGAGGTTCATCATCAAGGCACTCCAGTACGATCCCGATAATCGGGCCACGGCAGAGCAGCTTTTGAACGATCCATGGTTGGTATCGGTGGCCTCCAAGCACCGCAACGCCGACTTGTTGCCTAACTTGAAGCAGCACTTCGACGGCAAGAAGAAGTTCCGCCAGGTGATCGAGATGGTCAAGTTGCAGAACAAGATCCAGAAGTTGAAGCTGATGCAGGGCGATGGCGACGACGACCCGCATGAGATCGACTTGTTTGGCGAAGGAGGTGGCGTGATTGATGATCCGTCGCTGCTGATGAAGGAGAGTCCTCTTTCAAGGTGGAAGGACTTGACCAAGGCTTTGGGCGAGGTGGAGCAGGAGGACGGAAAAAAGACGTCCGTGGTTTCGGGAGCGTTCCAGCAGCTTGTGCAGGCCGCCCGGGAGAATAAGCAGAGGGTGGCGGAGTATGACGAGAAGTAGGCATGCCGAGTCAACGTCAAGAAGGAATATGAGGGCACTGGCCGAGACATGCCATGACAATGCAAAGGCTCGACAGGAGAATTGAAAGACTATTCAAGAGAAAACAGTCATGGACAGGGCTTGGATGAGACTAATTGGAACATGAATCGAGAAGACGGTGATGAGACTTATTGGAAATAATAAGTGGAAGACTAAATGGGAAAGACTGATCAGAAGACCAATTGGGAAGAAGCCCACCATGAGATAAGGACGATGGAGACCAGGAATACCAATAATGAGAGGTCTGGGGCAAAACTCACCGACTTCTTAGTTCGTTAAGAGTCCTCTAAAATTTGAAGGCGTTCATCCCAGAGTATATTCTCACACCGATACCATGATCAGGAAGCGATGACTCATGTGGTACAGTCTACGGTGTGTAATCTTCAGTCTATACTAGAGTGGACGATGGCCTTTATCACGTGAAGCTGTTCAAGAGAGAAACAAATTGATGAATACCAATGGACAATGGAGCTGAAGTTATGATGAAGTTATCGTGGAATGTGGGGCTGAAGTTATGAAGAAGTTATCGGTGGAATGTGAAGTTGGATGGGTGCGCGGAGATGTCCGAATGCGAAAAAGTCCGCCACAATGTCCGCCTGTCAACCTGCACCTTTTAACTCCGATGCCACATTCTCCATCACCATGCTTGGTCCCACAGCTGGATCAAAACCATGCTCGCTGATTGGTGGCATCACTCTTCCATGCACCGTTTCTAATGCCAGAAGACGCAATGATGCAAACAACACAAACAACGCAAACAACGCAAACAAATGCAATGTCAATGTCAATGTCTGCAAGGTTAAAATTAATGTCTGCAAGGTTAAAGTTAATGTCTGCAAGGTTAAAGTTTAAAGAACGTCTACAAGTTCAATAAACGTCTGCAATTTCAATGTCTTTCATGAAGCATGCAATCTGCAATCTGCAATAACTACCATGGACCATAACAAGCTATGGTTTCCGTCGGATTCTTATGCATTTTCTCCGCGGACCAATGCAATCCTGGAATGTGTTTACTGCACTTTCCAAACAAGGAAACAGATACAATTCCGAAGACTCTGCCCAAATGTCTTTCAAATGCCTCCCAAGCGTCCTCCAAATGGACTGCCCAAGGGATGTACTGGTTCAGAATTACTGGCAATAGTGCTGGTTTTAGCCACTGGTCGTATGGTTTTCACACGACCCTATATAAAGTGTTTTTTGGTGAAGCCTTATCGGTGGTTATGTTTAAGGCCTGTCCACGTGACGTGACGCATTCATGGTAATAATAGTCGGCGTTATCAGGCCAGCATGAGCCATGGCTGGTGGTGTGGCGCGCACGACCGCACACGTGCCCGATATGCGGGAGAGGACCTGCGCCTGCATCCAGTTGCGCGCGGGCGCTTCACTTGCATTGGCTCGAACATTCCCAGCAGAGAATCGGCGGATCGGCACGGGACGGCGACGCATGCGATCCGCACGTTGCTATATGCAGTTCCGTCATGACCTCTGGAATTCCGTCGGCGAACCACTCCCAGATAGTGGTCTGATAAACGTGAAAGTGTGTTCAATTGGATTCAATTTACTGTAGAATGTGTGTTTTGGTTTGTTTCAGAGGTGTTTCAGAAATGTTTCACATGTGTTTCACATGTGTTTCAGATATGTTTCAGATATGTTTCAGATATGTTTCAGATGTCTCAGATGGCCTATCCACCCCCAAATAACCATAAACTTATCCATCCCTTAAATAACCATAAACCTATCCACCCCTCTAGTTTCACTTACTCTCTACATCTAGTTTTTTCTTATCCGTATCTATTGTGTCTATTGCATTTATAGTGCCTGCACCATATATGATTAGTAACCGCTTGCCACAAGCATGTCGTTGATGCCGGCCATCATGGGGTCGGCAGCCAAGTCAAAGGCCTTCTTGTCGTCGTAGACAGATAATTCCGGTACAGAGTCCGGCGCCATGTAGTGGTCGAGAGGTCCGATGTCGTTCTGGGGCGACAAGTACATGGACATCGGGTCGTCGAAGCCCATGCCCAAACGGTCCATGTCCTGCGGCGTTTCGTTGGTCATTGTGACGGGGGAAATGTTGACGGAGGAGAAGTCGTCGTCGAGGCCGAACGAGAGCTGAAAGTCGTTTTGGGCCATGGTCATCTGTGGAGCCACCTGAGCCATTGGATATTGGGATTGGACAAAGTCCAGGCTGAACTCGGACCCTGTCTCGTGTCTGGGCGAAGGAGTGTGGTCTGAGTAGTCCGAAAACTGCTGGGCTTGTTCGGCGTATTGCTGGGCCTGGTCAGCATATTGGTTTGGCTGGTCTTGCTGGTTCAGACTTTGCTCGTTCACACTGTTGAAGTTGGCCAAGTGCTGGAATAAGGAGCGGGGAGCACCCAGGCCGTAGATGGCGGCCAAGTTGGGCTCCGACGTGGCACGTGACCCGAGGTCAAAGTCCTTCTCCTCTTCCTTCACCTTGACATCATCAAACACAGCAGTGTTGGCCCTCTTGGGCTCAGGCACATCTAGTTCGTCCTTGACATGGTCTGCACTCCGTTTCTGGTTCGCACTGGCCTTCTTGCCCGTCTTCTCCGTCTTCACATACAGCAGGGCCAAGGAGCCCCGGCGTGCATCGGCCTCCGAGCCGGCGGAGACGTCAGGCTTAAGGAACGGCGAGCCGCAGGAATTGCTGGAGTCCCGCTCGTTCTCCAAGTACTCCCAGCACATGTCACCATAGGTCTTTGGCGTGAGGCCAATGATGCTCTTGAACACACGGTGGAAGTGCCAAGCAGACAACTTGGACTTGGTGGCAAGCTCCTTAAAGCCGAGCACGCCGCCGCGTCTCTTGCGTACGCCCTTCTTCTTTGGTGCACTTTCCTCTTTGGGACTGCCTGCCCCTGAGGAAGGAGTGCTCGCCGACAGGGGCGCGGAGAAAATGGAATTGGCAGCCGCGAGCGCAAGGTGGCGACACGCCAAGTCTATGAGACGGTAGTGTTCCGAGTCGTTTTTCGACACCGAATATTGCATGTTCTTGCTGTTCTTGGTGTAAGCGTTGGCAGGCAACGACATACGGCGCTGGTCGTGGCCGTGGCCGATAATGTTCTCCTTGATTGTTTCATGGACCTTATCCTCGTCGTCGTCAAGGAGAGGTTGCACAAAACCAATGGAGGCATTGATATCCTTTACGGTCTTCAACAAGAGGTTAATATTAATGGAGGGTACTACCATTGGGTTACACAGCTCACACAGCGAGTAGCCCAATTTGACAGCATCGGCGGCCAGGTCCACAAACTTGATTTCCGCCCGCAATTCGGTGATTGGGTGGGCGTCACAGTCGGGGCGGCAGAACTTAGTGTTAATCTTGTTGCACACTACGAACGACCCGGCGGCAAAGGGGTCGGAGAACTGGTATGCTCTCCACTTGCTAGCTTCAGTTGAGTATACCATTGTGGATCAAGGGGGGATGGTTAGTGGGGAATGGTGGAAACTGAAGGGTACTGGATGGAAATAGAAAGGGTGAGCTTCGAGGGGGGAATTGGGACATATTTATATGAGAATGTCCCACAGTTGAAATTAGAATGACCCTCCGCTGCGTCACCTGGGATATGTACCCTGTGCATGGATGCATTCATGCGCGCACGCCCGCAACTGGTTCTTCTCGCTCGCGCAAACTGCTGCATGTGCATAACCGTGCATTGCATTGCTTCAGCTCGGTCGAGAACCTGACGCTCCCCAATTAGCCACAACAAGCATCATCTCCGAACGTGCTACTGGAGCATGCGTCAATTTTCCCCATGGGTTCGTTTCCCATTTTCCCTTTGTTTTGGCCTTGTCTTGGTACCCCGCTGATTTGTGGCCCCCGAAAGCTTGGCGTTAATCCGCCATGGCGAATGTCAGGTCGTGCGAATCCAAGACACTCATGCGGGATATGCGGCGAGAGTGTGCTGACATTTCTATGCGGCGCATACATGGAGATTTTACCCGAGCATCCTGGTAAATTACGTCCCTAATGCAGAGAAAGCAGTGCTCTAGAGCCCGGAAAGATTTGGGCTTTTTGCAGGATACTGCTAAAGATGTCTTTTAAAGACATTGGAGGGTTTTTTTATGGGAGTTGCTTAGCCACAATTCGTATTTGGGCGACATTCCCGGTGCAATTGGCCATTTGGCACTCGCCTCACTGTGCCTCCCGTGCCTCCCGTGCCTCAAATGGTCGTAATATGAGGCTAGTGAAAATGACATCATAAGAAATGCATGTCCAAGGAAGAGCCAGAAAAAATGGAAGAAAAATACAAAAAAAAAAGAGTGCGCGCGCGCAAAGTGCGTTCCGAAATTGTGCGTCCAAGACATATGCATGCACCGCCACTTTTGGCATGACGCACTTATGTCATCCCCACTCGGTTCCTATACGGAATAGTGACGTCGGCGCCTCGGATCTAACGAATCGCAAGAATGGCATCAGAACAATAATATGGATTGATTTTCCGAAACCCAAACGCTGCGGGCGCCATATCCGAAGTGCCGGTGCGGGTGTCTCAGGTTTGCATGGAGGCCCTTGTGGCGAATGCCATTGGCCACGAGCGCGTGCGAACTTCCCCTAATACGAAAGGAGGGCCCTTTGGGCAGGAGATAAGGTGGCTAGTGAACTCGTAAGGCAGCATAAGCTTCCCTGCATGCGATGGGCGGAACTTCCCGAACGAGACAGTTGCGGTGCGCCTTGGGGCGAATGGCCCCATGTTTCTCCTGTGCCACTCACTACCATGGCCGGCCTATGTGCCACACGCTGCTTGCCGGGAATCTCCTGGGCTAAAAATGCAACAGCCACTCGTTGCAGTCAATGAGTGCAATTTTGATGTTTCATGGTTGTTTCATGGTTGTTTCATGGTTGTTTTATGGTTGTTTCATGACTGTTTCAACTGTGTTTCAGGTGTGTTTCATGACCGTTTCATCAATCTGACATGTGTCTTAGATGTGTCTTAGATGTCGCCATTGTATATGTATTTTTTACGACGGGTTGGGATTGGGTTTAGGGTTTAGCCTGGCGTTTTGGACGGGTGTACGGATTTATTCATGGCTATTACCGTAATCCCACGTTGTTCTGGCCCATTTGGGGCCATTTATCTACAAATATCCGGTATACGCCAACCGCCAGGGCTGTTCTCATTGGTTGACTCAGATGTGAAACATGCTGAGACGAACTTTCTTTTTCTGTAAATTGAAGGGGTCCTGGGGAGAAAAACGTTCCTTTGCGCCACGTGGTAACGAGCACCGTGCTCTGTGCATGGGAGTGCTTTTCTCGGGTGAAATGTCACGTGGCCGGCCTTTCCACATCCCGGTGCACTCCCCGAGGGTTATGACATCAGAGTGCATCCCCATATTTGTGTGAAGGAAAGTGTTCCGGGCAAAGGACGGAAAACGACATGGCCACGACATGGTCACGACATGGCCACGACATTGAACACGACATTAGCCATAACATTGCGACATTTCCATAACCACCATATCTTGAGCCTTTATCAGGAGACATTCACATCAAGCATAGACCTACAGCATGAGAAACACGGTTGCAGAAATACAGCGATAACGTACACGCCATAGAGACCGTAAACATGGAGTGGTGGAAACTGCGACATGACGACATTATGGGACATTTTGAGACATTTTGGGACATTTGACGCTTTACCCTCGGCAAACATTACTGATACAGCTAACAATAGAATACACGCATTTTCGGTTATCAGACAATGTGGTTCTAAGGGGGCCTTGTGCCGATGACGACATGGGTACATTTTACATAATACACCACATTACGTCAATGGAAGAGTGTTGTGTGCAGTCTGAGGAAATTTTTGTGCATTCGCCACAGGCTTAGCTCCGTGCGCGCCCCCACAAGAGGGCCCTTGCCACATGTGGCCAATCTCTTTTTTTCTTTTTTTTCTTTTTTTCTTTACGCTTTTTCTGACGCGCATATATGCATGCATGCGTAATGATAGATTTAAGCTGGAGTGCAACTTCGGGGAAGATCGCCCAGTCTAGATTCAGCCAACCCGGTGCCTGTTGAGCACTTTCACTCAAGTCGGCCGTACACTATCACCTGATCCGGGGGCCGGCTGAAACAACGGCCGGAATGTTTATTTGCCCATGTGGATGCAGGGCTCGAATCCCGGGAATTTTAGTCACTTTTCCGTGCAGAGGCCGGAATGAAGACCCCGGATTCGGATGCATTCGCCACAAACTTTTGCGCTGGTGAAGTCGGGAGTAAGCTTGGCACGCGCCAAAGCGAAAAAAACGAATCCCGCGTACAGTGTGCAGGTCTTCCGGACGCATGGGCTCAACACCCGAGCTGCACTCGCCTGCTGATATGCACTCTAATTGTCTCACGGTAGTGTAGGGAAAATCATACCGCTGCAGGTGATGACCGCAAGATAATGCCCGTCTCAAGACAAAATTATCTCCCGAATGGGCCATTTTTCACTATTAACTTATTAGAGTCAAACGGCTCGCAATTGAAATTCGACTTCCAAAGGTGGGGTCAAAAATGAAAATAAATGTACTCCTGAACCGATTGTGATGGGGTGTGTTTATACCACTGAAACCATTTCCTGCATATGGCACGCAATAAGTAAGTAACGTGCAGAGTGCGTGACAGGGTTCCATCTGCATATTCTGTGACCGCATCAGCACAGCGTTTGGGGGCCCATTCAACCCTCAGATATCGTGGTGTTCCGAGGGTGCGCCCCGGGATTCATTGGTATCTAACAGAGCGCAAGGCAAAAACGACTTCCAAGTCGGGGGTGCAAAAAGATCAATTTCCAACGGTTTCCGTGTGATTCTGCAATCAAGAAAACACACTAAAAAATGCATCAGCCCATCAGGGCATTGTGTGCAGGCCGTGCGTTGGAACGTGCATGGTTTCCGGCCTTGGAGGGGTGAAAGGAGCCGAGCCGTCAGCCACCGGAACTCCGTTCTTGAGAATCTCCCGATTCGACCAGGGCTCTAGCCGCATGAAATCTTATCTTACAGCGAGACACCGCTCAATACCGCCTCACTCGCCACGCCCAAACTCCCTTTCGAGGTATCTCGACGCACGTGTGCACATGACAATAGGATTGTCTTTTAATTCATCCTCCACCAACTCTCCATGCCCGAATTCGGCATATGTGCGGTTCAAGAGATCTTGCATTTGGAAGCCTCTCTGTTTAAGAGTCGTGCTTTTGGTGGGTTCTACGGTCCGTGTTAGTGTGCTACTGTTGGTGTATAAGTGTTTCATAAGTGTTTCAGGGGTGTTTCATGGGTGTTTCATGGGTGTTTCATGGGTGTTTACTTGGAATTTCACTGAAATTTCTTGCTTCTCATAAAAGTTTCTTTAATTTCACTCGCACTTCTTGTATGTGATTGGTGTTTCATTGGTGTTTCATTGGTGTTTCATTGTTTCATTGATATTTTATTGTTTCATTGATGTTTCATTGATGTTTCATTGATGTTTCATTGATGTTTCACTGTTTAAATCCGACTCCAGATTCTGTCATGCTGCCATGTAACGTTGTCAATCTGTAACGACTCCTAATATAGCTGTCAATCCTGTACTGGCGTATTGTGTCGAGGTGTCAAACTGTCACATTGTTTCAGAGCAGTTTCACTTCTTTTTAGAGCAGCTGGCTCGCCTAAAGATGTCGTTGCAGCCTGCAAGTCCGCTCCGAATTTCACCTTATGTACATAATCTGCTGATGTTTTTGGCCGAGGACCGCGCCCGGATTGACTGGCTCCCCCGGGTCATGTGACCTCATGTACGGTTCTCTGCTGCCCTGCAACGTAGATCAACATTGGGGGCGGTCCGGGGTGAAGGTGCTTCCTCAGATCTCCACTCCTCACCTGGTGCTGGTTTAAGGTGTCTCACAAATAACCACGCCTTGCGTCGCATTTGCCGCATTGTCTCAGCTCACAACCAGCCGTGTCTCACATAGTGCCGCACTCTAGTCCACACCGAGGTATACTTTAGGGTTTATGTTTGTTTCAGGGTAGTTTCAGAGTTGTTTCAGGGTAGTTTTAGAGTTGTTTCAAAGTTGTTCCAAGGTAGTCTCAGTTTGTGACGTGTTGGCGCATTACGGGGTTGTTTTGTTGATGCTGTTACGAGGGTGCGCTTCAAAGTTCTCCCTCGAAAGTTCTCCCGCCACCCTCGATGATCTCTCAATGTGCCTCAATGTGCCTCAATGTGCCACCCTCGAAAGTGCGCCCGGGCCTCGGAACCATGTGCCACCCAAACAATGTGCCACCATCGACCATGCGCCACCGCGGGTCGGTTTATGCGCCATTCGCTGGCACGGAAATCCGGGAGGGGTGCTCTGCTTTGAGGCTTGCTTGTACGTTACGGTATGTCGGGTTTATGCATGCTCCTCTGCCCTCGAGATTCACCTTGTTTCACCCTACTTGGGCTGTATACACTCCGCTCAGGAACCCCTCCCTACCCCTTTCCTCTCCCTCCTCTCCCTACTCCTATATTTTTGTACTAATCTTTTTCTTACCCAATTAAATCACGGTACGTTACATTCATTTTTGGTTATGGTACGGCACCCTACATTCATTCTGGCTATGGTACGTTAGACGGGTGGAACCACCACTTCGAACCAGTACATCAAGCGCTAATTTTTTGGTGGCAAACGCTGAGCTGTAAAACTGGGGGAGCGGGCTCATAACGGTGGCAAATCAAGGGGCCCTCGTAACCACGTCACGGAGATTCCACTTCCCAGTTCCCAGGGCCATCACGTGAATTCTACTAACCTTCGTTCGAGCCACAATAAATTGCAATCGAGTCAAATGATGTATCATTTTCATGTGAACGGCATTAACTTTCTGTGGAGTCACGTGACCCATTTATTTTTCTTGATTTTTTTTTCTTGATTTATTATTCTTGATTTATTAGGAAACACGTGATATTCATCTTGTTCCCACGTGACTTCTACACGTGACAAAGTGCATATTTCCGCCTGTCTTCATTTACACCACCATGCCTTCCCCTAATCTTGGCAGCCACCGAGAGCTGTTCGAGATCCCCACGTTCAAGTCGCTCGGCATTGAGTCCACCAAGTTCAAGCCCGATGCCGAGTCCATCTACTTTTGCGGAAACTCCTTGGGTCTCCTACCCAAAGCCACACGGCAGCTGGTCAATGCCGAGTTAGACGCCTGGGCCCAGCGTGGTGTTGAAGCCCACTTCAATCATCCAGACAAGTCCAAGACAATGTGGATGGACATTGATCTCCCCCTCATTGAGCTTTTGGCTCCAGTGGTAGGGGCCAGGAACACCGAGGTGGTGGCCATGGGCTCTCTTACTGCCAATTTGAACGCCTTGCTCATCTCCTTCTACAAGCCCAAAGGCAAGCGGACCAAGATCTTGTTCGAAAAACATGCGTTTCCGTCAGACTACTATGCCTTCCTCAATATGGTGCAGTTGCATGGCTACGACGAATCCCATTTGATCCAGGTGGACGTTCCGGAAGGTGAAACATATATACCTACCCAAACGATCCTCGATGCCATTGACAAGAACAAGGACGAGATTGCCGTGTTGTGTTTGCCTGGAATCCAATTCTACACCGGACAGTTTTTCCAGATTGAAACCATCACCAAACACGCCCAATCCCATGGAATCACCGTTGGTTGGGACTTGGCGCATGCCGTTGGAAACGTGCCCTTGAAGTTACACGACTGGAACGTCGATTTCGCCGCCTGGTGCTCCTATAAGTACCTCAATGCCGGACCGGGAGCCATTGGGGGCATTTTCGTCAATGAAAAATATACCAAGGACAACTCCAAAAACGCCTACTCGCCCAGGTTGGCTGGATGGTGGGGCAACAACTCGGCGGAGCGGTTCAAGATGTTGGAGGTGTTTGACCCCATCAACTCCGCTCTTTCCTACCGCCAATCGAACCCTAGTGTGCTTGATTGTGTGGCTTTACAGAGATCGTTGACGGTGCTTAAAAATGCTGGGGGTTTAGAACTTTTACGTGAAAAGAGCTTGGAACTCACGGGTCTCTTGGAACGTTGCTTGAAGCAGTCGAAGTTTTACCTTGGAAAGGAAATCAATGATTCGACATTTGGCTTCAAGATCCTTACCCCGGAGAATCCGGCAGAAAGAGGGTGTCAGATTTCGGTATTGTTTCAGGATGGATCAGATGAAACAGACACTTCCGAATTAGGAAATACCCAGGAAAACGTCATGGAAAAGGTCAATCTGTATCTCCATGATCATGCCATTATCTGCGATGAACGAAGACCAAATGTGATACGGTTGGCACCTGTTCCTTTATATAACACGTTGGAGGAAGTCAAGGTCGTGTGTGGAAGAATAGAAGAGGCATTAGCCTCGATTCAATAATTACTATACTTAATGGCATAACGTTACTTGTATTGCTTGTTTCCATAGGCCTCTTTACTTACAAAGTAGAAGCGTTTCTGAATTGTTGACCGGCGAAGATAGCCTTGTCACCCAACTCCTCCTCGATTCTCAAGATTTGGTTGAGCTTGGCCAATCTCTCGGATCTGGCAGGAGCACCGGTCTTGATTTGACCAGATCTCAAACCGACAGTCAAGTCAGCAATGAAAGTGTCCTCAGTCTCACCGGATCTGTGAGAGACCATAACACCCCAACCAGCAGAGTAAGAGTCCTTGGCGGCCTGGATGGACTCGGTCAAAGAACCAATTTGGTTGACCTTCAACAACAAGGCGTTGGCGGCCTTCTTCTCGATGGCGGTCTTGATTCTCAATGGGTTGGTGACAGTCAAGTCATCACCCACGATTTGGATCTTGTCAGAGACCTTGGAGAAGAAGTGAGACCAAGATTCCCAGTCATCCTCGGCGAATGGGTCCTCAATGGACACAATTGGGTACTCGTTGATCAACTCCTCGTACAAGGAAGCCAATTGCTCTCCGGTCAACCACTTGGACTTGTCGGAGTTTGGGTTCTTGAAGTCCAAGTCGTACTTGCCGTCCTTGAAGAACTCGGAAGAAGCAACGTCCAAGGCAATGCCGATCTTTCCGGTGTAGCCGGCCTTCTCAATGGCATCCACAATCAAGTCCAAAGCCTCTCTTGGGGATCCAATGTCTGGGGCAACACCTCCCTCGTCTCCGACGTTACCGGCGGATTGACCGTACTTCTTCTTGGTCAAAGACTTCAAGTTGTGGTAGACCTCAGAGCCTTGTCTCAAGGCCTCGGAGAAGGTGGAAGCACCAGTTGGCACAATCATGAACTCTTGGAAGGCCAAAGCACCTCCGGCGTGCGAACCACCGTTCAACACGTTTTGGAAAGGAACTGGGAGCACGAAAGGAGACTCCTTAGAACCGGCAATGTCAGCCAAGTGCTTGTACAAAGGCACGTTCTTCTCAGCGGCACCAGCCTTGGCAGCAGCCAAAGAAACTCCCAAGATGGAGTTGGCTCCCAACTTAGACTTGTTAGGAGTACCGTCCAACGAGTTCAAGAACTCGTCAACCTTGGCTTGGTCGATCACGTCAACGTTGGCCTTGACGAAAGCTGGAGCAATGATGTCATTGACGTTGGCAACAGCCTTGGTGACACCCTTGCCCAACCACTTGGACTTGTCGCCATCTCTCAACTCCAAAGCCTCGTGGATACCAGTGGAGGCACCGGATGGGACAATGGATCTGAACAAACCCTTTTCGGTGAAGAGGTCAACCTCGACGGTTGGGTTACCTCTGGAGTCGTAGACGGTACGAGCGTGGATTTTAGTGACGGCCATTTTCAAGTGTGATTGATGATGGAGAAAAACTGCTGTAAATCGGTGCGTGCGGAACGAGGTGTATTTATATCTGGGAGCGTGGACCACACATGCCCGCTGGCATGCGACCACAAAAAAAAAAGGCCCAAAGCAGGGAAAGAGTCATGTAGCGTGAGTGTCGGGGGTTGATGCATGACTCAATCCGAGGATGCATTGCCACTGCACCAAGTGTTTCAGGAGGGCTTGGGGTCCCTCGGAACGGCCAGGTTGGGCTTGATTCGAAGGCTCCTGGTGGACGTTTGGGGGTGTGGCTGCATGAACGTCTCGATAGTCGGACTTTTTATGCGCATACGCGGCCGGTTCAAGGGAGGTGGGTGCCCTGGCTTCGATCGAAGTTTGAGGAATTCCGGGTGCAAATTCGCCTGCGCACGCCCGTGTCACCTTACTTCCGGGCAATTCGTGCGCTATGCTCGTAAACCGTACATGGCTCTAGACACATGCCCTTAGGTACACGCCCACCGTATGTCTATTATACACGCCTATACACGCCTATTATATATGCCCTTAATGCCTACGTCTGCATACGTGTGCGTACGTGTGCGTACGTGTACGTACGTGTCTACTGTAACCCGTACCTCCTCGGAATGATGCAACCTCGACTCACTAAACCGCCTCCGGCTGCGTTTCCTGCGACCTAACGCTTCCTCGTATGACGCATTATTGTGGTGCTGCAAGAGACCCTCGGATTTGATCCTTAATCTGCTTCATTCTGTTTCAGCTGCTTTTGTGGCAAGACGCCATGTGTAGACCTTGTTTCAGATTGCCTTTGCGCTTTTCCTACAAGTATAAAAGGCCCCCGTATTCCTTCTTTTGTATCCCTATTTTTGCTGTAAGTTGTATTTTCTTTGCAGCCAAAAACTACAGCCATTGACTACAGCCATTGACTAAATAGCCTCACTCTCTACAGAATAAAAGCTATGGACCGGCCATTATTAAGTCTACATATATCCAGTCGACCTGGAGTAGCGCCAACCTATACTTTACATTTGCAACGGAAACCTCGGAACCATAACGCCGCTTTACAGGTGTGTCCTATGCCAAGCCAAATTCCCCGCTTTTTTGAACATTACACACGCAAATAAAGAAAGTGTAATTGCAAAGCAGAGAACAAAGAAGCGGATACAAAGGGGCGCAAATAACTACCCTTACAATATGTAACCACGCAAATAACTACTCACAAAATACTCACAATTGATGTTTGGTGTACGGGTTTCGGCCCACACACTAGTTCGCGTGCTGCATCATCAACACTTCCACCATACAACCCACCATGAGCAAAAAAGGTCCATCGATCGACCAGTATACGAAGCTCAAAAACGACCTCACGCGCCAGATCCTAAAAAAGAAGGAAATCGATACCAAGCTTCTGAATCTCGAGGAGCAGATCTACGAAAAGGAGCTAGAATACTTCAACGAAAGCACCTACGGAAACATTGTCAAAGGCTTTGACAACTTTGCCAAAAACTCCTCGGGTGGTTCCAACAAACGCAAGCTTGTCTACACCGACGAAGACCATATTTTCAGCATGTCGTCGGGCACACACGTCAAGACGCTAATGAAGAAACAGGGTCTTGCATCTGGGGTGCCCGATCTTGATGATTATGAAGACTCTGTGGAACCGGTGGCCGCTACAAGCAAAGAGCCCAGCGTGAGTACGCCAGGAAGAAAGAAGAAGGTTTAGAAGACTACAACTTTTTTATTATTGAAATCTCTATGTTCAAGTTTGCTATTTACAAGCCAATTCTAGTATTGGCCATTGAAATGTTGAGTCTGAATACATCATTAAGCGGTTCAATCCAGAACTCGGCGGCAAAGTGTTGATACCATAATTTGGCGGTGATGTATTGATACCCCAATTTGGTGGTGAGGTATTGGAACCAAATGGCTAGTCGAGTTTGGTAGCCAAAATATTGACTATTGAGATAATGAGCTATATTCTCCATCAAAATCAGTCAATTAAGTTGCTCCAAGTTTCCAAACTCACTCAAGATCTTCAAGTCGGGCTCTCTAGAGTCTATTTGATGCAAATGAAGTGATGTGACAGAGGCGTCTGCAGCACCAACTCCATGCAAACGTCCAATCAGGACCATTGATGCAGGACCCTTAGGTCTTCTTATAGTTGTACACCCAAGGCTTATTTGCAGGGTATTCTGTGGGAACACGCAACTCCAATGGGAACCGTTTCGTTTCCTTGACATTGGCAGCTTCATACAACTCAGGACTAAGGGCCTTCAACTCGGCCATGGCATCCCGGATACTATTGTACTGCAATCTCAACTGCTCCCTTTGCTTCTCCTCGGCTTTCCTCAGAAAAACTTTCCAGGCGTTGGTGATTGTCTTATGCTTGATCAAGTCCTCTGGCGAAAGCTTCAAGAGCTTGGGCTGTTTTCTGGAGGCGGAGAGTGCAGAAAGTTGGTTGACCACTCTTTGAGTGGCTGGGTTGACCACGGAGTCTTTTTTGCCGCGGACAAAGGTTCTCAAGATCAGGACAAGTCGGGTCGGAGTGGAACTCATGGCAGTGGTGGAGTGTGAAGATGAAGCGAAAATTTCGGCGCCGGTTGGAGGTCACGTGGTGACCGCGTTCTCGTCACGTGTGCAAACGCACGTGACTTCCTGCATCCGCGCACGTGCACGTCTACACTTGCTGTGAACTGCAAATCACCCCTGATTTTTGAACAAGACATATGCATTTCGGCCACAAAGAAAAGGATTCTAAAAATCCTGACGATTTTCAAGCTCCCTCGGAGCCCCCTTCATATGAACAGCTGCAGGAGAATCAAGGCCAGCAGCAACAGCAGAGCCAGAACTACCAGGCTCCGCCAGATTTTGCACCCTCTGGTTCCCGTCAGTATGCCAATCTCGGACCAAACGAGTATCCCGACGAGAAGAAGAGCGGCGAACCTGGAAGTGGTGGATACAATGGGCCAAATAGTGGGCCTGGGGATGGTGCGCAATACAATGGGCCAAACAGTGGGTTTGGCCAGACCGGCATTCCGCCTGGTACATATGTCGTGCCTCCCCAAAAAGCCAACATTGCCTACGATACCGAAGGTACATCCACGCGTCCTGGATACAAGGAGTACCTTGAGCAAGACAAGCAGCGGGTGGCGCAAGGCGACGTCCCCAAGCCTCGATCATTCTTCGGTCGTAAAGGGGCGCCCTTGGCCCCAAGCAAAAAGGGCGGCTCGGGCGGGGGATTTCCGGGATCCTCCGGATCTACCTACTACAACGCATCCAAGTGAACACCTTAGGGTGCAACAGTGCATTTTGCAATGTTGATGTTGATGATGATGGTTGAATGGCTAGGTCTAGGTCTAGATTTAGGTCTCGTTCACTGATAAAATGGATTGGAAGTGAGTTTAAGAAGAGACAGATTCAAATGATGGAGAATCGACTGGGTATCGTCAAATGTTAAAATGGTTAAGAGTCTTAGCTTGATACATCGAGTTGATTTCATGCAGGCTTCAACTCTGGCCGGACACAGCTCCATGAATCTCAATGTTCTCTGAATTCAAATCAATGGCGAGGAAAGAATCAAAAGTGGATACCAGGAACTGCAAGAAGCAGAAAGGCCTCGATCCGGAATCTTGTGGATTTCATTGGTTGGTATGGCAATTATGCCAATTTCGTCAATTCCCTGTGTGAACAACTATCTGACTGTTGATATTACTTGGGGCTTTTCCATAGTGTGGTTAGTATAGTGAATTTTATGCTATCCTACTAAAACTCAGTGCTGATTTGAAGTGCTACAGAGTCTCCAACAGTTTATTGATGTACTTGAATCGGTATCAGTGGTATAATGACCGTTTTCCATATCGATGTTGAATAATGGCCGTTTTCCACATCGAAGTTGAATATTACGGAGGTTCTTTCCTGACAAGAAAAGGTTTTCCGTGGTATTTAATGGCTGTCTATGACTCTATGGTTATTCTAAGGAAATACTAGAAAACACTGTGGAGATTTGGTTTCCAGTGTTGGAGCTCAGTGCTATTGATCGCTAATGTTGCAGAGACCATACAACAGTCTTGAAGCACGAAATATGGAAGATGGAAGATGAACATGGAGATGAACATGGAGTGAACATGGAGAGGAACATGGAGATGAAGTTGTTGAACAAATTAACACATGACTTTACTTTTTGAAGTGAGACTTATATTTCATCTTGATTTTGGCATACTCATAGTCTCATTAAGAATATGGAAGATGGACGATGCTAAGTCTAGTGTCATATCACTAGCAACAAGATATCAGAGACCCATCAACACCTATCCGGTACCATATCAACTGCACTCATGAGACCACCAACTCAATGATACTACTGCCATCAATGCTACTACTATCAATGCTACTACTATCAATGCTACTGCTATAATGCTACTCTTATCAAAGCTGTTGTTATCAAAGATGCTGCTATTGATACTGTTATTGATACTGTTATTGATACTGTTATTGATACTACTGCTATTGATACTACTGCTATTGATACTACTGCTACTAAGAGTTTAAGAGCAACAGGAATGGTGGGGTTGAAGAAAAGAAGATATAAAAGAGTCTCTACTTCGTCTCCTATTGAACAGACCAAGATGGTGATACGGTACTAAGGTACCAAGTATCCACCCAGGTGACTACATTTCCAAGAAGAGTACTCTTTATGTGTGAGTCTACAAAGTGTTCTCCAGTGATCAATTGTCACAGACCCATGATCCAAAAAAGCCACAGCTCTAGTCCAGGTCAGTATATCTCTAGCTCTAGCTCTAGCTCTAGCTCCAACTTCAACTCCAGCTCTAGTCTATCTTTAGCTCTAGTCTAGTCTGGTCTAGTCTAGTCTATCTCTATCTTTAGCTATAGGCCCAGGACCAGTTCAATCTTGGCTCTATCTTAGCTCCATCTCTAGTCTAGTCTAGTTATAGTTATAGTTATAGTTATAGTTATAGTTCTAGCTCTATCTCCAGCTCTATCTCTAGTCTAGTTCTAGTTCTAAATCAGGTCGAGTCCACTTAGCTGTAGTCTACGTATCAGCTCTGGCTCTAGCTACAATACAGGTTATTGTTTATCGTAAATTAAGCAATATCATATACGGTGCAGGGAGTGGCTAGACAGAGCCAGCTATCTCGTAAACAAAACTCCTCGGCAGTTCCATGGATGGAACTCAGCACCAGTTCCGGAACCTTGCATCAGGATTACTAAATCCAGTTCAGGATAGAATAGACGATCCAGCAGCCCAATGCTAACAAAATAGTCGGGATAGAAGGTCAGGGGTCAGGAGTCAGGAGGTCAAAAGGTAGTCAAGTAGTCAAGTAGTCAAGTAGTCACAAGGAGTGGTTCACAGGAGAATTAAGAGCAGAATAGGGTCTAGACCAGACTAATGAACAGACTCGACTAGACTCCAGAGTTGACTAGAGTAAACTAGAGTAGACTAGAGTAGACTAGAATAGACTAGAGTAGACTAATTTCTGGTTGGATAACTAGACTGCTAGAGTAGACTGCTAGGCAACTAGAAAACTAGACAACCAGGCAACCAGGTAACTAGACTAGCCAATCAGAAACCAAATCACTAGATGACTAGTCAACAAGACCAGAGCACTATAAAACAAGGCCAGAACACTAGACAAATCTAAGTGAACTAGACTGACTGACCAGACAACCAGACTAGACTAGACTGGCTGACCAGACCAGAAGACTAGACTAGAGTGACCTGACTAGATTGACTGACTAGACCAGAAGACTAGCCAACCAGAAACCAGACAACTAGGCAACTAGAATAGACAACCAGGCAACAAGACCAGAACACTAGATGAATCTCAGTAAACTAGACTGACTGACCTGACTAGACAACCAGACCACACCAGAAGACTAGATTAGACTAGACTGACCAGACTAGACCAGAAGACTAGACTAGACCTGACTGACTAGACCAAAAGACTAGACCAAAAGACTAGACCAGAAGACTAGACTAATCTGTCTGTCTGACTGTCTGGTAAGACAGCCAGACAACCAGACTAGCCAGATTAGGCTGCGGTCAATAAATACACACACCTATAAGCCCATCTCCGCCTGCAAAGCCCGGAGAGCCTCCTCATCCTCGTCCTCTTCAGTCGAAACCAGAGGCTTACTCTTACTGACCGTAGGAAAGTCCGGCATCTCACCATGTTGAAGTCTCAGAGGTTGTTCCACATGCAGTTTCTGGTTCTGGCTCTGGCTCTGTTTCTGGTTCTGCTGCTGCTGTTTATTCTCCACCTCCTCCTCCTGCAACGCAGCCAACTCCTCGTCCAACTCATCCTCATCCACATATTCCCCACCCACCGGCCTCGAAATGGCCTCAGAGATCTCGTCCGCCAACTCCACCTGTTCGCGAATATCGTCCATGGTATTCTCCACCTTGTCCACGTCATACTCGCCGTGGATCTGCTTCATGGCCGATGCACCCTGTTTCATGGCCTTCATGGTCTCCAAATTGAGGTTGGCACTCTCGATGGCCGTCAACTGCGTCTCCAACGAGTCGATCTGGTTCTCGATTTTGATCAAGTTGGTCTCGTAGCCCTTTTTGCGCTTCAATGCGTTTTTCGCCAACGTCTTGTTGGAGGAAATGTGCTTACGGGCTAGAACGTCCTGGTCCAGGATCTGCAGTTCTAGATGTGCTCTTTTTTTGTTGAGCATCAGAATGTGCTCTCGTAACTCGACGATTGCCTTTTTGGGCAATTCTTTTTTTTGCTGCTTGTTGCCTCCGAATACATAGCTCCACATGACGGTACGGTACGCTGTGAAGTTGGTGGTGATAAGGATTTTGTCCTCGCCAATTGGCCGCGCACTACCTCCATACTAGTATAGTGTAAGCCATACTAGTATGTGATATGGGCCATACTAACATACACTAATAAATACATATTCTTGAATACTGTAATATACTTTAATTTACTACTTTAATGACTATTTTGATCGGTTTCTTGTAGGTGGTGGTGGACCGTGGGCCTGTACATATCGGCTCTATAAGTATCATCCTCTGTAGTACTGTAGTTCACTGTACTGTAGTACTGTAGATCACTTTAGCACTTTAATACTGTAGTTCACTGAACTACTCTGTAGCTCACTTTAGTTCACTGCAGTACATTGTACTCCTCTGTAGTTCACTGTAGTAGTGTAGTAGTGTAGACCTCTGTTCACTTTAGTTCACTGTAGCACTATAGAACTGTGGTTCACTTTAGTTCACTGTACTGTTTTGTAGTACACTTTAGTACTGTAGTTCACTTTAGTACTGTAGTACACTGTACTCCTCTGATTACTGTAGTACTGGAGTGTTGTAGCACTGTAGTTCACTGTAGTTCACTGTAGTTCACTGTAGTTCACTGTAGTTCACTGTAGTTCACTGTAGTCCTCTGTAGTTCACTGTAGCATTGTAGAACTGTGGTTCACTGCAGTCCTCTGTTCACTGTAGTACTGTAGCTCTGTAGCTCTGTAGCTCTGTATACTGTAGCACTGTACTCCTCTGACTTGACAGTGTATACCTGTGCAGTTGGGATGCTGGTGGACTTGGATGGGGACACGATGCCAGTTTCCTTAGTCTCTGAATAGTGGTTGAATGACTCTCGATGGTCTTGTCTTGCTCCTCATTCGTGTTCGTCTAATATCCACCTACCCAACCATGCAGAGTCCAGTCTTAGTGTCAGATCTTCACCAAACCGTATACATACACCATCTAATATACCGTAGCCTTGTACTTTGACTGGCATGTATCGAGTGGTATTACCATCAGTCAAAGCATCCATGTAATCAAGATATCCATGCGTTTAAGTTCCCTTTGCACCTCCGTCATTTTTAGTCGGGTTATGAGCTCTGTCCTACCCTTAAACTGGTCACCATCACTCCTCTGATACTTGACTGTACCATTTTCACTGATCTGAATCGCCTGACAATACTGTTGTCACTGACTGGTACTCCTGTCACTGTACTCTGTACATTAGACTGGTCACTTCATTGGTGGCACTGGACTTCTCTCCATTGGTACCTCTTCAAATCTCTCCATTGTACTATTCTCTTCTAAGTACCTTTCCATTATAGAGATTACTGTGGGATCTCATTGCACTGATCTCTAGTATTTTGTACGGATCTCTCCATTAGTACTCCATTAGCACTCTCCTTTAGTACTCTCCTTTAGTACTCTCCTTTAGTACTCTCCTTTAGTACTTCTCCATGAATGCTTTCCGTGGTAGGACGAATAACTGACTGTCACTGGTTGTCCATAGTACTGCATCTTTAACCAACTGCATGTCTAGGTCACCACCACCCAGAGGAAAAAGAATGCTAACAACACCCCAAATATCTTGAGGTACAACCACCGGTTGTTGGAAATATTCGTGTAGTACCTCAACAACTCTCTCTGGGCACCCATGATGTTCATGTCGATATCCTCTACGTTCTGGTCGATTCTTTGGATTGTTTCACCCTGTTCCGTAACCATCGTGGCCAATTGCTGGAATAAGTTGCCCACCTCGTTGATGGTGGCCTCGATGGTCTCCACTGCACTGCTCCGTTGGGTGAGGTACTCGCTGGTTTGCTCCTCCATCAACAAAAGCTGCTTTGTCTGGTCAGGAATGGAGAGCAACTCGTGTTCTCCAGAAGAGGCCGGTGCATCCTGGAGGAGGTACGGGTTTTCGTTCAAGTTCATCAACGAGCTGTTTCCCTCTCCGGCCCCCGTTTCGCCGTAGTTGTTGGAATGGTTGGTGGAAGACGAAACAAAGTTATCCTTACGAGACTTATTGACAAGCTCGTTTTTCTGGCGTAATTCTAGCACGTTTTTGAACTCGCCACTCACATTCTTCATCTTGGAGTTCAAGAGATTCAACACATTCTTGGAGTTCTGTCCTATCTGCAGGTTGACCGGTGTACTGGTGTCCCCCTTGACATAACGCTGCAAATTCTGAAGACTCTGTTCGATTTTGAAAATGTCCTGTTTGATGACGTATGTCAACTCGCCGATCTCCACGGGGCGGTCGTCAAATAACGGTTTTTTCTTGGCAAGAAGCGCTAGTTTGGATAATAGTTCCGTGGTGTGCGAGATATCCTTGGCTATGATGCTGGCCTGCTGGGAAAACTTGGATTTTTTTATAGGGGTGGCGGCACGGGGGGCCACATTGTTTTTGTGGTTGATTTTGTCGAATGTGGAAACACACTGCTGGAACTCGAACGTCCTGTTTTGGATGGACATGGTCGATAGGAGGTGAGGGAGGAGAGCTAGTGCGAGGGGGGTTTTACGCTTGGAGGTACGGATGTGTTCCGGCAGATGTCTGGGTTTTTATGCCGGAGGTACGGGTGTGTTCTTGAAAGGAGCAAAAAATGGGGGTTGCAGGCGTGTTTTGCTGCTGTAGACGGTGAGCGATTGGACCCTGAGTGGTTGTTGGTAGAGCAGATATGAACAAGTTTTCGAGTCGGGTGCGAGTGCTATATGCAGGTTTAGGTAAATGTCTTATATGTAGGATATAGTGCTATATGTAGGAATAGAAAGTCTATTCCAATTATAGTACATCCTTATTCATTCCGACTGATCATGGCAGTGGTCTTCACTTTGAATTTATATTTTATTCATACATGATATGCCTCACTTCATAGTATCCATAACTACACTACACTACCGTAGTAATGGTAGTAGTAGTAGTCTTACTGAAACTACACTCCATTTATCAGAGTAGTAGTAGTAGCAGTAGTGGTAGTAGTAATAGTAATAGTAATAGTAATAGTAATAGTAATAGTAATAGTAATAGTAATAGTAATAGTAATAGTAATAGTAGTAATAGTAGTATAGCAGCGGGCAGTAGTATAGTAGTATGGTAGTATGGTAGTAAGTGGTACTATCTGTATGTACATGTAGTGGTAACTGGTAGTGGCAGTGGCAGTACTAGATATCATAGTATTAGTGTTAGTAGTACTAGATATGATAGTAGTATAGTAGTAGTAGTAGTAGTAGTAGTAGTAGTAGTAGTATTAGTGGGTAGAAATGGGTAAACGATATTCTTTTACTAATTCAGATTTCATGCTAGATTCTCATTGCGTCCAGTACTCTGTTTTGGTATGTTCATTCGTCGCTGATTCCTCCTAGAGGAACCATTGCACCTTATATAGACTAGTCCAGCATAGAGAAATAGAGGTCGTAATGAGGGCCGAAGGGGCCGCTCAACATCTGATCGACCAGCACAGGGTTTCAACTTCCACATAGACAGTATACCACCCATGGTGGGTCTAACAGATATTCTCTTATTAATTCAGAATTTATAACCTTTCATCTATGCTTATAATGTTTTGTTCAGCATCTATATTAGATTCAGGAATTTTAATAAAGAGCAGGTTTAATTTCAATTAATTATAAGAATAAAATAGAAGCAAATTCAGATAAGAAGAATAGAAGGACAATAGAAGGAGAATATGATTCAAAAATTTGGTTTTTGAATCTATTTAATTTATGAAAAAACAAATTCCGTTACGACCCACACGGCGTTGCATATAACCTAGTGTTTTAATTCCCTAAATTCGATAGACTATTATAGAATTTAAATCCTTCAATTACATGAGATCATACATAAATCTATGTCAAAAATTGTCTATATGGCGCCCGGAGGACGAATATATATATATATATGTTATTTTCTTTGATACATTCATGCCTTATTGATACTATGTTCGTTGATGGTTCCTCAAAGAGAGGAACCAAAGCAGCTTATATAACTAAGGAGAAAAACGTGGCATCGAAAAACTCTCTAACAGAACAATGATGAGATTGTTCAAGAATATTATAGTACTTCGTACAACGATGGCCGTGACACGGCTTTTGCAATGGCCATAGTTAGGATCGGACAGAGTAGGCTTCATGATACTTCTATAGGCAGGGCCCTGCCCATAGTGGATCAAACAAATAAGGCATAAATGTATTAAAGAGCATAACACTATCTTAACTATACTATAGTATACTATATTTATTACCTATAGTATCTATAATACCTATATATTGAATTCTTGGTACGTCTAGTACTTGTAGTAAAGTTTATTCGTTGAGAACACCGGTGTCACCTCTGCATTCAGAAGATGTATTCACTCGTCATCGCAGAAACATGAGTGTAGGTATAGAAGACCTTAGAGCCCAACGGCTCCACCGAGGGTGTCAGCAGATCTTTTGACCCCAATTTTACACAAGAACTCGGGGCAGATCTCGAAAATGAACTTATCAACACCACGTTTGGCGAGCCTGCTCCTGTTAATGATACTGAGAACCAAATTTAATTGTTTTAGAAACAACCTATGCAGTTATGAGCCCTGAACTCCCCGACTTTTCTATGAGGTTTTCTATGATAATCCATTTTATGTGTACAGGTTTCTGTGGAGAGTCTAAGCTCTGTTTTATGTATGATGACGGTGGAGATGTCGGGTCGGGTTTCCGAACGCGAATTACCGGAAAAGGCAATTTCCCGGACCTGCCCCACCCTCTATTTCCCTCCTAAGCCACTAGTAAAGTTTCAAAAAAAGGTATACATTCTGTTTATAGCGCTTAATGAACTATTTATAGAGATTAATAAAATATTTATAGTGGTTTTGGAGGATTTAAAGACACGGTTTAGGAAGGGTGTGGTCACGTGACATGAGGCTTGAGTGTATAGGCGGCCATTACAAGAGGTGTACTGGTTTCAAGAGTCCCGGATGCACTGGTGTAGATTTCTATGTGGATCAGTTTTATTTATCAGGTTTATTTATTTAGGTTTATTTATTTATTTATGTGTATGTGTGTTGCATATGATAAGTGGTTCCTAAATAATAGTGAGTATGCGCTTGAGCTACAAAACTATGGAGCACACTAAAAAATCGGGAAAAAAGGATAAATACACGTAGTCACGTGGAAACCAATATAACGGTCTAGAGCATCACATGACATGAATTAAACACTAAAAAAATTGGGGGAAGGAGAAATACGTGGAGTAGTAGGGTGAAAGGCTGTGTAGCGTGTATACAGGTCCTCACAGGCCATCAACAGCAGCTTAAATGAAACAGAGAGTAACATATGAAACATTTGAAACAAATATGGAACACGTGAAACGAATCTGAAACTGATCTGAAACATCTATGGAACATTTATAAAACAGATCTGAAGCAAACTTAATTGACTAGTGTGTATCTTATACAGAGAATGGGAGATGGACTCCACGCACTGTGTGCAGGCACACACGATGTAATATGCGAGGACAAGGCACTTCGGACACTTTGACTTTTTGACTTTGACATTTTGACAGATGCACGACCGTAAATACGAAGCAAAACGAAGGCAAGGAACAAAGCGTGTGCAGGCCAATCCGGCATAACCACCACCCCAGATCTGTTTCATGAGTGTTTCAGCCAATCTGCAACCACCCACGGGATCTGCACAGGGCAGTTTCATGTTCGTCTCGTGCACCATCTGAATCGCGAGTTTACTTTCCGCCCAAAACAGAAATAAGTGTGTGTGCGCGCACCGTCCTGGGCGCTCTGAAAACAAACATTTTGTTGTGGCTTGGCCAGCTACTCCTTATACCCGATCTATTTTTCAACCATGAGAGAAATTGTATGTTGTGCCATGTTTCAAGTGCACCCGTGCCCCAGGCCCTAGGGCCCGTTCTAGAACCTGCGCCCTTTTCCTGTTCCGTATATAAGATCACAGACATCCCTCCATCCTACCATGATAATTACAGCCCCAAATCATCGACATTGACAGAAGCTATGGCATCCAACGTGGTGTAGCCACTGACACATTTAACAATACATTACCCTATACATGGGTATACTATTCAGTGGGTGTATCCAATATAGTGGATATGGATACAGCGGATATGGATATGGATATGGATACAGTGATTGGCTGGTGGTGAGTGGTGGGTTTACAGCCTCCAGTTCCACATCTCCATATACCTCCTAGTCCAGAAGATAGATTGCCGCCACCTACTCCATCATGGTTTCTTCCAGTCAAGTCCTTTTTCGTGTCTAATACGGACTCTACATATACCCGATTATGTGCCCATCTCCATCTGTTCCATCTCTTAATCTACCTCCAACAATTATCCATCTACCCTCTTATTTGTCTGTGGCTATACGATCCTTTTCAAACATATACTAACCCCTAGATTCATTTGTCCACCGGTCAGTGTGGTAACCAGATCGGAGCCGCCTTCTGGGAAACCATCTGTGGCGAACATGGCTTGGACAGCAGTGGAGTGTACCACGGCGACGAAGGCATTCAAAAAGCAAAGTTGGATGTGTATTTCAACGAGGCCTCTTCTGGCAAGTATGTTCCTCGTGCTGTGCTTGTGGACTTGGAGCCCGGCACCATCGATTCCGTCAAGTCGTCCAAAATCGGAAACTTGTTCCGCCCCGACAACTACATCTTCGGCCAATCGTCCGCCGGTAACGTGTGGGCCAAGGGTCACTACACCGAGGGTGCCGAATTGGTTGATTCCGTCATGGACGTCATCAGAAGAGAGGCCGAGGGTTGTGATTCCTTGCAAGGTTTCCAAATCACCCATTCCTTGGGTGGAGGTACCGGTTCCGGAATGGGAACCTTATTGATATCCAGAATTAGAGAGGAGTTCCCCGACAGAATGATGGCCACTTTCTCCGTGGTGCCCTCGCCCAAAGTGTCCGATACCGTGATCGAGCCCTACAATGCCACGTTGTCCATCCATCAATTGGTGGAGAACTCGGACGAGACCTTCTGTATCGATAACGAGGCCTTGTACAACATCTGCCAGAAGACCTTGAAATTGCCCCAGCCAAACTACGACCACTTGAACAACTTGGTGTCGTCAGTGATGTCGGGAGTCACCACCTCGTTGCGTTACCCCGGTCAATTGAACTCGGACTTGAGAAAGTTGGCCGTCAACTTGGTGCCATTCCCCAGATTACATTTCTTCATGGTGGGATATGCGCCATTGACCTCTCTAGGCTCCAAGTCGTTCCGGTCGTTGACAGTGCCCGAATTGACGCAGCAAATGTTCGATGCCAAGAACATGATGGCCGCCTCCGACCCCAGAAACGGTCGTTACTTGACCGTCGCAGCCTTCTTCAGAGGTAAGGTCTCGGTCAAGGAAGTGGACGACGAGATGCACAAGGTGCAGACCAGAAATGCCGACTACTTCGTGGAGTGGATCCCCAACAACGTGCAGACTGCCGTTTGTTCGGTGCCACCCAAGGACTTGGACATGTCGGCCACATTCATCGGAAACTCGACATCGATCCAGGAGCTTTTCAAGAGAGTGGGCGACCAGTTCAGTGCCATGTTTAGAAGAAAGGCGTTTTTGCATTGGTACACGTCGGAGGGAATGGACGAGATAGAGTTCGGCGAGGCCGAGTCCAACATGAACGACTTGGTGTCGGAGTACCAGCAGTACCAGGAAGCCAGTGTGGAGGAGGACGAGGAGTTGGACTACGATGGAGAGGAGGCACCTTTGGCTGACAACATGGAGTAATCTGTGGCGCCGCTGGCAATGCCAGTATACCCCGAGCCAGCGTGCGGCCGTGTATGAGACACCATCTTTATTTCATCTAATTAATTTCTAGTGTATGTATCTAGTGTTAGTGTATCTAGTAACTGTAAAAAGTCTTGGTATGGATAGTCTTGAGAGTGTAGCTAGATGGTATGGTCACGTGAAGTCACGTGAGCACCATAATTCCATACTAATTACAATAGCCATACATCCTGCCATCCTGCCAGCCATTCTTATCTAGTAGTTTTATCTAGTAGTTTTATCTAGTAGTATTATCTAGTAGTATTATATAATAATGTCTATAGACACTTGTGGTCTAGTAGTCTACTAGTGTAATAGCCTTGTAGTGTCAGTTGTATTATAGTTTACACGATATCAATTTATTGGTCTTTCGACTATGCAATGGGGCCTAGTTCCCCCTCAAGAAGTTACGGACAAAGTCGTTCTTGTCCACGGAACCGTAGGCCTCCTGGTCCTCAAAGTACCTCAACACATGGCACTGCTGCTTCCAGAAGTTGACCAACTCCTGGAACTCCATCTGGCCCTTGGCATACAAGATGTTGGTGACGTCCAAGTCGCTGACAAAGCGCTGTCTCTCGAACTCCTGTCTGATCTTGGTCTTGACGTTGGAAATGGGCATGTCCAACTCGTACAAGTCGGAGAACTCCTTGGAGTTGCGGATGAACCGACGGTACAAATGGAGCACTCTCAAGCGCATGTCCGCATGGGTGAGCGAACGACGAGTGATCTCGGCGAATTCGGTTGCAAGCGTCATGGAGGGGAGATGTGTGTGTTAATGTGAGACTTTTGGTTGGTGGAAAACCTCGCGCGGCCTCGTTATATGTAGGTGCAACCTCCAAGAACCACCAATTCTCACTCACTATCACCCTCACTGATTTTCATCACTCACTAATTCCCACCAACAACCACCAACTGATGCCCACCAATTGTAAAATTATAAAATTTCTGTAATTTTTGTAATTTCTGTAATTCGCCAATTCCTTATTCACCAACTGATAGTCTGACCATTGAATAATAAAAGAATCAACAGATGACTAGGTGATTGACCTCTCATTGCAAGACTGGTGTTTCTGGGTATGGTGTTGAGGTTGAGGGTTGAGGGTTGAGGTTTGAGATTTGAAGTAATGGTGAAATGCGGTACTCCTCGCTCCAGACACGACTATACGTGAGTTTCATATAATCAAGTGCCTGTTAGTGGGGACACTGTCCACTGCCAATGTTCACCCACCCTTAGTTCCGCCTGTACAGCATCTAGTCTGTATAAGTCTTTCCACTCCATCTCGGTACCTAGGTAAGTTCCCCAAGACAGAACAAGTAATCATTGGTCAATTCCTGGTATTAAACTGACCTCCACCACTGTATGCCACTGTCCACCATTTCCATTTTCAACAAATGCATTGAAGCTCTTAAGTCTGAGTTCTGGTCTGGTTCTGGTTCTGGTTCTGACAGTTCCCTCTCTCATGAATATCTGACAGTTGCTGGTCTCCAAAATAACTTATGAGTTACTTCCCCTCCTGCCCGATCTAGATCCTGCGGTCATTGGCTAATAATTGGATGTCCTCAAATATCTGTCCCTCTGGCTGGAGAAACTTGATAAACCGACAAAGCTCCAAGAACTGGTCCCAGCGTCGACTTGTCTTCAACATGCGTAGTATATGGAGCACCACGCTTTTCTCGTTTTCCCCAAACATCTCATCTCCCTGCAACTCCTCCTCGTCCCCATACTCCCTCTTATGGTTGAGGTAGATGTTCAAGTACGAGTAGCAGAGGTCCTCGTCTTTGGTCAAGAACAACTCGTTCATGTACTCCAACGGCGTCATATTCAAAGTGGAGAAGAAGCGCCGCCAGTGGCTGGCCTCGATCTTGCGGAGGAAACTCACGAAAATGTGGTTCTTCTTGCCGTTTCTCTGGATGAGTCCCGTAACTCTGTCCAATTGTTCAGAAGAGTCGATGGCCTTGAAAAGTAGTAGCTCCAAGCAGTAGTTGTAGCTCTTGAACGTCTCGTAATTGGCGTGGATCTGCTCGTACAGGTCCCCCTTCACCAAGTCCCGGTGGATAAACTCATTGAGCACCAAAAGCCGACTCGCCCGTTGCCTGACCAAGAAGTGCTTGCTGCGTGTACAGGTTTGGTACTCTAGTCCCACCACCTCCAACGTCTTTTCGGCCTGTACACTTTCCTGGACAACCCGGAGAGGGTAGAAGCCGGGGGTTTCAATGGCCACGGGCCTGCACCCCACCAAGGACCCGGGAACGTGATCCTCTCCAACCTCCAACGGCTTCCCATTCATTCCTTCCCTCTCTGGTCCGTCCATTCCTTGATGTCCTGTACCCTCTGTATCTGTCAATTCGAGCAACTCCTGGAGCTTATAAATGTGCAACTTGTCGCCCAAGCAAAGAGAGAGAATCGGGCGTTTTTCACTGGTTCCAAACTCAATTTCTCCAAGCTCCACCCGCTCCACTCCTTGACTGATAACCACCAACTCATACATATTCCTTGTTTGCGTGCCCAGATCATTGGACACCGATTGGTTCTTCAAGAGGTAAAGGTCTCCGGTATCAAGAAGGAAGAAGAAGTGTTTTTCTCTGATATTGATCATCTCCTTGATATGATGCAATGCGATCCTGTTCTTGATACTGGACAAGTGGATGGTTTTGGATGCCCGAAGAAGACGCCTCTTCTGGGAGTCTGCTTCTGAATCCATGCCCTTGGGTTCGATTTCCATGACGATCAACTTAAAGTCGTCGCAGAGAAGCACCAACGTCTGGCCACCTTTTGGGCTCACAGAAACGTTGCAGTTGAGGATCTGGTTTTTGAACGTGTGCCTCCACAAAATAAGGTCACTATCAAACTTGAATTCCTTGCCAACATTGCCAAACTTGGAGTTGCACGTGTTCAAAATCACGAGTTCGTCCATGATATCCCCATCCTCATACCGGTTTATAAGCACCAAGAAGTCGTCGAGCCAGAAATGGTACACGATGTTCATGTTGTTCGTGGAATGGTTGTAGAACTGGTACCAGAGCACGTGATTGGCCACTGACCCAAGGCACGTGGATGTAGATATCGCAAGACTAGAGCCATACGACATGGATAACTGGTCAAACGAGTTCAACTGTACAGTGAGTTTGGCCCCAAAACCACTATACTTCCTGGTATGCAGCCCAGGGTAGTGCAAATGGGCCAAGATGTTCTGAAACGATGGTAACATCGGCACTTTCATCAATTGTTTTTGACTCGAGTACGGTATACTCACATAAGAGTCATCAAAGAGCAACGGGAAACTGGCTAGTTTATATGTAGACTCATGAAGCCGCAACAAGTCCAATTTAAACAAGCTGTTCTGGGAAACCACGTATAATGCCATACTATTGGGAGAAACGGCCACATGGGAGGCCTGGCAAAAGTGGTTCTTGGCCCCTTCACCCGGGAAAAGCTCCGAATGCGCCATATCTGAGTCGAACATAAGCGTCCCGAATTTCAGGTACACTTTCCAGAAACCCAGGTCCAGATCTAAACACACCAAGAAGGATCCACAAGGAGCCCATTCACAGAGGATGTTTTTGGATGCAGGAAACGGCCTCAAGGTTCGGGCCAAGCGAAGCCGTGGCGTAAGAGCCGAAAGGTGGTGGATTTGGATCTCCATGGACTCTTCAGACGGCAGAAGAAACAAGATGATGTTTGATTGCGGGGAAAAAACGAATTTTTCGGGGTGGAAGTTCAAATGCTCCAAAAACTCGTTCTTGATCGAAACAATCGTATCAGACTCCATATGTTCGGGTACTTCTGCTGTATGTTTATGTGGGTCTGACTCCTCGGAGGTTTCTGAGCCGAGCAGAGCCTCGGCCATACCAGAAACGATACTCTTTTCTCGCTGGCCCTTTTTCTCCGCATCAACATAAAAAAGACTCAAGTCGTTGCACCCATTCAAACACATGAAGTAGTTTTCCTGCATGTTGTAGTCGAGGACCTTGATTTCTTGGAAGTACAGGTACTTGTCCAACGCCACCGACTCCGTGCGTAGAGTCTTATAGTTGAGCAATTGCAACTGGTTCAAGTGGTTGTAAAAAATCAAGTTGTGCAGGTTGGGTTTCCCCCAAAAACGGCGGATTTGGGACGATACCTTGATGACTTTGGCTAGCACATGCCGTACCAGCGGCAATGGCTCGTTTCTGGCTTCGTCGTCACTGGCCTGATACTGGAAATGCTCGAGATTGGCCATATTGGCCAGAACCGTGGCTCCATGGAGGAGGGTTTTGGTGGCCAAACGGAGCATGGCTCCAAGCGAGTTTTGAGCCTGGCCTTGTGCCAACGGAAGCGAATTTTGCAACGTCACGCCATTGCTGGCCTGGACCACTTCGTATGTCAGTTTCTGGTAGTTCAAAGACACACTATAGATGAGAATGTAGTTGTTTGCAGTGCGGATGAACAAAGAGGCGGATTTTGCCCGGGAAAAAGCGGGGTCCAAGGCTGTCAATGCCACGTGGCGCACCTCTGCTTGTGTAAAAGCACCATGGGCGTCCAAACTCTCTTTGGGGCGGGTGTGGATATCGAGCGGGAGGAGGGAGCTGGTGTCGTATGCGATTATGGACGTCGCAGTAACAAGAATGAAGATTGGCGTGTGCGGGAGTGCAACTATAGTTACCACGTCTTCTTTAATTGGTAGGGGCACGTTGC
This sequence comes from [Candida] ipomoeae, assembly GCA_002370145.1. NCBI lineage: Eukaryota > Fungi > Ascomycota > Pichiomycetes > Serinales > Metschnikowiaceae > Metschnikowia > [Candida] ipomoeae. The sequence goes on along the minus strand of NKZK01000568.1, from coordinate 111,921 downwards.
GTGCTGCCGTGGTGTTGACCCATGTCATAGTGAAAAACGGGGGGAAGAATTGGAGGAGGTGGCTGGAGTATGGAGTAAAGTCTGGAGTTGATGTAGATCAGTGCGCGGGAGTGCACAGAGTCCAGTCGCAGCCATTTCCTTGGCAGCCTCAGAGCATATGAACATGAAACTCTGGAATATCTGGATCAGAGCATTTGGAATATCTGAAACACTGAAACAAATCTGAAACTTCTTTGTAACAACTCTGAAACTCCTGAAACATCTCTGCATCTCTGAAACTCCTGAAACGACACTGAAACACTGAAACACTGAAACACTGAAACAACTGTATCATCCAATAAACTGCTGGTCTATGTTCAAGGCAAGCAGACTCACTATATCGAACGTTTGAACCATCTTCTTGGAGGTTTTTTGAGAGTGACTTTATGACACAAGTCTGCACTTCTATGAATTATAATATCTCCAGTTCTTTGACACTTCTAGTACATCTTAGTGACACTCATACCTTAAGTATCTTCAGTATCTTGAGTGTTCCTTGGTACTGTTAGTATCTGTAGTACTTCTCTTCTCGTACTCTAGTACTTTTCTGATACTTCTAGCACTTCTAGTCTTGGAGTACTTCTAGGACTTAAGACCCTCTAGAATCTTTAGATTTTCTGGTGTTTTAGTCTCTAGTACCTCTAATCTTGTAGTACTTCTATTCTTGTAGTACTTCTTGTCTTGTAGTATTTCTTGACCTCTGGTACCTCTGGTATTTCTAGTACCTCTAGTACTCCCAGTACCTCTAGTACCTCTAGTACCTCTAGTAATTCTCTTTTGGTACCAGTAGCACCAGTAGCATCTTCAGTATCTTTAGTATTCCCTAGTGCCTCTAGAATCTCGTATCTCTAACACTTCTATCTCTAATACTTTAAGTAGTAGCACTCCTTGCACTCCTAGTGCTTCTAGTTCGTTAGTACCTCTAGTACTTCACTTCTGGTAATTCAAGTACCTTTAGGATCTCTAGTACTTCTAGTACTTTAAGTACCTTCAATTTCTTCAGAGTCTCTAGAATTCTTAGTACTTCTCTTCTGCTAGTACCTTTAAGATCTCTAGTATCTAGTACCTTTAGTACTTCTAGTACCTCTAGTACTTGTAGTACTTTAAGTATCACACATACCTTTAAAACTTCTAGTACTTCAAGTAACCAAGTCTTTTTTTCTCTTGCACCTTTTGGTGCGTTAGTACTTCTCTAACCTTTAGTATCTCTAGTACTTCTCATCTGGCATTGCTCTTCTGGTACTTCTAGTACCTTCAGTACCTTTAATATCTCTAGTACCCTTAGTACTTCTTTTCTTCTAGTACTTCTAGCACTTTCAGTCCTTTAGTACCTTAAGAACAACTAGTACCAGTGGTATAGATCAGTACTTCTATCACTTTTAGTACCTAGTGCCTCGACTGAAGTCCCTAGTTTTGTAGTATCTCGAGAACCTCTGAGTGATGCTAGTACCTTTATATCTTGAGTATACCAATCTGTTGAAGCCTGTTTCACGTTGCTAACTTCACAATATGGTTCAAAGGGGTAATGAATGAGAACCTTTTCCCTGGTCTTTGATGTCCTGACCAATAAGCCTGTAGGTAAGCCTGTAGGTAAGTTGGCTTTTTCTCCGCCCACTAACCTAAAAGGCTTCCCATAATAAGTTCAGCCTTACACTCAATTCAATACAAAAAGTCCAACTCGCCTGTTTACCCAATATCACCATCTTTCCTCCTTATTTGCTGCTGCAACAAGAAAAGATACAACAAAAAACCAGACTGCCTTTTGGGTTCCACATCCAGAAGTGATTGTTTGATGTCCATCGTAAATATCATACTACTACTGTTAATACTAGTGTAGTGTATGGTATTGTTATCCATAGACTAATTTTCTCCAGTCTTCATAAAACCGTACTCAAAGAACTTGTCAATGTACCTTACTTCTTCTTCCAAATCACATTCAGCCAGTCAAAGTAAGTAGTTATGACAAAATATGGTGTGATTATTAACCAGATCAATTCTCCATGGTTCATGAATAATCTCGGATACAGAGACGAGAACAGGGACGAGAACAGGGACGAGGAGTCCGACGTATTCCTTTTGTTCTTTTTGATCAACTTTTGACCAGTACTTGGGACAGTAAGTGGTCTTACTACCTCACATTTATTAGTCTGAGTAAAGGTGATAAGTAGTAATACTGGCTAGGCTTATGAACTGGTTAGTAGACATAAACAATTACCTGTAGAAGTTTGAGTAAGGCTTTCAATAATGATTTTTTATCACTGTAACTCAGACTTCTGACTATTCTCCTTCTAATAATTCCCGTAACTGTGCTTTGGCTACACAGCTGGTATAGTCTGGTGACAACTCAAGAATATGACAATGGGGTTGATTCTTCAAATAGTTTGGAACTAGTGGTTTTTTGATCTCAGTAGCATAATCTTCCATGAGTACATTTCATTATCTGAAATAATCAACTCTCTAGACAGTGTTGTAAAGCTTCTTCGTAGTGTTACTCAAATTGCCTGAGCGATAGAAGTGAATAGCTTGTCACACCCTTTTTTTACTCTCATTGGATAAGAACATGCCCTAATTAAGGGGGATAAGTTGGAAAACAGCCAAATTCCATTTATCCAACTAGCTGAACTGGGCAATACAAAAACCATTGGAGAACAATAAGTCTTGTGGAATTGCAATTCTCGTGGCTCTCAAAGCAGTCAAAAACTGATTAAAAAGAACTCGTATTTAGCCAAGCTGTTTCAATACTCAACCCATGCATTCAGTCAAATACCAGATAGAGTAAAGTTAGTAACTCTGTAAAAATTCTATCTGTTTGGAAGTAATTAGCGAGTTAGTAAGCAGTCTGTAAGTCTGCAAGATGTCTGTAAGATGTCTGTAAGATTTCAGTAGTCAAGAAGAAGTTCGAGGTAGTAAGTAGTCAGTAGTCAGAAAGCAACACGAGTCTGGTAATAAAAGTCAACATAAATTATCAAGCCTTTAAACTGTCTGTCTGTCTGTAATAGTATTTAAATTGGCTGTAGTCTCTGTAGTCTCTGTCTGTCTGTCTGTCTGTCTGTCTGTCTGTCTGTGATAAACCAGCACTTCTAGCTTCAAATTTTCATCTGCACAAACACTCACAATTTCAGAATTGCTAGTCTTTTTCCTCTCAATTGCTTGCTTGGAATAAGGGGGAATGCGGTGCCTTATATATTTCGCTGCTCGCCGCTCCTGCATGACAGGTGGCTGCAAATAAACAGGGCGGGGTGAGAAAGGGGAATATAAAAGGCCCGCCTCCTCCTCACCTTCCTGCTTCATTTTTTATCAATTCTTCTTATTTGTCGAATTGTCAACAATCTTCAATTTTCTTCTTCACCCTTCACTCATCACTCATCACTCATCACTCTTCACTCTTTATGATATTTCTCATTCATTACGGATGCAGAAGCACTTGTTTTGATGAAACCACGAGATCTATCTGTCCTTTCAACTAGATCATCTGTGGATCCATGATGAGATGAAGAGGTTGGAGGTTCTAGTGTGGATTTGAGGAGATTCTAGTGTGGATTTTGAGGAGATTCTAGTGTGGATTATGTGGATATTGAAAGACCCTGCTTAAACAAAGCTATGATCCAATGGAAGCTATGCATCCAATACTAACTACTCCCGTTTATTCTCCATACACTGGACTACAGATCACTCCTCAGTCCTTCTACTAAAACCTCATAGGTCTTGAACAGTCTTGATGCTGGTATACATACTCTCATGTTAGTCTGTGGACTTCATGTGGGTTTTCGTGGACCAAAGTACACCGAGTGATATACCTTTTAGTCTACAATCCTTTGTACGTCTACTAATCATCTAACTCTTCTATTCCTTATTGGTCGTATAACGGTGTCATTTCTATGCGGTTGGATATTGTTGTGATTTACTTAGTTTCTAGTCTGTCAAGCCAACTAACCCCCCATGGAATATAGCATAGGCTCAGAGGACCTCTATTCAGACTACACTTACCCACCAGTCTGCTACAATAAATCACACGCCTCTATTATAGACACCAGTCTAGAGTGTGCAGCAGTGTACTAGTAGTAGTACTAGTTTTAATAATGTGGTGGTAGTATAGTGTGATGGGAATATAGTGTGGAGGTACTATGGTGTGGAATTGTATTGGCCAACGCTGAAGCACCGAACCTCTACAATCAACAACTATAACTCTCTGGATACGCTTTTATTTATACATTAGATAAAAGAAGGGAGTAATGATGAGAGAGTAGAGACCAACCCCAAAGCCTTAACGGTAAGACTTTTGGAATCTGGCTCTGGCACCACGACCACCGAACTTCTTTGGCTCCATTCTTCTGGAGTCGGCAACCAACAAGGTCTTGTCGTAGGTGGAGAAGATCTTCTTGAGCTCGTTCTTGGAGGCCTCGTCCACATACTTTTGGTGGTAAGCAACCAAACCCTTGGCAATGGCTTGTCTGATGGCGTACACCTGAGAAACGTGACCTCCGCCGGTGACTCTCACTCTGATGTCAATGGTTTGGAACTTGTCCAAGCCGGCCAAGGTCAATGGCTCGTAGACCTTGAAACGCAAGATCTCGGGTTGGACCAAGGTGATTGGGCACCCGTTGACTTTGATCAATCCCTTACCGGCCTTAACGTGGGCGACGGCGGTAGCGGTCTTTTTCTTACCAAAAGTCTGATGTTAGTATTACACAACTAGGAGGATTGAAGCCATAGAGCCTGAGATCAGATTTCAGGTCAAATTTCAGATTTTCAATTTTTCAAAGTTCCAAAGGGTTCAAGAAGGTTTGATGTGTGTTTCAGAAGTGCATCATATCATTTCAATTGTTTCATGGTTGTTCCATGACTGGTACTGTTCCATGACTGGTACTGTTCATTCCTGTTCGTTCCATGCTGTCTCTTGGGTGCTATGGAAAGACACACCTAACTATCTCCAATTTCTGGAAGATGTCTGATCTCATTTCTGATCTTAACTTCTGCTTAATCTGTGGCCTCTCGGGTCGGCCTTGGGCCTATACATACTTGGACAGATGGAGTGGACATCTTGCTGAAAGAAATAGATTATAGGGTGTATTCGCAGTGACGAAAAGTTTTTCGTAGCAGGATGGAGCGCGGCCTGTACGGGAGGCACGGGTGCGCATGGGGCCATGTTCGCCTATAGTGGGAGCGACGTGGAGGAAGCGTGCGGAGGCCGAGGGTGCGACACACGGACTGTGATTTACGCGTGCGTCCAAAATGGTCGCACCCGCGCACGTGCGCCGTGACTGCTTCCGCACCCGCCTTTCGCACCCGGCTCACTATGCACCCTCCCAAGCATCTCAGTCTCCCGTCGCAGCGTGCGCGAGAAAAAAAAACCAGAAAAAACTTACAGCTTTCCTCCTTTTCTTTTACCTACTCCACCACTAAAATGGCTATCTCCAAGAACAACCCCTTGTTGAAGAACCACTTCAGAAAGAACTGGCAGAAGCGTGTCAGAGTTCACTTGGACCAGGCCGGAAAGAAGACTTCCAGAAGACAAGCCAGAGCTCAAAAGGCAGCCAAGGTCGCCCCTAAGCCAACCGACGCCTTGAGACCAATTGTCAGATGCCCAACCATCAAGTACAACAGAAAGCTCAGAGCTGGTAGAGGTTTCACCTTGGCCGAGATCAAGGCCGCCGGCTTGGGCCGTCAGTACGCCAGATCCATTGGCATTGCTGTGGACCACAGAAGACAAAACAAGTCGCAGGAGAACTTGGACGCCAATGTCGCCAGATTGAAGGAGTACCTCTCCAAGTTGGTTGTGTTGGACGGTAAGACCTCCGTTGATGACATAAAACAGGTTTCCGTTGCCGCTTCCTTCCCCGTCAAGCAGGTTGCTGCCGAGACCGACCCAAGAGCTGTTGAGGCTGGCAAGTCTGCTTACCAGACCTTGAGACAAGCCAGAATCGAGAAGAAGTACAAGGGTATCAGAGAGAAGGAAGCCAGAGAAGCTGCTGAGGCTGAGGCCGAGAAGAAGAAGTAAGCTGACGCTCATTTCTCTTGTATATTTCATACTTAGTAATATTACTGACCAGGTAATTCATGTAGTCATTATATAAATAATCTATGATGCCTATAATAAGATATGTAGATGACTATAATAAGAGATGCTATGTATGACTATCAAGAAACACTATGTAAGGCTATAAAAGACATACTATGCAAGACTGTTCTACTCATATAGTATCTATACTGATCAGCATCCAAATAATCCATACCAGATCTGCCATATAAGAATTGTCTACAAGTAATTGAGGTGAAGCGTCGATTATTATGTAAGTGCTTAGTCGAACAAACCGAAGCCCATGTCATCGTCAGACTCCTCCTTAGCCTCTTCCTCCTTCTCCTCAGCAGCAGCCTCCTCGGTGGCAGCAGCACCAGAAGCACCGCCGGCAGCAACAGCAGCTGGAGCAGCAGAGAAGTTGAAGAAGAACTCCTTCAAGTCCTTACCCTCCAAAGCCTTGGCGAAGATGTCGGACCAGATTGGCTCGACCTCGACGTTGGCCTTGGCAACCAAGGTGGCCAACTTGTCGGAGGTGATCTCGACATCAGCGTCGGCCAAGATCAAGGCAGCGTAAGACAAAGCGGTTTCGGTAGACATGTTGAACTAGATATAATCAATTTAAGCAATAGGCAGACTATGTCTTAGTTTTTGAAGTAGTAAGAGAAAGCCGCTAAATTTTTGGCCTTTTTTTTCCACTCGCGCGCTGAGGCTTGCTCACGTGCGCGCGCCTAGGGCTACGCCCTCCTCCCCTCAGGGCTCACCCTGGGACTTAGTCAAATGTAAACTTTGTTGCCTGGCTCAAAATAAGACTGTCAAATCATATTGAAGGAAACATTTCTTTCTTCATAGTTCGACTGGAAGGTGCTATTTGCCGTTCATTATGCATTCCCTCCCGATTTCCTTACAAAACTACGTATCCATGCCAAGGGGAATGCGCGACTACTTATAGTCTTGAAGGGGGCGGGGGGTTTTGCAACCACAAACATGACCCCAATATCTGAAACAACGCTGCATGCCCCTTTAGGAGGTGCATATCTTTTTGTACTCGTAACATCATGGGTATATAAAGGGGCAATTCCCACCCTCTATTCACGCACATTATCATGAATACATTAGACAAATTTGGCAATCTCGGACTTTAATTCTCACTTGACCATCTCGGACTTTAATTTCTCAGTTGACCATCAATTCTCCTTGGTTGAAGGGTTCCTACTTACTGTCAATTCCCTCTTCTACTTTACATTAATTTCTATCATTTCATCATTAAGATAAATATCAAGACTTACCTTTCCTGTTGGTCTCTTTGTCTACAGTACTCGAGGTACCATGGCTTGGTCCACACTCTTATACGCTTCCCATAATAGATGAAGGGAATGCCACATGCCATGAGGCAAAACGTGATCACTGCCAAGATGATGAATGTGTGTGTGTTGCCCATACTATCAAGCCAAGGGGAACAAGCGAACGTGAAGATCATACCAAACATATTGTTGATGACAGAAACCCCGGCCATCATTTCAATGACCATCTCCGGGTATGCATCCATCAAGTATCCCATGGAAATATCTCCAGAGGCACCGAATCCAAGACCTATGAGGACCAAGCCAAAGTATGTGGGAAACCAAGGCCACTGGCGGTCGGTACCAACGGCAAAGAGAATGAGCCCAATAGGATTCAAAATTGCCGGGATTGCAAGGAAATAGAGACGGAACTCGGCCTCTTGAATACCTCCGTTTCGTTTTGCCATCCAAATAGTAAACCAATCACTAAGGGTACCGGCATAGAAACATCCAATCACTGCTCCGATCAAGCATGGAATGTTCATGAGCGCCACGCCTGTGTTGCCATAATTATACGGAGGGTCATAGTACTCATCGTCTTCAACCGTGAGGTAGAATGTGAGAAGAGCATCTTGCATACCCCATATAAGGCCTGAGAATATGAGAGGGGGGTAGCAGAAGACACGGAACAACAACATAAGACGCTTCATGTACTGTTTGAACCCTAACCCAATCAAGTTGGGGGCTTTGGTGATCAATGCCACTTGTTTCCAGTACCCGTTCTTGAGGTCATTGGCGCCGTTCCTGTCTGTTTGGCCCATTTCTAAATTGTCATCATGCAAGGACATGTTCAGGCTCACAGAGCTCTCGCCGTCCTCGATTTTTGTTTTCTTTTCTGTGAGTCTATTGTCTTTATCGTCTGTGATTTGGTTCACCGTGCCCTGGAATTTGCGTCTATCGAAAACGGTTTCGTGCATTCCGAAGACAATTGCAATTATAAGACCTGCGGAGATAAAGACGGCAATCCAGCCAACCCATCTGAATCCGCAATACTCAACAATGAAGCCCGCGATGAGAGGACCAAGGTACGTTCCAACCGAGGTGGCCAAGATGTATACCGTCAAAACGGACCCGAGTTGATGCTGGAAGTACATGTCTGTCAAAGACTGTTGCACGTGGGCCTCAGCACAGGCCTCGGATGCTCCCACAAACAACTGGGACCAAATACTGTCGCCAGTGTTTTTCACCAAGGCAAACCAAATTGCTCCGAAAAGCCCAAGGGCGATACAGATCAAATAAGCAATTTTTCTTCCATACAAACTGGCAGTCGGAGTAAGAAGGAAGGTTGCCCATCCAATAGCAATGAAAAGCACACCAGCGCCGGAATTCATGGCATCATAACTAATGCCATACTTTTCATTGAGTGAATCCTGAGTTGCTCCAGGATCATTACTTGTTGCAGCTGTGAATCCGGTAATGATGGCCAATAAAACGAAATTCCAAACCTTTTTGCTCTTGGGCCAATTGAGGGGATCGTTGACGGAGTCAGAGGGTTGTGGCACCAAAATGACATTTTGGTCAGTGACTTTCAACAGTGTGTTTCCTCCCTCTGCCGAAAAGGAGTAAATGTTTATGGTTCCGGGAATAAAGTCATCATCCGATCGGGAATTGATGGAAAAAATGCCGTCATTCATAGGCTAGAAGATTATGGCGGCGGTGTGGAATCGACTTACTTGGAGGTGGTTCACGCAAGGTGATATTTTTTCGGATGTCAAAGATTTAATGTGTCCGAGTCAGAGATGACCTTGGGTGAAGAGCAGAAAGTCAAGGTCAACAAAGCTTTTGGAGCAGCCAAAGATAATATATGTTGGCTACGGGGCATGCATGGCTCCCCGGAATGATAAGCAGAATCAGAATTGTCAGATTAGGAAGGACAGATAAAAAGCGACTCCACGCTATCACACATTCTCTCAGCGCACAATTTAAGCGCAAAGTGAGGAATATGCGACTTTTGGGCAGCGAGACTGCATACAGAATCCGATAAGGTTCACCAGGTTTGCCCTTCCATATTCGGTACGTAAGATACGAGCGAAAATTGTGACACATGCATTGCATGCAGACCGGTCTTGCAAAATGCAAATTTAGTTTGCTAATATGCAAAATAGACTGGCAAAAATGTAAAGCCATTTTGTTTCTGTTCAGAATGGTGTTCGGCTCTGGGGTTCCAAAAACTCGACTGCGCCATTTGCGCTAACATGGGAGTTGAGAATGACTTCCGTTTATCCCTTAGTCAGGGATGTCTTGACAAACCAAAGGTTAACCTTATATTCATTGTTTAACTAAACCCTTTGATTGAAAATTCATTGCATTTTTGGAAGGTTTGTTTGAACAATTGGTGAATTTTGGTGGAATTGGTGACATTTCTGTCTAAGCGTCAATTTTTGCCACTTGAGAACGTCTCAATTGGTATTCCATATCGGATATTCCAATTTGGCACGAATTTTGCTCGAAAGCACATCGATTTAGCCGAAATCGTCAGCATCAATGTTTGAATAAGTCGAAGTTATTCGAAAAAATATGAACGATTGGAAATTCAAAAAACTGAATGAAGGCATGGATTTTGAGGTATTCAATTTATCACCAGCATCAATCAGTCATGGTTTAGACCGTGGCATTTTAATAGCGTTTCTAGGGGGATGAGACTATCTATTAAGGGGGTACGTGCAAAAAGTTTGTTGCATTTTCCAGAAGTTGAAGGAAGAGATGAAGATGAAGATCAAAAAAAAATACACCAAGGGGTATGGGGCATAAATACGCTGGGTTTCCATAAATATCCTGGGATGCACATGGGGCATCTAGAAACGGGTGGGCCCATTGAGGTCATCTTTGAGCATAATAACTTGCAGCGAATGACCCATTGTTTAAAGTATTTTTACTACATGGATTACGATACAACCCAGGCAACGATGACCTGTTTCCAAAATCAACATACATTTTTCTTGGTGGATGATACGCTACGTCATGAGTTTCATTGACGAATAACGTTCAGGCGGTGATGGTTACGAATTGCGTGGTGCCATCTCAACCGGAATTAGGTATGGAGATCACGTGCATTTAATATTAGCTTTGGAGAAGTCTCATGTGGATCACGTGGTTGCATGTGTTGACATGTGTTGACTGGTAATCAAGCCAGCGGGGCTAGTCACGTGTGTGGCCCAAAAATTAAGCTGACCAATTACAAGGATTGCACAATAATGCGTCGAACAGGAGTTGAATTAGGAGTTGAATAATAGGGGCTGTATGAGATTCTTGGGTTCAAGAGGAAGAGGGGTCATCAATGACGCATGACTGAGGTACTGGGCTCGGTTAGAGGGGAATTCTTCAGAGAAGCATTTTATGACGAATTAATGGGGAATGATTGCATGAAGAGAATAGTTAATTCAGTGGTGGTTTTTAGTCTATTGTCATGAAAAGCATGAGCATGATGCGCTGGGTGCGGGACAATGCGCTGGTAGTGAGGTGACATGTGAGAGTCTGGAAGGGGCGAAAAAGGTACAAGATTATCGCGGTGATCGGACGCCCCACCAACAGTGGAACGAATAGCAAGAAATTACAAGGCAAGAGGCAAGAGGAACAAGTGGACGTGCAAAGCAAAAAAAACACCTTTGCAATTGCAAGCAAAACAAACAACGTGTGGAGTTCCAGGCGATTATTTTGAAATGTCTATTTATACCGCTGTTTATTTTTGTTTACTGGTTGAAAGCCTTGACCAGCCGTGGGGAATGGTTTGAAACCTGCGCGTCCCAGAGAACAAAGGACCAGGTGTGCATGTGGACCCCACCTTCGACACGGATATAAAGGATATGCGTCCGGATAAATCCTGAACGTCATGATGCAGACTTATCTGCATCGGCTTCCATGGTCGCCCACATTGGTTAATTGGGAGCATTTTTAGGGCAATGCCTGAGCCGCATGAAGCGGGGATTTTCCCCACCTTCAGGGAGTTGGAGCTGGGCTTTGATCACCCCGCTCTATTTTTGCCAAGGGTCCCTCCGGCAACTTGTGCCTAAATGACGTGTGCTAAGAAAGACAATGTTGTGGAATGCAATGTGGCACGGCGAGCCTTTTTTTTCGTTTTACTTTGCGTAATCATGCAAGGCGCATGAGCCGCATTCAATTGCAAAACAGATTTGTGCTGTGCAAAAGCTGGGTCTATTTATATAACCCCAGGCAGGTACAAATGCAAACCACCAACTTATCTTATTTTGCGCTTATCCATACTTGCTTTTTCTTAATCATCCCGGACCCCCTTTACAACTCCGGAAACCTCTTCATCTTGCAGCACCCATGAGACTCTCGTTAACCTGTCTCACGACCTTTGCTACTGCCGTGGTGGCCGCAAGCCTACCTCAAAAACGTTTCTACAACTACCAGGACATGATGGTGCAGGGAGTCAACCTCGGAGGTTGGTTCGTGTTGGAGCCATACATCACACCCTCTCTTTTCCAGGCGTTTGGTGATGACATTCCCGTGGACGAGTACCACTTGACCAAAAAATACGGCAAGGAGAAGGCCTTGGAGGTGATGAAAAAGCACTGGGACACCTGGTACACAGAAGATGACTTCAAGGATATTGCAGATGCCGGGCTCAACACCGTGCGTATCCCCATTGGATACTGGGCATTCCAAACCTTGGACGACGACCCATACGTTCAGGGTCAGAGAGAGTACCTCGATAAGGCCATTCAGTGGGCCAGAAACCACAAATTGAATGTGTGGATTGACTTGCATGGAGCTCCAGGCTCGCAGAACGGGTTCGACAACTCCGGCTTGCGTGACCAGATCCAGTTCCAAACCGATGAAAACATCAGCTTGACATTGACCGTATTGCAGATGATTTTCGACAAGTACGGAGGCAAGGACTACGAGGATGTGATTTCCGGTATCGAGTTCTTGAATGAACCTTTGGGTCCTGCCGCAGACATGAACCAAATCAAGAACTTCTACAACTGGTCCTACCAAAACATGCGTTCCGTTTCCACCAACAATGTCATCATTCACGATGCTTTCCAGCAACCAAACTACTGGGACGACTCCTTCAACGTCGACAAGGGCTACTACAACGTTGTCATTGACCACCACCACTACCAGGTGTTTAGCCAGGACGAATTGGCCCGTGACATCGACGACCACGTCAAGGTGGCCTGCGAATGGGGAACCAGCCACAAGGGTGAAAACAAGTGGACCGTTGCAGGTGAGTTTTCCGCCGCCTTGACCGACTGTTCCCTTTGGCTTAATGGTGTTGGTAGAGGTGCTCGTTGGTCTGGAGACTACGACAACTCCACCTTGAGCCACTCTTGCGCCAACTACTTGTCGGTGGACAAATGGAGTCCCGAGTACAAAAACAATGTGAGAAAGTACATCGAGGCCCAACTCGATGCCTTTGAGCTCACTCAAGGATGGATCTTCTGGAACTGGAAGACCGAAGACGCTATTGACTGGGACATGAAGGAGCTCATCAATGCCGGAGTGTTCCCCCAGCCATTAAGTGACAGAAAAAACGTCAACCAATGCGGTTACTGATAATGCATAAGCTTACGAATAAATTGCTTAGATTTCGATACTAAATTAGTAATACATTGCTACTTGCAACCGGTGACGTGTGTAACAGATGTCAGTTTCAGGATTGTAGCAGAATTGTAGCAGAATACAAAATTATAGTGGGTTGTATCAGGACTGCATCAGATGTGGCACACTTTGAACAATGGGAGTGTAGACAAGAATGCATTGGATGACATGATTGCGCAATTAGAGTTGAACTTAAAGTTGCATTATTAGAAGTCTAATCTTATATCAGGTTGTACCAGAGTGGTTTCAGAGTGGTTTCAGAGTGGTTTCAAGATTGTAGCAGAAAATATCAGAATGTGAATTTCTGTTTCGCAGGAGTCGTCGCCTGCTTGCTTCATAACCACCAATGGTACTGCCACAGCCACGAGGCACCTGCTGATTTCTGTTGCGCCTGCATGATAAATGCGCTTTAGCCGTCAGGCATTTGGCCAGACTGTTCCGATAATCGTAGGCTCCAAACCAGCACGTCGCCAAACGGGAGGCGCCAAACGGAACGCCAAAACACGTTGATTTAACGTGTATCGCCAAGCGAATGTCAACAAGCGGGCAACACGAATGCAACAGAGAACAGGGCTCACCACCACTCTGCAGGTGAAATATCGCTGGACTGCACATAACCCACACCTCAAATGCAACGAAGGCCGGTCAACCAGCCATACTTGACCCCTTTCTTCGGCCATCCTTGGAAACCTTAAGCCGGCCCTGGAAATGTAGCCAGCCTTGGAAATGTCAAGCTGCCATTGATCTATAATTTTGTGTCCTGCACATACGACCCCACACTGCTCTTAATAGCGTTAATAGCGTAGTCATAGTCGGAAACCTCGTTATAGATCTGGCCCGAGAACCGGATGGTCAAGCGGTGGTTGTGCATTCCAAGGTGCACGAAGGTCTTGTACTCGTTCAACATGCGGTCTGTGAGGTACTTGATCAAGTGGACAGCATTCTCTTTCACGTGAAGATCCGTATGGGTATATGGAACGTAAAGGGATACCAAGGCCGTGACCAAAGACCGCTCGTCGTTCTCGATTAACACCGTACCCGGCCATTTCTTGAGACACAAGTCGCCTGCTGCGCGGGCCATTTGGAAGCAGTAGTCTCTGATCTTGTCCTCACCTCCACATATCTCATTGCGGAAACGGAAGGCCTCAGAAATACAAGCAATTGCGGCCTTGTTTTCGGAGCCAATGAAAAAGAATTTGTCCACCAAGAGATTCTCCTTCTGTGCAGGCGTAAGCACGGCCTTGGGGCTCACGTACGAGTGGCTGATGGGCATGGACTGGATCTCCGCATGGTGTTTGGGGTCCACGTACAACACAGCACAGCCCCGAGGCACCGAGTACCATTTGTGTAAGTTGGAAACGTAGAAGTCGGGCTGGAAGCCCAAGTCCACGGGGATAAGTCCGATCAGGTGCGCTCCATCCACCAACGACAATGATCCATACTGACGACATAAGGCGGTCATTTCCTCAAACGGCAACCTTACGCCGGGCACTGATACCACAGCATCGAAAAGGGCAAGCTTGATTTTCTGCGTGGACAAGACTTGCTTATACTTGGCCAAGATGTCCGCGTGCAGCATGGGGAACACTAGGTCTACCACCACGGGCTCAATTCCAAAGTACTCCTGGAGAAAGTAAACCGTATTCATGCAAGCATTGTATGTAGAGGAGGCCATCAAGATTTTGTCGCCCGGGGCAAACTTGAGCGATCTGAGAATCGTGTTCACGCCCGTGGTGGCATTCAGCACCAACGCCAAGTGCTTATAGTTGCAATTGAGCACTTTGGCCACCAATTGAAGGCCCTCTTCGTATTGCTTGCGTAAATTCACAGCATAGAAGTAATCAGGGCTCTTCAAGTCGTCCTCAAACGCCTGGATGTACTTGTCCACGACAATCTGGGGAGGGAGACCAAAGGAGCCGTGGTTCACGGGTGTGAAGCTATTGGCCGAAAGAGGAAAGTGTTTTTTCTTGAACTCGTGGCCAAACATATTATTTTGTTTGATGGAGTATGAAGAAGATACGAATCCCTATTTATAGGCGTTAGGGTGATTTGTAATGATGGAGCCAGGTGGAGCCAGGAACGGTAGTGAGTCACGGAGAGGGGACTGAAAAGAGTCGCACGCGACGGTATGGGGTGTTCGTTACCCTGTAGGCCGGCCTGCTAGTGCAGCTTATCTACCACACTAAAACAGACGCCAAATTGAATAGGCCTGATTCCTGGTTCTGGGCTGAATATTAATACTTGACCAGATCCAGAAAATGTTAATGTGTGTAAAAGAGTCAATACTATGAAAAAACCCTAATTTCCACTACCCAAAAACAATATTCGATTTTTAACAACCCATTGCTGTTTTCAATATTTCCCATTTTCGGCAAACTATTTTCGTATTCGCTTCTCAGTCCGGACTACACAGCTTGTTCGCTTGTTCAGGTGTGGAACCGAACCTGAAACATGAGCGATTCCGTTGTTATCGCGCAGTGACTCAGACCTTGTCTTTTCGCACCCATTCCACCCCACATTTCCTACTTTTTTCTATATCACATTAATTTTTTTTACTAGTAACTATTTATTGAATTATTTTGAATTCGTTTTTCTATTCCTTTATTCTTATTTTTATTCTTTTCCGTGGGGATTTACTTAGCCTGGTGCCTGTTATAGCCAAGGCCATCAGTACTAGTCCTGTTAGATCCACGATAGGCAGGGCCCTGCCTATAGAGGTATCATGAAGCCTACTCTGTCCGATGGCCATTGCAAACGCAGTGTCAATATTCTAGAACAATCTTTACCATTGTTCTGATGGAGGGTTTTTCGAATGCCACGTTTCTCTTAAAGTTATATAAGCCGCTCCGGTTCCTCTCTTCGAGGAACCATCAACGAGCATAGTATCAGTAAGACATAAATTTATAAAAGAACATAACAAGTCCTATACTATATTGTACTCTACTATTACTATAATGTACTATACTATTACTATAATGTACTCTACTATTACTATAATGTACTCTACTATTACTATAATGTACTACTAGAACTAGTTTAGTATGCTAGACTATACACTTCTATTATACTGTTAGATTCTTTTTGTGACGTTAAGTACTAAGTTATCTTTATTCGTTGATGATTCCTCAAAAGGAGGAATCTGAGCTGCTTATATAACTCTTCAAGAGAAGGGGCGTGCTAGTAGATGGCTAGTAGATATTAGGCAGAGAGACTTCATGATCAATAGGTAGAGCACTACCTATGGTGGATCTGACAACTACAATATGATATATATAGTACACTGTTAGATCCGAGATGGGTCTTTCACGACCCATCCGGTATTTGGCCTACGATTACCGATCGGTTGGTAAGGCAACCACCCTTTGTTGCTGAATACCCCCTTTGGGTGAGCCAGCCCTAACATACACTATTACACTATACTCTTCATCGAAGTACGCTACATTGTCATACACCGACTACTCTACCGATAATGATATAGAAACTGAGTGACTGACGTAACCAGAATCTAACACTATTCGTGACAGTATGATTTTACTAATATAAATTTAAGCTTAGTCTAGTATTCTCATAGATAGTATAAGCAGACTAGTATAATCTCATATTAGTGTTCTCGATACATGGCTCAGTAGATAAAGATTCTCTGCAGATGAACATTCTCAATGAATAAAGATTCTCTGTAGTGTATTACATTCTCAAGGAGCTATTCAATGGTAAGGGCATGGGTTTAGTTATTAATCAGTAGAGGTTTTCTTATATTAGATTAGAGTAGGAGAATTCCATAAATAAGAGCAGAAATATGACATTCATATATATTTGAATGATAAAAATATTAAGGCAGAGATACCGAGTCACTAGGATTTGGGGCTCATGGATCTAATATATTACACCTGGCTCCATACACCATGGTACAATTACTGTCTAAGAAGTTACTGAAGTAACTAACTACTTTGCATTGACAAAAGAAGAAGGAGTATCAATGGTATTTGTTGGTGAAGAAGTGGTTATCCCCTTTAATTCCAGTCTTGTGGATCCTGGGAGCTCTGTGGTGGCTCTGCAGTCGCATTAGTACTAGGTGAATATTCTACTTCTCTTACTCTCTAAATCTATATTCACTATTTTACTTTAATCTTTTTTAATTCTAATTCATTTCTTACTCCAATTCTATTCTAATGCATCTCTACTTCTACTTCCACTTCTACTTCTAGCCCTAGTACTACCTCTCTAAGTGTGTAATTTTATTCTAATCCACTTCTTTTCTTATTGTATATTATTCTATTCTTAGTTCTTTTTTCACTGATTATTCATTACTTCGTAAATTTACTGACTACTGAATGTATGTATGATCATACTTTCCGAGAACCATAATGTAATATAGTATCTATGGTGGAGCATAGTATGGTGTGGGGCGAGAGATCATGTCCAAGAACAGGAAGTTCAGGGTATCCACAGTCAGCAGTCACCCAGTCTTCTGTAGATGTAACTGCAAAATGCCTTCATATAATTCAGTCACTATCTTCAGTCACTATCTCCTGCCACTATAGCTGACTGTTCACTATACTATGGTCTACTACTATAGTCAATTGTGTAGTGTAGTAGATTATTTCCTTTATAGTACAATTAGTATAGGCCTACAAGAGAATAATAGTCTTACTTAAGAGTCTTACTTAAGAGTCTTCCCTGTAAGAATAGAGTGTTGCTTAGGAATATGAGTCAAGTATATTTGTATTCTTGTAGTAGGAGGTGTTCACTAGAGTTACCAAATGAAGGGAATGTAGTATAAACCAGTACTTATATTAAAAGAATTACTGGATGTACAATGACTTGAATGAAGATGGACATGAAGGTCATTAGAAATTATGAGCCCTTGCACTAAGTTAGGTTACGAGCCCTTACTTACGATATAAAGGTTACGAGCCCCGACGAACCACTACCCCCCCCACACACACACTCCGTAATATACACCATCTCAATACATACCAAGTATATCATCTAATTCCCCATCACCTCAATAAATCAATAATAATTCACCATCACCCTCCATCACCAGCGTTGTTCACTTTCCCACCCACCTGGCCGCCATCACACCCGTACACCAGATCAGCATCGCACTGAGACATGGAGCAGGCTCACTAGCCATCTCTTCCCCACATACATTGCTATTTCCAGACCACCCTCGCTAGTATTTGCTTGTGCCCATAGGTCATCCAGTGCTTTCTAATTATTGCATTGCCATGTTAACCTCCAAGATATGGAGGCACGTGACCTCGGCTCCGCTAAGGTATGGGCTCCACTCCAGAGTCCCTGCCCCTAGAATACTTCTTCCCCCCCTGGCCCAAAATGGCAGCCCCTTTGTCCGGTTATTGTCAAGCTCCTTTGTTTCAAGTAACAAACATGAAACAAACCATGAAACAAATCGTGGAGCTCATCAAACGAACCAAGGGCATATACAAGCCAATCTGACCCGCCTGAACCTCCCAAATGGAGCTGGTAACAACCCTAATACAAATGGTCTAGGGAACAACCTAGGGCATTCAAATCACAAGAATGCCAATGTAGAGAATAAAGAGCATAGTTCTGTGGATTCGCTGGACCTGAACCACCCAGGTCTGAACCACCCAGATCTGAAACACTTAGATCTGAAACACCCAGATCTGAAACAGCCTATCACCAAGGAACTCCTTCTTTCTAGAGCCAATAGTGCCCTTTCTCGCCTAGCCATCCACTTCAAGTGGATCCTTAAACGGTCCAACCGGCCTTTGAACACCGACGACTACTCGGCCTTCTTCACGTGGCTCATGATGGGTAATGTGTTCCTCCTTATTCTCGGAACCACCACGTTTATTTCATTGGTGATCTTCACCATCAACCCCATCTTTTCTCAGGAATTCGTGGCCCGGAAACTTGGGGAGTTGATGACCAAAAACTCCAATCTCACCGTGACTTTTGAACATGCCATTGTCCCCAGTTTGAAGGACAATAAGATCTCGTTCAAAAAGTGCTTTGTAAGCAAAAGACCAAAGTCTTCCAGCACCTTTTTGAAGGGCCTGCAAGCAGATGCCTATGCTCGGAGCAAAGATGAGTCCGGTGTGGACCACCTGGATGAGGTCGTGGATGACGGTAACTATACGCAGTTCGACCTCACGATCGAAGAAGTCAATGTCTCGTTTTCTTTCCGAAAATGGGTCAATGGAACAGGTATCATCGATACCATTGAAATCAATGGGCTCCGAGGGGTGGTGGACCGCACGCACGTGCACTGGATAGCAGATGATGACCCTACCAACTACAAGAACGTGTACCAATTCGGCGACTTTGAATTCAACAATTTCGTCATGAAGGATGTGTTGTTCACGTTGCGCCAGCCCAACGGGTTCCGGCCCTTCAAGGTGGCCATCTACAACTGTGAGTTGGACCGCTTGCGCAAGCACTGGCTCTTCTACGACTTCCTCAATGCCAACAACGTCAGTGGGTCTTACGACAACTCGTTGTTCACGATCCACAAACGGCAGAAGTTGAATGATTTCGAGAATGACGATGTTTTGGGCGACGATGACGAGTCGCTTCCCGTTAGCTTGCCCTGGAAAAGAGTCACTCGGTTGCGCGTGGATGCTCTTAACATCGACCATTTGAACAAAGGCCTCGAAGGTCCCTTTGGCTGGATCACCTCGGGTAAAGTGGACTTGACGGGAGATGTCATGGTATCGGAAGACTCCAAAGACTTGAATTTGCCCGAAATTGTTTCCATTATTGCCGAGTCCATCCATAAGGAAGCAAACCGGTACCGCAACCCCGAGGTCCATGTCAACTCGCAAGATCACATTTCACGGCTCACCACTCAGAATTCCACCAATGTGTTGGGCGAAGTATCGGATGAACTCTCCAAGTACTTTGTTTTGGACTTGACCATACGCCTCAATAATGTGCGGGCATCAGTACCTTTCAAGGCCCCAGAACTTAGTTACGTCAACTATGCTTTGATCCGGCCCATTGTGGCATACATCAACCTGCGAAACGCATTCATTGAAATCAAATCTCGGGTGGTCAAGAATATCCAGGACTTTTCGGGCTCGTGGACACTCTACGACCTGTTGTTGATGGACGATATCCTGGAGCAGGTATATGATAGTTTTGTCAACTATGTTGCAGATGATGAGAACAGATTGGTCCGCATGAGGAAGGTAGCGTTCTGGTCCGTGCAGCTCTTGGTGCAGGTGATAGTGTTTGGGCTCGGAGCATTGACATAAATTTAGTGTCTTTGGCCTATAACCTTAAGACGAGCACCAACAATGCAATGTATGTGGCCAAGCTCACCAATGAGAGGAGAAGCATCGAGTCTCCTGCCGACTTGAAGCCCTCGAGCTTATTCTGGTGACTATAATAAGCGTCGATGTGCCGTGCCTTTACACACCCAATGAAATAGAGCACGCATCCGTATGCGGTGTATACGGTGCCAATGGGGAGAAACTCCAGGGAAAACAACTTGATGATGACCACCGAGAAGGAAAGACACGAGACTGCCGTGCGTGTGTATGCACCTTCGTACGTGCGTTGGTGGGCCCGTACATCTTGCCGGAGGCCAGAACTACTAAGGTCATCCAACCTAGACACTCTTCTGGGGAAGGACATGGCAGGGTACGGAATGTGGAGATATGATGCTATCGCAGTTCCAGTCGCATAGTGCACCACGTGACCTTCTTCTTAGACACTGCTATACCTCCACTTCTAGACACTTGCACTTCTAGAAATTTCGAGGTTTCGTGATTTTCTGGGTTCTTACTTTCCATGTGACGTATGACTTGATGATTTTAGAAATAATGGGTGGGGTCCAGGATTAATACCATGTGGTGGTTGTCTCATGATAAGCCACTCACTGTCTGACCTCAGAGACCCAACCAGTCAGTCAGTCCTCTAGTCACAGGAGTCAGAGCACGTGCCCCACCCTATAAATAACGGCTACACACACTGCCCAATATATCTAGATAATTCCATGGGTACTATATTACGGAAATATCATGTACAATTATCATGGCTAAGTTATGAATGGATGGATGGATGGATAGATGGATGTATAGATGGATGTCTTGTATGCAGTCTGCCCTGCGAGCATAAGACACTTTCTTTGTTCGCTCTCACCACCAGACGTGAATGGCACCCAAGAAATCATACTCTGTGACGCTCAAGTTGCCACAGGACTTTCTCCTGTCGGTCAAAACAACTATAGCTGCAGCCAAGCCCAAATCGCGGGTCAAAAAGCTCAGCAAGGAGAAGAAAACTGGCACCTTGTCTCCAGGCTCGTCACCTGCCCCCACAGACGAGACCCAAGGCAAGAGCACGGTGAATACAGGGCCCAAGGAGCTCTCCACTGCAGGACTTACGGTCAACAGCATCTCGCAGGCTCTCGATAAGTCGGGCCGGCCGTGTCGAAGATGGACCAGGGCACCTATCCAATTCAAGACGTTTTCGGGGTTCAAAATCACCATCGACACCTGGAAACAAAGCCCGGACGCACGGGTTTCCGATGCTGCTGAAGCCAGTAACGGAGTCAGTGTAAATGAAGATGAGCCAATGATAATAAAGGGAGAGAATCCAGTGGCCACGTGATTGAGGTTCAAGCGAAAGGTATCAAAAGTATCGAAGGTACCGAAGTATCGAATGTATTGAAGGTATAAACCGAGGTATAAATCGATGAAGGTTACTATCGGAGTCAAAATTAATCTCTTGGTTGGAAGTGTTGGAAGTATTGGTGAAGTTGGAGTGGCTGGGATCTACAGTGTGAACATCACAAGAGCTCAGTTTTCTCCGATGACGATGACGAGGATGCAAGGAAATTGGCCCCGGTATACTCGTGGGACCTGCACTTGCGGGACCGGAAATTCTCGAAAATGTTGTACGAAATCATCTTGGAGCAAACTACTTAAACAGGCCATTGTTGGATGGTGGATACTGGATGCAAGACCGTTGCTGAGATGATAAAGCAAAAGTCCCCAGAGGAATTGAGAAAGACGTTCAATATCGTCAATGAGTTGAGTCAATATCGTCAATGACTTGAATCTTGAGGAGGAAGCTGCTACCAGGAAGGAGAACGAGATCTACAGAGAAATAGCACTCCCGAAGCCAGAGACAAAAGGAATTGAAGGGTTTCATGAAACTTCAAGTTTTATGGATTCTAGTGGATCCTGAAATCTAACGGACAGCAACGTTATTCAGGCCCGGGAGACTAGACTTCGAGTGTTGTTCATAAGAGTGAGACACACCACTCGCTACTGCTACTGAGTGACTATTGGCTACTGCTACTCCACTGACACACAACTAAGTCAATGACAAGTCGAGTCTAGTTAGTCCGGGAACATATAAGTCTTTGGTGCTAGATTCTATAACCTATTTCCAGGACTGGTCCTCTTCTTGTTCCTGTTCCTAGTCCTCTTCCTGTTCCTGGTGTGGCCTGGTTCTAGTATGGTGCAGTACACAGTGCATCGCGCAAGGCCTCCACCGCACATACTCACCATACTCACTATACTCACCATACTCAGAAACTACCCATCACCCAATTCATAACTACATAATCCCCACAATTTCTAATCATCAAATCATTTCAGAGTCATTTCTACTGAATATCTGCACGCATGTTCACCCTACGCCGAACCCATACTTTAAGGCAGTACCTGCAAAAAGCAGTCCCCAAGGTGTCGGCCACTCACACCAACCTTGCAATCGCCAACAAACAACTCCTCTACACCACGGACCCCGTGACGCCCGGGTCCATCTTCTTCTTGCCCCATGGAACACGTGTGTTCAACAAATTGGCGCAGTTCATGAAGAACCAGCAAACCAAGTACGGGTTCCAGGAAGTCATCACTCCTTTGATCTATAAGAAGCAGTTGTATGAGACCTCGGGTCATTGGGACAACTATAAGGACGACATGTTCAAGGTGGTGGGCAATGAAAACAGAGATGAAGATTTGCATTTTGAAGAAGGTGTTGAACATAATGTTGAACATAATGTTGAACATGGACATGGAGGTAGTGCACATGGACATAAAGGTGATGCACATGGAGGTGAACATGGAGGTGATGCACATGTGTATGGGTTGAAACCTATGAATTGTCCGGGCCATTGTATCATCTACTCCAAATTCGAAAGATCATACAATGAACTCCCCATTCGGTACTCGGACTTTTCTGCTCTCCACCGGAACGAGGCCAGTGGGGCCCTCTCTGGTCTTACACGGGTAAGAAGATTCCACCAGGACGATGGTCACATTTTCTGTGAGCTTCTGCAGATTAACAATGAAATCAAAAACACTCTTATGCTCATCAAAAACACTTACAAGGTGTTCGGCATTGATGAGGATGGGATCCAGTTCTTCTTGAGCACACGGCCTCTTGATAAGTTCATTGGTGATGTGGAAACATGGGATGCTGCTGAAACACAGTTGAAACAAGTGTTGGATGAAGTCAGTACGTTGTGGCAGGTGCGGCCCGAGGATGGTGCTTTTTACGGGCCCAAGATCGATGTTCTTCTCACCGATAACTATGGAAAGTCTCACCAGGTGGGTACTGTGCAGCTTGATTTCCAGTTGCCGGCCCGGTTCCAGCTAAAATACGTGGATGAAGCCGGAAACAGGGACAAGCAGCCGATCATGGTGCACCGGGCGGTGTTTGGGTCGTTGGAGCGTTTTTTCGCCATTCTCCTCGACCATTACCAGGGCAAGTGGCCGTTCTGGTTGAACCCAAGGCAGGCCATGGTGATCCCCGTGGCAGAGAGACATGCAGACTTTGCCAGGGAAGTACGTGACCAGTTGACCGGTGATATTCTTGGTGCTGACTCCATATCCCCCATGACAGGCTACAACTTCTATGTGGATGTGGACGAGCGCAGCGAAACCGTGGGCAACCGTATCAAGGACGCCTTGAAGAAGGGTTACAGTTACATTGTCATGGTTGGCGATAAGGATATAGGGAACGGGACGATTTCTGTCCGGACTCGAGACGACCGTCGTGTGGAGAACATCTCCACCAAGGACCTCTACCACCGGTTCATCCAACAAGAACGAGACTACAAGTAGGCCACAAGAAAGAGACTACAAGTGAGGCCACAATAAAGAGCAAAGCAAAAAGATCAAGCAAAAAGATCAAGCAAAAGATCAAGCAAAAGATCAAGCAAAAAAGAGTTAAGAGTCAAGATATCAAGAGGTCAAGGGTATCTGGTCTACTCTGGGCATTGCCCTTTTGCATCTATCGTACATAGTTATACAGACCTCATCATTAGGCGAGATCCACGTCTTTACCCATTGAAACAGAGATATTCATCCCAGTTAGTCACCTATCGAGATGAACATATGTGGACTTAATTTCTTGCAGTCATTCTTGCAGTCATTCTCTGACAGTCATTGAGATCCATTGAGATCCATTGAGATCTATTGAATAGTCATTTCTTTGCCTTACCTCACACCGTAGCCCTTGGACACCAAGATCTTCTCCAACTGCAACCACAAATCCTTGACAATCATCTTATCACGGAACCGCTTGTCGCCACGGTCCACGTTGATCGCCGTCACGTTCCAGTCGCTGATTTGCTTGGGCACAATGCCTCCCGAGTATGTGACAAAGAACCCATGGTAGTTCTGGAACAAGATCTCCGGCTTGGAGTACTTGAACTTCAGAAACTGCCACGCCTGGCCCGTGGTGAAGATGGCCACCACACGGTCCCAGTACTCGGGCTTGGTGAAGAGGTCCACGTTATCCACCACCATGATCAGCTGTGCGGCCGGCACCAAGTTGGGCGAGCTATGGTTGATGGTCACTACGTTATTTTCCGACCGCTGTAAGCTGGGCTCCACGAATCGGCCCTCCTCCAAGAACTCCTTGATATTACTCAAAGATATCAATGCTGTAGTGGCTGGAGAAACAATTATAATGGGCTGTTTCTTCTGCACCTGGGCCCCGGACCCAGCCTGCGGCCTGCCGTTTGTCTTGGACTTCTTCAACACATTGGTATACTTTTTAGCGTCGGAGATCAAGTTCTTGAGGAGCAAGTTCTTGGTGCCTCTCAACGCGGCGTTGTGGTCGAGCGACTCGAGCTCGAACTCGCCAATGCGCGCCATCTGAGGATCACTCATACTTCTCTTGCGGGTGTCTGGTGCACCCAGATCTTCCGTATCGTTCTTAATGAATTTACACTGCTCAGAATTGCCATTCAACCAGGTAGTCAACTCGGCCTTGACCAAAAACTTGAAGTCGGCAATGTCGTTTTCCAAACATGCATTTTTATAGTCCACGATGGACGAGCTTTCGTTCATCCAGCAGAAAATCACCGGCCGGAGTGGCTCCTGGGTGTCTTCATTGTAGAAGGCTGTAAGTTGGTTCAAGTCATGGGGGACGCCGTTGATGTTGACGTGGGTGGCGTCCTTGATGGACTCGGTATTGGTGGACTGGCCTTCTGCATCGTGCACCTCCAACTGTACGGGTTTCTTGGCCAAGATGGCCGTGCGCAACTGTACGAGCGGGTCCATGGTGTGTCTAGTAGCGAGAGTTTTCATGGGTGTTTTTCGCGACTGTTGATATTGTATTAGCCAGCCACGTGACCCGGTCCATAACCAAGCCATACCATAATCAATAACAAAAGGATGTAGTGAAATGAAGTGATTTTAGGGTTATAGAATTGATCAAAACAAAATGAGCAGCTGTTAGATTCAGTAGGTCCAACTGTGTGCTGTTTGATGTGGACCTAAAGAATGCGTCTGTATGCAGAGCCCTTCCATCACCTCTTCTACACTTACAGATCTGTACAGAAGAAATAATTAGAATTCAAATAATTAAAGTTACAGTTTAGATTCAAATGTAGAATGGAAGAGAAGCAGACGGCTAGAGGTGTGTTTCACATGTGTTTCAGGAAGTACCAGTGTCTCTGTCTGTCTATAGCTATCAGCTCCATACAGGCTTATCGCGTCATTATTAGTCTAGTCACGCTAGCACCTACTCACTCCACCAACACCAACTCCCCATTGCTCAGCCTACCGTCACCTATCCAAACCGGAAATTAACCAGAAACCTGTACAATACTCATAATTGTTTATTACCAAGGCACATCTCCATAGCTGGTCCAATTGACCTACTAATACCCATAAGTCCTATTAGTCTCAGTGACTCTAAAGTCTACAAGCCAAGTCCACCAATCTACAAATCTCAAGTCTACCAATCTACAAATCTCAAGTCTACAGACCTAATATCTATAACTAGTAATCTAGACTAATCCTTAACTTCATAATTCACCATTGACGTTTAGTAATGTCGCAGGTGCTGCAGTGGAAGGATGAAGCGTATACTACGCTCCGAAAAGCCCAGGAGTTATCTTCCCAGGCCCACGTGTCCCTCGACGCCACCCACCACTTCTTGGCCGTGGACTGTGTGGCCAAAACACAGAATGTATTGGGCAAAGTGGCCCTGGTGCACACCAAACAAAAGGAGTGCCAGGCCATTCTTGCCAAGTTGCAGTCCCGCTATTCGGCACTTAGGGATAGTTACAAAAATGACCTAGAAACAAGGCTCCGGCCATCCCTCAAGGAACTCGGCTCTGTGCAGGCCCAGCTAGCGGCCGTGGAGGTGCCTTCTTTTCTCCTTCGGCTGCAGACACACCAGGAAACACAGCACTTGGACGATTTCATCTCCACAGACGAAATCGTGCATCTCCGCAAAAATATCGGGGTATATCAGAAAAACTGTTCTTCGTTTCTAGGGCTTTTAGACTCGGAGTTTGCTGCCCTCAGTTCCAGCTGGCTGGAGCTTCTGAAGGACTACTCGTCGTTTGTCTCTGTACAGGAGATCCCCGTGTATGAGTTGCAACAATTACAGAAATTTCTCCGAGACCTCGATAAGACGGGAAAAAAGGGGCCGCGCAAATACGAGTCCAAGGTCATAAGTTCGGTGGAGAGCATTTTGGACCAGAACGAGGTGTTGAGCCAGGAGTTGGTCAATCTCCTCCAGATGCTCACCAACCACTACGACCAATGCGTCAGTGCCTTGAGCTGGGTTCAGGGCAACCACCTGCAGGAGGGGGACTTGGAGGTTCTTGAAAACGATACGAGGGAACTTTCATCTGTGCTACGAGAAATCACATCCATCCACGATATCTTGCTGAATAACGAGCGAAACTTGGCCCGCACCGTTGAGCCCAGAGGCTATGACCAGATGCTTGAAAAGTGCGACCATATTTCGCAGGCATTGGGGGAGTTTCAGAATAAGACACTCGCCAAAACAACGCTCTTGATGGCCCACTTCTATGCAGTCTACACCCGGTCTTTCCTAAGCCCCGACTCTTCACATGCAGAAGTGACTCCCTTGAGAAGCTTTGCCCAGGTCCTAGACCTGCTTACGGAACACTACCGGCAGTTCTTCAGTGTGTACCAGGTGCAGTACTTGAGTGAGTTGCACTACGAGCAGTACGTGTACCCTCGGAAGTTTCTCAAGCTCATCGACGAGTTCTTCAACGATAAGTTGATGAATTTCGAGGATGCCGAGCGTGAGAGAAGACATGCTTGGTTGCGCAGGTATGGCGAGTACATTCCCAGCTCGTTCCAGCTCCCGGGGGATTCTGAGTATCCTAGTGTGGTGCAGGTTGTGAGCGATGGGTTGGACGATTTGAACTCCAAGGCTGCGGAAGTCAATGAGGCCAAGCTCCTAGACCTCCTCAAAGCCCGTGCCACTGGGTAGCCATGATTATTTATAATTCAGCAAGCATTTACAATTAACTAAAGAAGTGGTATAATATAATTATTGTTATATAAATCTTTGGATGGTGGTCATTTGTGGTCGTGTGCGGCCCATAAGCACCGGCGCGGACTTGAGTTCTCTCAACCTCATATCATCAGACTCATGGCCAAACAGAACCATGGCATTGTGTTCTCTACTGCAGGCACCCAAGGGACCCAGAATACTCAAGAAAATAAGGGCAGTATTTCCATGACTGCATATAACGAGTACTCCGATCTCGAGGACGAAGACGACAGAGAAACTGACACCCATCCTGCCACTTCTACTACATATAGTCTAGGCACATCCCTAAACAATGCCTTCCAGCCCAATTTCTCCATGGAAACTTCTACATCACGAAATATGGGGTCACAAAAAAAGGAACCAAAACCTTCTACAAATTCAGACATGATCAGCCAATATGGAATTGGTGCTAAGTTGCTCATGAACATGGGCTACAAACAAGGCCAGGGACTCGGGCTGAAACAGGACGGAATCGTCAAGCCCATTGAAACAAAGCTACGCCCGCAGGGTTTGGGAGTAGGAGGAATCAATGAGAAGGTCGGTGCAAACCTGAGGACCGTGAAACATGGGGGGAAACAGAGTACAGTGAAAAGTGGTGGTGTGGGAAGAAGCGATGAGACACGTGATCAAGCCGATGACACACGTGACCAAGCCGATGATTCCAGTGATGAAGAACGTGAGCCTATACGGTTCTCCAAACCCACTTATGATCTCTATACACTCATAGAGTCGTTGGAGCTGTTGGGAGTGCATGTTCCCATACATTATAAGCAGTTGTGCGATGATATGAACGGACGACAAGCGGAGGTGGAGAAATCACATACTATTTTGGGCAAGGTGTTATCGGAGTTGAAGCAATTGGAGACCGAGAAAAACGACCTCTTTCTGGAGAAAGTGTACTTGGAGACTGCCATTGCTTCCGAGTCGCACGAGCTCTCTGCACTAGGCCATATTCAAAGCATCTTGGAGAACAATGCACTTTTGGACCCTAGCGATTTATTGGATGTCCTCTCGTCACTTACACAGGAATCCTTCTCCAAAGTTGATGATCTTGATATGATTTTTGTGCTGATCGCTCTGAGCTATGTGAAGCAATATGCTCACAAGGCTAGAACCCTGCATAGTGACCATGAAGTATTGGTGCAAATGGCCAATCTTTTCCGGTCGGTGCTTAAAGAATCATCTGGCTTCCAGCTTAATTACTGGGACTCGATGTTCATGGAAATGCTCGCTGGACTCGAGCTCATGAACCTTGCACTGCAAAAGAATCTCTCAGAACCGCAAAACAATCTCTCAGAACCGCAAAACAATCTCTCAGAACCGCAAAAAAACCTTTCAGAAATCAAGCAAGAAATTGACTGGTGGCTTGCTTCGTCTGTTCTTATAGATGACCAGCTCGTTGGTGAAATTTGCCAGGAACAAATAATTCTCCCGGCCATCCAAAACATCTTTTCTGCATGGAACCCTTTATCTGGATTCGACCACCAGATAGTACAGGCGTTGAAGGATTTTGGTGGCCTGGAGGAGATCCAGGCCTATGTTATAGATATGATGGGCCAGAAATACACGGAGAGTCTTATGAAGGCATGGCAACACGTGGATGAAGAAGGCCTGGAAACATTGCACGTGATCTTGGAGCATCTCGGCCAGATTTGTCTTGAGATTATTGCAGAGCACGACTCTGAGTTGACTAAAACACTTTTGGCCTCCAATTTACACAGTCTCTTGGATTACTGCAATAGTCAACGACCCATTGTTCAAAAACTCATGCTACTATGTCGAATGCGCCATGAGTGTGGGAAACTTATAACAGAAGAGCAATTCTCAGCGATTTTGGAGATCGATATACTCAATCCGTTAGTGGAAGAACTAAAGGAGTTATTGGTCCAAAAAGGCAATATAAAAAAGTGGTTCTGGACTCTACATTCCACTTTCGATAGAGTGGCCCAGGCTACCGGTGAGGGAGAGAGTACATTTCTTTGGTACTGCAACAAGTTCTTATGGATGATTAACGAACACTCACAAGGAAGAAGCCCTCCGGTTGAACTCCCCAGCTACAAAAACCATACCAAAACCAGCCAAGAGTTCCATGACTATATTGTCAATGGAGAAACCACCAGCGACGTCTACTCTGTTCCGGTGCAAGATCTCCTCGTGACGTTCCGGGATGTGGTGCAGAACCTATGCCAAGAGAAGAACATCATGTTCATGGAAAATGGCCAAACAGATGTGCATATGAACACACTCTACAATCTCCAAACACCAAAGGGCCAGCAGTACCAATGTTACATCTCCAATGACGTTTTGTTTGTGGAGACCAATGGAGCATTTACCCCGGTGGATATACAGGACTTCCTAGGGCAATTCAGCTGAAAAGAAAAAAAAACTGAAGAAGAACTGAAAATAGAGTGATCAGAAAGTGATGGAAGATAATATGAGAAATCACTATTGCAATGAATTTGGTTTGGAATGGAATGGTTGTTTAAGCACTGATTTATAGTGCAATGGTCTTGCATATACCAGGCGCACAACATTCATCCAAGACATCAGTCCAACATCACCCACCATCATATCATCCATCTCCACACTACCACATCAACACAAGTCACTTCCAAATTGTAACACACTGTTACTAGGATTTTACTTGACCACCACAATCACTTTACACCATCAACAAATATGAATAGAGGCTTGATGAATAGGGTACTGGGACTCACTCGTCTGGTGCGCATGCTACAGAAATCTAGTACGGTGCCTGTGGTCTCTCGTATGGCATACTCGACCCTCAACGCCAAGAAGCAGCAGATCAATAAGCTCATGCAGAAAATTGGTGACGAAAATAGCCAAGAGTCGCAGAAAACCATGAAGGTGATCCGGACCATTGGTGCTGGTTCCGTTATAGTGGTGCTCTGCTCATTGTTGTGGGCCAGTTCCATGAGTACTCCGGTGAAGGAGACGTATGTGGAAACCCCTGATCTTTCAAAAGATGTGAGAGACCAATAGAAGAAAGAGAGAGTTTAGTAGCTGATAGCTTCGGGAAGAGCTCACGTGATTTTGTTCCATCGTTCTAGTGTCAACGGTAGATGTATATAGTATGAATAGAATGACAGGAGGATGTGCTGAATGATTTTAGGGGTCGTGGGTGTCAGAAATAGATCAGATATAAAAAGTAAATGATGTTCCTGATGGTACCCTCGGAAAGGTCACGTGACATGCAACGGTCAAAAGTACCCCCAGTGTAAAAATCCACACACCGTAGATTGGGGGATCCCAAAAGCAGAATCTCCTCTGAATAGTGGGAAGAATTCAAAATCGTTTTGAAACTAGCAAAATATTTTTTTGGTGGGAGGATGAAACGACCTAAGTCAATAGGTCGGAACTGGATATAAGCCCCGGAATAGCACGATCTTGCATGAGTCACGTGATATCTGTAAAGTGCACCCAAGCACCCATGAACTGAAATATGAATTTTGGTGTATATAATTTTGAAGTAGATCTTTGGATTTTATAGGCATATTTTGGTATTAAAAATATACAGGTCTTTTCATCCCGTGGCTTGCAACAGTAAGGTCTTGTGCATGAGCAATTGCACTGAACTCAGGTAATGTACAAGCAACTCCATCAAAAATGAGAATTTTTCGGTACTTAAAACTGTAAACAGAACTTGACACTTTTTTAAGTATACAGCCCAAATTTTTTTTTATTCGCTGCAATTTTCGATTTTTGGTGTGCTCTTCAATTGTTATCTATACTCAGAAAGCTCTCACTCGCATTATTTTCTTTAACGTAGCACTAGTCTCCCAAACCACGAACTTCATTACCAACACCAACACCAAAAACAAAATACTTGGTCAAACGTAAAAAATACTACTCTACACTACATCGTGCCTAATAAGCTACACTAAAAATTCTACACTACACTATACTCCAATAAACTATACTCTACTACTGTACTACTCTAACTAGCTAGTAGAGTTGCAATCTTACACTACTCCAGACCACTCCAGGCCACCACATACTAATATCTACGAATAACGTCTAAACTTTAGTGAGTTTATTTTTTATAGTATTAGTGGTTTTTTTTGACTAAGGTAAGAGGTCAGAAGAATTTGGGCTTTAAATTTAGTATCTTGTAGTACATTCATAAGTAGCAAGACAATACGCAAGCACAGTTATATAGAGTACACCGTACAGTAGAACAAAACAACAGCCCAAAAAAACATAGCCAATAAAAGAATAAGTAGAACAAAACAATAGAGCAAAATAATAGAACAGAATAATAGAACAGAATAGTAGATAAAATAATTGACTAGATTTTAAGCTATTATACTGACATACAGATAGTGAGATACTGAGGGTGACAGTAGTAGACAGTAGTAGAAAGTAGTAGTCAGTAATATGTATAAAAAAAAAGAGGTCAGCAATTGGTTTAAATACCAGTTTATGGCCAAGTAAGCCATAATTAAGACCGACAGAATTAGCAGCATGACGGAAGTGAGAATTCTTCCTTCTTATGATTCTCAGTCAGCAATCCAGCTTAGTCAGCTCCATGCACACTACCGCACTTTTTCCAGACTCTCCACAAGCATCTCCACGCAACTTCCTTCCTCTTCCACATCCACCCATAATGTTCAGAACTGTGTTCAAGTCGGCCGTTCGCCATGCGTCTTTGCCTAGAGCATACTCCACCCGAGCTGCGCGTCCGCTCTATTCCAGAAACCTCATCCTCGGAGCTTCCTTGGTTGCTTCCTCTCTAGCCTTTTTGCCATTGGCCTGTGTGGACAATGATGCGGACCAGACCAAGGTGGAAAGCGACAAGAAGTCCACCAAGCTTGGGGACCATAAGGGCGAGTCCACGTACAATGTGGAAGACTCCTCCACCAAGCCATCGGAGGTGATTCCAGAGGACCACCCAGATAAGCTGGCCAAGAGAAAGTCTTCTGAGAAGGCAACCGAGGAGGCTTCAAAGAAGGCCGAAAAGGAGTTCTCCAACAAGGAAAACAACAAGGAAAACAACAAAGAAAACAACGACTCATCTGAAAAGAAAAGCACCGAGTCTTCTGAAAACGAAGCTACTTCCGGTGACGACAATGCCGGAGAGCATGAGGGTGAGCAGTCTGCTGCCTATAACCCCGAAACCGGTGAAATCAACTGGGATTGTCCATGTTTGGGAGGCATGGCCCACGGTCCATGTGGTGAAGAGTTCAAGGCTGCTTTCTCCTGTTTCATCTACTCCGAGACCGAGCCCAAGGGAATCGACTGTATCCAGAAGTTCGAAGGCATGAGAACCTGCTTCAGACAGCACCCTGAACACTACAAGGAGGAATTGTACGAGGACGACGATCCTGTTCCATCCACGGATTCTGACAAGCCTCAGGAGTCCGAGCCCAAGGTTTCCGAAAAGGAAGCTCCAAAAGAGTCTGCCACCGAAGACATTTCCAAAGTCGCTTAAATACACTGTAAATAGATCACTAGACTAAGTATACACCCATACTAAAAAAACCTCACACCACACTGTATCCTACACTGTATCCTACATTGTACCACATTCTATGCTGTACCACATTCTATGGTGTTTCTAGCTTGGTATGAAGGACTTAAGTCAAATTAATGCTAGCATGCGCAGGAGGACAGTTTGGGGAACTCGTTGAGATCAATTAAATCCTCCTTCACCAGCTGGCCTTCCGGGTTGCGAGAGGTGCTCAGAAACGCGGCCCGTCGAAAAATGGCCTCCACAGAAGCCCAGTCCTTTGCAGAAGCCTCCAAGAGATCGTGGTTCCAGTCCACATGACCGTCCATGGGCGCTGCCTGCAGGTTTGTTCTCCGGCAGAGGATATTGCGCACCTCTGCTAATTCCACGCTTCGTTCGGAGGTCTTATCCAGTTTATTGCCCACAATCACTATGGCAGGCGCCGTGACTTTGCAGTGGGCCATGAACCGTGAAAACCACTCTCGTACACTTAGAAGCGACTCGTAGTTGGTAATATCGTACACAAACACCGCCACATCCGCACCTCGGTAGAAGGCCTGCGAGATGGAGTTGAAGCGCTCCTGCCCTGCGGTATCCCATACTTGAAGACACACTTTTCGGGCCGCACCTGGATTTAGTTTCTGGCTATCCTTGTCTTTACAAGGAAAAGCACCCTTTGGTGTTTCTGCAGAATCCACACTTTTTGTTGTTTTGTCTGCTCTAATTTCTGAATGCTCTCTAATCCCTCTAAATTCCAATTCATGTTCTAATTCTGAATGCTCTCTATATTGTGAATCTCCATGTTCTAATTCAACTCCATGTTCTAATTCCTTGCCTAGTTCCGGATCCAGTTCAGGATTCAGGTCCCGTTCTAAACCCGATGTCAATCTCGATATCCCTTCTTCTCTAAATTCTTCGGCAGGCTCACCCCCCAGCTCAGGAATCCAGAGCGTGGTGGTCAAGTAATCTGCGCCTATGGTGGCTTTGTAGGCCCCCGAAAACATATGGTGCACGAGCTGCGATCGTAGACAAGTCTTGCCCACGCCCAGATCACCGAGAAGCACGACCTTGAGCGTAGGCGTCTGCGGGTCCGGAGATGCAGAGCCTGGAGATATGGCGGATTTGGCCGGTGGTTGGGCCATGGCAGACGAGTAACCGGAGTCGCACTCGTATGGTGCGGCTGGCCTGGCCTGGCACCAGGCAGCACCAGGCAGCACTAGACAGCACTAGGCAGGCACTACACAAGATTACTCAGTCCCACCAGCGAACCAGAACCACAAGTAAAAAAGACTAAAGAATGAAAATAGTAATTAGGGATCAGTTTATAGAAGATATAGATATAATTGGAATTTACCGAATTTAAACCTTAGTTTTTTTTTTATAGCTGATTGCATTGATGGTTGATTGACATGGGAGGCTTGGACACACGTCACCAGCACCGTGACCAGGCTAGACATGCGCGGACACAGACTACACCTCACACTCCTCCCTCTACAAGCCCTCTACAAGCATGAAGGTATATTACATTGGCATTTTCAAGGTGGGCGAAAAGGCCGTGGAGTTGTCGTCGGCAAGCGACCTCCTGCAGTTCTCCTTTTTCGAGCGTAGCTCCGTGGCCCAGTTCATGACCTTCTTCTCAGAAACCGTCTCCCAAAGAACCCCTGCGGGCCAGAGGCAATCCATAGAGGAAGGCAACTACGTGGGTCACACTTACACGAGGTCCGAGGGTTTGTCGTGTGTTTTGATCACCGATAAGGAGTACCCTGTTCGGCCTGCTTACACCTTAATCAATAAGATTTTGGAGGAGTACTTGTCTCTTCACCCGGCCAGCCAGTGGTCCAACGTATCCGCCACAAACAGCACGTTGGCCTTTGACAAGTTGGATGTGTACTTGAAGAAATACCAGGACCCCAGCCAGGCTGATTCCATCATGAAGGTGCAGCAAGAGTTGGATGAAACCAAGATTGTCTTGCACAAGACCATCGAGAGTATTTTGCAGAGAGGTGAGAAGTTGGACTCTTTGGTCGACAAATCCGAGGCTTTGTCGTCGTCATCACGGATGTTCTACAAGCAAGCCAAGAAGACCAACTCATGTTGCACGATTGTTTAACTTGCTCACAATAATCCCAATAGTCTAACTCTTGCTCACGAGGGTCTAACTCGTGCTAGAGCCTAAGTTACTGTTGCTCAACGAAGCTTTAATAATGCGTGGGAGTTTTCGTGCATGCGTGAACTTTCCAGCCACTCCCAAGCCATCCTGCTAGTACCATGAACTAGAAATGCTTACGTCAATATTATACTATAACTGTAATACCAACACTAGAACAAACGTGTAGAGCATATACTACTAAAGATCACACTGAGGTGGTTGATTCTTTATGAGAACATTAGATCTATGTGAATAAGACGTCTATAGTTCCAAAGCGTCTCTTGGGGTCTATTATTTCGGGTCGTTAGCGTCGGGATATGTCAAATATCCAGCGCACTGCAGAAGTCAAAAACGTCTACGCTTTCGATAACTTGACAGCTTCAAACGCCTTGAGAAGCTTGCGCCGTGCTCCCAAAGCCTTGACTCCGCGTGCCTCCAAGTCTTCATCCGATAACTCCACCAACTCCCCCCAGTAAATGTCCTTTAGGCAGTCGGTGTACTTGTGCAAGCGGAGCAACTTCAACCACGCAGGAATGTTGGCCAACAACTCGGGGCTGGAGATCTCCGAGGGCATGGACGAGTTCCCGTTGGCCATGGACGACAAAGGCGTGGATGGGCCCGACATCTTGCCGTTCGGGGAAACCACGTCTTTTCCTCCCATGGCCGTGGTGGAGTACTTGGGGCCTGCTGGCACCAGAGACGAGTTGCCTTGTCTGTTGAGAGACTCCTCGTAGGCCACAGCACTGTGCACGCGGTTGTTGGAGTTCAGGGCCTGGATGTTTTGTTGCGGGTGGTGAGCAACGTGGTTGTTTTTGCGGGAGTCCAAAGCCACCCGAGAGTTGATGGTTGCTAGAGCTCCCAACTTGTTGGTGGCCAAGATGTCAATGTTGTCTCCGCCTGCATACGAGAGCGGCAGGTTAGAGGCTGCTGCCAACTGTAAGAAGTTGGTTTTCTCGTACAAGTGGGACGTAGGAGAACGACGGTCGGACGCCGTGTTTTGGGCCTGCGTTTGGGGCTGGAACCGATTGTTCAACGTGGGGTCGGCCAGCTTGGGACGCTGCACCTTGGACTCAAACAAATGCGAACGGAAGTTGTTGGTCTTGGGCTTGGGTTGTACCAACCCCGAGTGTTGCGATCCCTGCCGCATGGACTCGTCTATGGACAAGGAGTCCATGTCGTTGACAAAATCCGAGGGGTAGATAAAGTTCTTGGTGTACTGCAGAGAGTGCAAGCCTTGGTTCAATGAGCCTTGCATGGTGCCATTGTTCCCGTTTTGAAGTGTCAAGTGGCTCTGCAATTTGGACTTCATCGTGAGCAAGATGTCGAAAGGCAAGTGGTTGCACCAGTAGTCAAGCATGGAGATGGTTTCCTGGGGGCTCAAGTTCTCGATCCAGTTGGTGAACAGAATAATGTCCAGGTAGAAGTTGGACGATGGCTTGGAGCGAGGAGGCAACGTTTGGTTTTGCTGACGCTGCAACAACGAAGGAAACTCATTCACCGACTGCGGACGGTTGGGGAGCGAGTTCAAAGGTGCAACGAGCCCGGTGTTCTGGCTGCCCAATAAAGAATGCGTCGATGGGGACATGGCTCTGTCCCTAGCCAACGAGTCCTGGATAATCCCACCTCCCAAGCCCAGGTTCATCTGAAGCCCATAGTTGACGGAGTTGGGAGTGGCCATGGTCCTCTGGTTGCCCGAGAGAACCCGGCCTTGCAGCCCCGACAGCACACTATCGTCGGGAGTGTTGGAGTAGCTCAAGTCCAAGTCCAAGTCTGCTTTCAAGGCCTCGAACTCCTGCTGCAAGTTGTAACCAACACTCTGGTTGCGCTCAGATTGGTAGTTTTGCGGCTGGTTCTCGTTGACCTTCTGCTGGAAGCTACGGAGGTCTCCTTCGCCGGGCGTTGGAGACAACATGATAGGCCGGTCCAGGTATGCCTTGTAGTCGGAAAACTCGTTTGCCATGGTGAACGAAAGCAGGCAAAAAAGTTGCAGGGGCCTAGATCGACGTTTCTAGTGCCTTTTCAAGGGGTTTTTGCTCGTCCTGGTGGGTTCACTTTGCCTGAAGTGAAGAGCCGTAGAGGAGGAGGAGAAAAAACGACGGGGGTGGCTCGAAATTTCTCTAGACACTAGAGAAAAAAAGGCTCTTTCAGCGTAGGTGGTCTCTGGTGTACACAGACGGGCCGACGCAGTAGCTGGTGCTGATTTAGTTCCCTGGATGGATCAGGAAAAGAATGGGAGTTGGAGCAGAAGAGATTCGCAGTCTCATCGAGTTCTTACTGGGCACGTGACCGGAATCATGAGATCTGGGTGCACGTGACTTGCGACTGCGCAGTTTGCTGGCCTGTGACTGTCTACAGTACTCAACACTTAGCAATCTAATAATTAATTAAAAAACACTAGGAATCTAGTAATTAATTAAAAAACACTTAGCAATCTAATAATTTATTAAAAAAGGTACTATGGTACTAGTGGTAGTACGTAATTATGCTGTAGTGAATGCAAATCTATAAGTCTATTGTTGCTATGATGATGAATCTGCTCTTGCCAACCAATACCGTTTGTTCTCCAGCACGATCTCTGCAGTATATTGCAACTGGGGAAACTGCTCGGCGATGGTGTTGAACAAGCCCTCTGCAAACGTCTGGATGAAAAAAATCTGGCCCTTGTAAATGTTGGGCGAGCTCTCCAATATATCCTTTAACTCCATGGGCAACTTCTGGTACGACGCGTCGATGTCGAAAGTGCTGTTTTTGCCGAGGATGTCTTCTAGAATCTCCACCTCTTCGAACTCTCTGGACAATAACAGCGCCCACTGTGCTGACACGCGGAGCGGCCGCGTCACGTTGGAAATGTCTGCACACTTTATGAGCACCGAGCAGATCAAGTGCACTTGCTCGAGCAGCTCTTGAGGGTTGGTGCCAAGCGGGAACTCCTTGAGCTTGTTGATGTACTCAAAGTGCTCGGCCATGTCGGTGGCCAAGATACTCGTGTTGATGAGACTCTTGAGATTGCCTTTGTTGCAGATTTTGGTGTGGAGGAGGCTGGGCCAGTTGACACTCAAGATCTTGTTGGTGAAGATGGTAGCATGGAACAGCTCGAGCACCGACCGCCCGCCGTATATCTGCGATGTGGGTGAAGAGTGTTTGATCATGAATGCATTAGTAACTCCAGGATGGCCCACATCGTGGCCCAAGGCTGATATCAACAAGCCCAAGCTTTGGATGGGGCTGAGGAGCGCTTGTTTTTCTTGCTGAGCGGTTTCTTTGGAGCTTTCACATGCCACCAACTCTACACACGGCACCAACTCTCGTTTGCCATGGACAGTCAGGAGCTCGCAGGCCCGTGGATCACTTTCCAACTGCTCAAATTCAGGCAAACACCCGAGTTTGACGAGGAAGTGGAAACATGCTTGCGTCACGTCGGCCGCGTGGCGGAAATTGTGGAAAGGGTTGCCGTTTTTGTAGATATCTCTGGTCATAAAGATCATACCGAGGAGTTCGTTGGGCAGAAGAAGCTGCACATCACATGGAGAGTCCAAAGACTTGATGTAATTGATGGCGTACCCTAGAATAAGGTACATGCAATATAGCAAGTCGTCGTTGGACAATTCATGGGACGGAAACGCCCAGTGGCCTACGCAATGGCATAGTTTCAGGAAGCTAGCTTGCGTGGAGGGTTCTAGCAAAGAAACAAAGTCTATGCGGCGCATAATCACGTCCTTCAAATGGATCACGTCCTTTTCCGTGGCATGCGACATGCTGGCCTGATGGTAGAGCATGAACGACATGGACGTGACAATGTCGGAGATCTGCACCTGGACCTTGGTCAAGATGGAGTTGTGGTCGGCGTAGAAGTCATTGATGTTGATCCCCGTGCCGGTCCACGTGGCTACCCTGGAGATCCTGTACTTGAGGAGATGGTTGATCTTGTGGATGGCAGCGTTGAGCTCCACAATGGCATCCTCATTCTTCAAGTCATCAAATGAGATCACAATCAAGTTCATGTGGCCAAAGAAGTAGCGAAGAAGGAGCATTTTCTCCGAGTAGCTCAAGTAGTCGAGCTCAGAAAGCGCCTTATTCTCTGCCGGCACCGCCTGTTCTAGAACCACCACGGTGGCTACATCCACATCTTGCTCCTGGTTTGCTTTTTTGAAGAAGACCTTGAGGAGAGGCGCCAACGACGTCAAATGGCGGGGAGCCCGGGCGTCGATCGGATATAGTGACTCATACGAGTTTTTGGGAGACACATAGAAGACCTGGGCCATAGTGAGCTGTAAATTTATGAGTCTTGGGGATAGGACGGGTCCAAGAGTCTTGGAAATGGAATGGATCCAGGATAAGTGGCTTCCAGGCAGTCGTCAGAGGTTGACGTCTAGATCGGGGAAGTTTCAAAGGAGTTTCAGAAGCGTTTTAAAGGAGTTTCAGAAGCGTTTTAAAGGAGTTTCAGAAGCGTTTTAAAGGAGTTTCAGAAGCGTTTTAAAGGAGTTTCAGAAGCGTTTTAAAGGAGTTTCAGAAACGTTTCAGGAAAGTTTCAGAGCCGTTTCAAGTGTTCAGGTCTGTCGGAAGATTTAGTTGTTTGCTTTGGTTTGCTTAAATTCAACTCTGCTACTTGGTCCTTAGCTTCGGATGAGCAGTGATTCAGGAGTCGGTGCAGAGGACAGAGACCGCTGGCGCCACGTCGAACAGCGGACACTACGATGGGGGCGCAGGGTGCAGGAGGGAGATTATAGCCCGGGACAAGGAGCGCAGATCCAGCAACAGAGCAAGGGGACAGGGGAGGATGGCCTAAAGAAAAAGTGGTTGTGGATGTAGAAGTGCGTAGCGAGCAAAAGCGCAATTATAGAAACATGCGCCTGCACACAAAACGCCGGCCTGCGCGCCCGTGCATTGTTCATTTCGGCCGCGAGTGAAGCTTCCCGTTGTATGGGCCGGCCCAGGCTGTGTACTTCCTTCCTTCCTTCCTCGCTGTACTGGCCCCACCACCACAACTTACTAATACTCCACTCCACACTCCACACTCAGTAACTACACAGTCATACTGTGACTATGTTAATCCACAGTAACTACAAGCAGTAAGTAGTGATCAATTAATAAGAGAAACAATAACAGCGTCATGGTAACTATAACTATAGTAGCATAGTCAGGTGACCAATTCTGATCTTCATGTTGGTGTTGGTTTTTGTGGTGGTGTTAACTTGGGGTTGTGTTGAGCTGGGGTGTTGTTTTTGGTGGTGGAGTAGAGTGAGGTTTTTAGAGTGAGGTTTTTGGAGTGAGGTTTTTGGTGCGGTGGTTTTGGTGGTGACCAGGCCTGTTGTCAGTGGTCGCAGCCAGTGGAGGGTGGGCTGCGTGTGTGGTTCGGCCGAAAAGCTCGTCTGGTGCCATTGCTGCACTCTGTCTTCACATCACCTGCACAAGTGAAGTTCCCTTTCAGGGTCCTATTGTTATGTCAACCGTGTTCAGTCAATAGTCCGTAAGGCATTAGAGTGAGTAGGACAGTAGTCCATAAGACAGTAGAGTCAGTAAGACAGTAGTCAGTAAGACAG
Organism: [Candida] ipomoeae; assembly: GCA_002370145.1. Lineage (NCBI taxonomy): Eukaryota > Fungi > Ascomycota > Pichiomycetes > Serinales > Metschnikowiaceae > Metschnikowia > [Candida] ipomoeae. The sequence goes on along the minus strand of NKZK01000568.1, from coordinate 71,024 downwards.
TAGTCAGTAGAACAGTTGAGTCAGTAAGACAATAGAGTCAATAAGACAGTAGTAGAGTCAGTAAGACAGTAGGACACTTGGACATTTGGACATTTGAACAGTAGTGGGAGTAAACACGGTACTGTCAGTGGTTAAAAATAACAGTAACAGCAAATAAGTGGAAATTATCAGTTGATAATCTCTATCTTCCAGTGATTATTGTCCACTTGTATCCATTCCCATTGTTATATACCCATTCTTCCTCAATGTGAGCACACTATTATCCACTGACAATGTAAGTGTCAATGCAAGAAATGAACAAACGATCAATGTATTGATCAGACTGAATGGAAAAGCCATTGTGAATGTCCGCCAAGTCATGCCGTATTCCGCAATTTATCCGCATTGTCCATTGTGTTTGGCAATTGTTCCATAATTATTTGTTTCATCCGTCTAAAGCCGTGCAGGGTCTGGTCTTTTTATAGCATCAATGTTTCCTCTTTGATAATCAAACTCCCAAATGCAGGTGGATCTAGGCCTAGCCCAATGCCCAATACAATACCGTGCCCATTAGCGACTGTCACCGTATTAGCTGCTGTCACGTGCCATGAGAGTATATGCCACCAATGCCATGGCCATGCACGTGCCCGCTATGATCAAGTACCACATGCGTTGTTGGTGGTGCACCCAGTCGTACTCTTCGAACTGCCTGCACACATGGTCAAGAATGGCCAACTTGTCTTCCATGGACCCCAGTAAAACTCCCTTGCAGCCATGGATGCGTTCCCGGGCCGCATTAACCCGTCCCGCCAACTCCTCCAACGTGTGCCGTAGCACCTGCACCTGGTCCATACTGGCTTCCAACTTGGTCCGGTACTTTCCCTTGGCTACCACTACACTGTGCATCAACTGCTGGTGGATTTCGTCCACCTTGGCGGTTTCCTGCTGGATATACTTTTCCACCTGCCCCAACTCACTTTCGCTGGTGTTGGGCTCGGTGTGTAGGCCGTGGCTCCGCCCTGAAGCCCGGATGGCCTCGTCTAGAGCCGTGTCCACCTGCAGAAGCGTAGTGCTGCTGCCACCACGGTCTAGATTGATGAGTTTTTCCGCCGTATTCTCGGAAAAACCTACGTTCCGATCGTTCCAGACGTACTGGAGTTTGCCATGGGCGATTTTCTCGTCGATGGGTTCCTGCAGATGGGCTCTTTCGGAGTCGTCGTCTCTGAAGTCCAGTTCGTTCAACTGGGTGAAGGATCCATTGGGTCGTAAACTCACCTGACCGAGCGACCCGGATATATCCGTATAACTGCGCTGCTTGCTCTTGGCCTCTTTCTTGTAGAACTCCTCCACGAGACTCTTCTTGATGGTCTTGTCTGCAGATCCATCGAAGCTCTGGTTCCGGGACCGGGCCGATTGCGGAGTTGGCACGGGCGAATACGACTTGCGGAGCTTGGGACTGGCTAAGAGCCCGGGCGCTAGAAACGCTGAGCTGGTCCCACAGTTGCTCATGTAGTTACCCCAGAACGTGCGATGTGTGTAGATAATGCGCACTCAAGGCAGGCCCTAACATAACCACCACCAAATATAAATACAAAGGGAATAGAAAACCTAAATCAAAGATAAAAAATTACTGTTAAATGCGGGAATTTCGGAAAGAATAAATTATTGAATGAAATTGAGAACACAATGGAAGCACTTTGATTTAAATTAAAGGATACTGTAATTTATTTTAAGCCCCAATTTGACTTCAAACTAAGAAACCTAAAAGACCGATTGATCCCATTGCGCAAAGCACTCCTATTTCACCAAAAATATAATTTAGATTGTTATTTTCATAAATCTAGATCTAATAAATATGGTGATGTTTTGAGACTAAGACTAAGACTAACCAAGACTAGGAATGGAGTTACCTCACTGAAAGAGAGTAATTTATTGAGTATACTACTACTACTCTACTTACTACAGTACTACAGTACAACAAAACTACTACAGTACTATTACAGTACTACTACACTAGTACTACACTGTTAGATCCACGATAGGCAGGGCCCTGCCTATAGAGGATTCATGAAGCCTACTCTGTCCGATCCTAACAATGGTCATTGCAAACGCCGTGTCAATATTCCGGAACAATCCTCACTATTGTTCTGATAGAGAGTTTTTCGAATGCCACGTTTCTCTCAAAGTTATATAATCCGCTCCGGTTCCTCTCTTTGAGGAACCATCAACGAGCATAGTATTGGTAAGGCATAAATGTATCAAAGAACATAACATACACTACTACAATAATATTAATACACTACTATGAGCATTCACATGAAATTTATCCAAGGCCAACTTCTGATTTTATTGATAGGTGACCAATAAGGATGAGACTCCCTCCATATACCGTCTAAACTAATGGTATTGGGAATAAACTGAGTGGTCTTTTGTCTTTTTTTCTGTAGCTTTGAGGTATTGGATCCATATTTATTTCCAGCTCCAGCTCCAGTTCACGGAATGTGGATTATATTTTTTATGGTTATAGAGCGAATCCATGCTTAATACCGGAGTCACCAAGAAAAGCCACCTTTCACCAGTAGACAAACCAACACTTGGTGATTCTTGATAACTTAACGAATCGCAGCAAAAATGGCTTGAAGCTGGAAATGATTCATTCAAATTTCTGATGTTAGAGTTATTATGAGACCTGAGGCTTTAGTCTGTATCCGCAAAGGTTATAAGCTTCTAACGGGCTTCTCAATGAAGCGGATCTTTCCAGGAACGATGACCTAACGATGAATGAGTATTTTCAACGGCTACTTATTAGTAAGAACTCACCCGATCAGTGTTATGGAGGTTCTTAGTTAATGAATCATATCTGTATTAGACTATAACTATCTAAGGTTAACTAGTGGAGTTCTTAGCCTTTCATAATTGGGCTCATGCCCTCTTTATATACATTTGGTGCTATTTGGGATAGCAACCTAGAAGTGGGATGATATGTAGAGACCCTTATCATAATGGCTAAATTCATTCGGAGAATGTTCCTGAGGTGCACTGCTACGTCATTGGAATCTTGTACTCAGTCGAGTAGATTCCATGTCTAACATCTGATAAGCCTTGGATGTTAGGATAGAGATCTACCATGGTTTCAACTGGTAAATGGGAATAAGGGTTCGATTCCGGAGGGAAGCCCGAGAAAGGACTACCACTTCCAACTATGACTACTCACCCACTCACTCACCAGTATCACACTATACTCTTTCACTACTCTTTCACTACTCACCCACTCTCAATTTCTGTACTCTTTCACTACCCATTCAACTATCTGTGGGATTACCTATATAGAGAAATATACACTCTTAATTGGCTTCAACTTTATATGGGAATCGTAATAGTTATTGATATGCACTAAGGCCTATCATGCGTCACCCTTAAAACTACACTATAGCACTATACACTAGTGTAGGTCTCACTCGTAAGAACCTAACTCTAGACTAACGACAAAAGTCTATGATCAGAGATTCTATAATGAGGATAGAGAATAAATGCACTATACCGTTTTCATAGTAGACTATCCACTATGTTAGTCATACTAGTTTATAGTTAAGATGGTCTGACTGGGTTGCAGTCGAAGATGCGCAATTGGCTGCTCGTGTCTGCAGGACAAGAGAACAAGATCAATAGTGGATTCCATCAATTGGCGTATTGCCAAGGGATTCATACAATGGAGTCACTTAAGCAGCGACTCGATTAGTTAATAATGTATTAATGTGTTATTGTCCCCAAGCCCACCCTCGCTTGGCTTCTTACCTTCTCCTGGTAATAATTGGTAATAGTGTACTGGTGTGCTTTCAAGGCTAGGCAAGAATGATAATTGATGACTGGATGTTGTAAAGTTCTTTCAGTAGAGACAAGCACTGATCAAAAATGCGCCTGGGGCATCATTAAATCACAGTGCCATGGGAGGAGAATCGCTTAAGAAGCCAAGCTACCAACAAGTAACAGCTCGATCGAGTGCGACCGAGTAATAATTGTAATCGAGTAATGTTCGATGGACTAATCAATAGTCCCCAATCGAGTCATGTCTGATGGACTAATCAATAGCCCATCAAGACAAAACTACTTAAAGTCAAATTCCACGAGCCAGTTGTTCTCCTGGATCCGTGAATCCGTCAACCTCAAGTACTTGGACATGGCATCGACCCTCTTTCGGAGCTTTGACGCATCGAGGTTGGACTTTTGCTTTATGGCCTTCGTGTTGTATCTGGGCAGGACCTGTGCCCGTGATTGAAAAGACTTGTATCCGCTTATATCAGACATAAGCCGCTCTCTTTCAGCCAAGGCCTCCATGACCGTTTTTGTTGACAAGTGCACCTTGTCGGAGACGGTGTTGGTGACGGAGTCTCCTATGGCCAAGAAGTCCTTGATGTTGTCGTAATACGAAGGATACGTGACAGTGTTTTCCATGTTTTCTTTGTTGATGGCCACATTCAATCGGAGCAACCGGCCCGAGGTAGAATCGTAGCCCTTTAGGAGCGAGTACACTTCGGTCGTGGTCTCTTCGTCTTCCTCCACCAACATTTCTTGCTCTATTCTGCTTGAAAATCGCAGGAGCTGGATCGCAAGGTCTGCCTTTAATCTAAGCGCCTCTGCCAACTTCATAATCAAGTGAGTTATTAATAGTCAATCAGTTAAAAGTTAATTAATAGTCAATTAATGGTCAATAATAACTAGTTAGTAGTCAATCAATAGTCAATCAAGTCACTCAATAATTAATAGCCACTCAATCAATGAATAGCCACTCAAATGTTCTTGTTTGTGTTTCTGTCTTTTGTGTTTGTATTCAAAAGATGAAACAGTGAAAGTGATGAAGAATGAAATATTTTGGAAGGGGGAATGGCTGGGTATTTATAGTCAGAGGGGACGCTCCTCGTGTTTCATGAGGCGGGGTAATTCTGCAGAATGCATGCACCTCCCCACCAATAGCAATAGCAATATCCACTAATTAGTCATAAGGAGTATCCTAACCATAGTGAATCACCTAACCATAAGAGTCATAGCAAGTGACTAATCGAGATTCATTCCGAGTCATTCTGAGTCATTGAATTCAGATGAGTCATGGATATACTGTTATACTACTGAGATATGCGTATACGCAGTTATAAGGTGAGATGCGTTTACACATACACCCCTACCCATGATTAAGTCTACAGTCACTATAAGTATCTTAGAGACTGAGACCAGGAATAAGAGAGTAGACACTAAAAGGGTATATAGAGTATAGGGACTAGGAGTGTAGAGTCTCTTGAGACCAGGGGAAGGTTTATTGCTAGGTCTTGCTGATCTGAAATGGCTGCAAATTCTCCTACTGACTTAGGCATGTAGATCCATAGATCCACCAACACACACTCACTCCAATATTACCACAGCAAATAATTCCATTGACTTTTATATTTGTATTTGTATTTTTATTTGTGTTTTTGTCTTCATGACATTCATGCTTATTCACATTTTTTTTTTGAATTAGTTGTTCACATTTTTGAATTTCCATTATTGGTTGATTTTTGGCTAATTGGCCGAACCACGGCCTCCGGCTCCAGAGGTAATGAGACTCATGGTCTCGTCACTCAAGTCCACATCCACCAAAGCCTTACCCTGGCCTGTTGGTTTGGGCAAAAAGCCGATCTTCACCAAGTAGCTGATGTAGATTCCCATCACATCTTCCACCACACCCTTGCCTTTGCTGACGTCCTGGTGAGAGAGCACAATATCGTCTTGCAAGGCACGCACAGCATTCTCGTCGTCCAACTCGGGGGCCTTGGTATCCTGGGGCAAGTTATCAAGAACAAAGTGTAACAATGGGAATAATGCTGAGCTCTTGGCTTCCTCCACCACATACTTCTCGAGAGATGTTTTCCACACTGGGTAATCCTCGCGTTGCAACTCGTAGCCATATGTCTTTAAGCTTCCCACAAACTCGGTGTAGTTGATTCTTGGATGGCCGGTCACGTGGGCCACCGACAAGTACTCCTTCTGGGGAGGATGGAGGGTCGTGGCCACCACCACCCGGGCCACGTGATCCACCGGCACCATGTTGATTGTATTGGTGATGTCGGGGTACTGGCCCAACTCGGCACATCCCTTCAAGAACCTCAACAAGAAGTCATCGGTATTAGAAGCTCCAGTCTTGGAGTATCCTGTGACGTATCCTGGTCTGGTTATGCATCCTTTCAACCCCCTTTCCCCGGCTTTTCTGATGATGTACTCCGCTGCCCACTTGGATTGGCCATACCCAGTACCCAAACCAGTGGATGAGCCCATCAAATCGTCGCTTTCGGCAATACCAGCCAATCCCTTTGCTGTGAACTCGTCCGATGCATTGAAGTAGTATTCGGTATCGAGCGTAGACGTCGACGATACAAATGAAAAGTACTTGGGCTTGCCGGTAGAGCACAAGTTCATCACATTGATGGTACCGATGACATTGGCATCTCTCAACGTGGCATATGGGTATACCCAGTGCACCATGGCTCCGTTGTGGATGATCACGTCCACGGAGTTGGCCAATTGGTCCCATGCAGAAGAGTCCATTCCAAACTGGGGTTTGGACAAGTCTCCCAACACGATCTCAATGTTCTTGACCCAATCTTCGTTCCAGATGCCATACGTCTTTCCAGCCTTTCTGATTCTTTCAAGTCCAGCTTCTTTGGAGCTAGCTCTGGCATGGGCATAGATCTTGAACTTGCACTCAGGACGAGAAGTCAAGAGGTCCTTCACAATGAAAGACCCAAGGAACCCAGTGACTCCTGTCACGAACACATTGATTGTTTTGGAAAAGTCCAAGCCCTCCAACGAAGGGTACGACTCTTTCAATGCAGAAACACTCAACTCTTTGGCATCGTCGTAATACGACTTCTCATGCTCCACTGGTTCCACTGCAGTAGTCTCTGAACCATTGGCCAACTCAGCAAAGTCACCACTGATCACACGGCTCACTTCTTGAGCAAATGCCTCCAAGGTAGGGTTCTTGAAAATCACCCCCAATGGGATCTCCACATTCAATCTCTTTCTCAACTCGAAAATCATGCTGGTGCCCAAAATGGAGTGACCTCCCAAGTCAAAGAACGAGTCGTCCTTGGAAATAGATGGTGGCTTATTGGGCAACACGTCGTACCACAAGTCACGGATCTGCGTCTCTAATTGCGTAAGGTTCTGGTCTTCAGGATTGGCTCCAGACTTGGCCAACGTCAACTTGGCCACGGCCTCCAACTGGACGGTATCTGGGAATGGCAACTTGGGCTTGTCAACTTTTCCATTTGGATTGAGAGGCAACGACACCAAAGGAACTATGATGGTGGGGATCGCATACGATGCCAACCTCTTCTTCAAGTACTTCTTGATGTCCTTGATCAAAGGACCATAAGCAGCCAAGCCATGAACCACTGGGTCACTTTGTTCCTCCACATCGTCCTTGAGATTGTTCAACTCTGCACACTGTTTGGGCACAATATAGGAGATCAAGACCTGCTCTTCGGATTTGTCTCTTCTCACAAGGGTACAGTTTTCTCTGACCAAAGGATGCTGCGATAAATGGGTATCGATTTCCCCTAACTCGATTCTGAACCCTCTGATTTTCACCTGGTCATCTGCTCTTCCACAACACTCGACATTTCCATCGGGCAAGTACCGGCCCAAGTCTCCAGTTCTATAGAGCCTGTCCCTAGGTCCAAACCATGCAGCTTCTCTCCATGCGGCTTGCTCTGGAGTCTTGTTTTTCTCATCCTGCTCAATCCAAACGGCTGGGTCCACATACCAGTTGGTCACGAACTTTTGCTTGTTCAAGTCGGGCAAGCCTCTGTAGCCCTCGGATAAACCAGCAGCTCTCACGTAGATCTCTCCGATTTCTCCAACTCCACAGGTCTGCGAGGTGTCGTTCCGGTTGACCACCAATAACTGCACGTTGTGCATTCCGGTACCTGCAGGCATCACGTCCTTCAAATTCTTCAAATAGCTGGAGTTGGCACTTCTGCTCTCGATTTCAAAGTACGACACAGCTCTTTGCGTTTCTGTGGTGCCGTACATGTTGACAATGTACACGTTTTCTGCCAATGTCTGCAAGCGAAGACAGTCTCTCTTGGTCAAGATATCACCCACAAAGAACGCATGGTGCAAGGCAGGGAATGGAGTAGAGGCTTGAGCACTCAACAACTGGCCCATGGCAGGAGTCAAGTGGGTCACGGTAGCACCGTATTCGGCCATCCAGTCGGCCAATTTGCCCGGGGTTCCAATATCGTCGGCCGTAGGAACCAATAACTGAGCTCCAAGGAACAACGGCGTGAACATATCTCTCTGGATAGGATCATGGGCGATTCCTGACAACATGGTGAACTTATCGTTGGCCGATAAGCCAAAACGCTTGGCCATCCAGGGGAAGTAGTAAGCCAACGAGAAGTGGCGGCCCAAAACACCCTTGGGAATACCCTCGGACCCCGAAGTGAACGAAAGCGTAGGATTATTATCAGGACCCACAACTACTCCAGTGGGTGTATCTTTATAGGACTGGTAAGTTTCCAAGCAATCGGAGTCCGAGCCCAAAGAACCACCCACTAAAGACCCATCCGCATTGATCCCTAATTGTGGAATCTTGGAAATAACATTCAACTCATTGTCAATGTAGTCCTCCACCAACTTATCCAAAACACCCGCCTTTTCAATGCCTATCAAACCCAGAGGCTTGGCCACCGAAAGGTAGATGTTTTGCCTGGCAGGAGGGTATGCAGGGTCAATGACAGAAAAGGTAGCACCAGCCTTTAACACACCCATCACTGCCACCATCAAGTCCACACCTCTGTAGGCATAGATCATGACAATGTCGCCCTTCTTAATGCCCGTTTCCTTCAAGTAGTTGCCCACGATGTTGGAGGCCTGGTTGATCTGCTTATAGGAGAATGTCCGGGTGTGCAGGCTGGGGTCCTGGAACGACTTGGTCTCCACCACACACGTACGGTCGGGAAACTGCAAGGCATTGTCCATGAAAATGTCCTGGATGGCACCGCGGAAGCCCGACCAGTCCAAGTCCACCGTAGGGTCAGGCAAGGAGGCCTTTTGCGAATCGATAACCAAAGGGATCTTGGTGATTTGGATCTCAGGCTCACGTTCAGCTATAGCACAGAACTGAGCAAACTGGTCCAGGAAAATGTCCATTCTCTCGCTCTTATATAGCAAGGAATTGTAGTAGATGGAGAAATGGCCGTTTTCGCCCTGGAAAATGGCCATGTCCCGTACAGAGCCCTCTACGGAGGTCTCCAACTTCTGCGAGGCTCGGGAATGCTGGTAAGAAAGCTTGAACAAGGCCGGAAGCGAGTCCAAGTGCTTCTCCTTTTGAATGGCCACAGCTACATCGTTCAAGCTATGGTACTGCACCTTTGCCAGGTTAGCAGTATATTCCAGAGTTACAGCAGCCTTCAACAGAGCAAAGGACATTTGGGCATCCACCGTGAGGCGCACCACAAACGGTTCGCCCGAAGCATGCGCATCCGTAGCAACAATAATATCATCATCCCCAGACAAGCGATACACCAAAGCAGCAAAAGCAGCCAAGCCCGAAATAAAACTGGGGGCCTGGGGCACACTGAAAGCCTTAGTACCTTCAACCGACCGATTGTTCAATGGCTTCAAGAAATCATGCGGCAAAACCGATAACGTCGGATTGTCCAAATACTTGAGCCAGAAATCCATCTTTTTTTTTTTTTGTTGGTAGAAAGTAGTAGGTAGAGAAAGCGACGGCGGTGGGAAAGGGTGGAGTTTTGACTTTTGCGCTGCGGGTTTTCGCGGAGTCCCCAGGCGGCATTATCTATCGCGGCGCACCTGATGAGTCACCGCACGATAAGCCAGGCATTGGTGACTCTGTCCAGTCCCTCAGTCCAGTCCCTCAGTGCACTCACTCAGTGCACTACACCATCACCAACCTAATACACCACACAATACACCACGCAATACACCACACAATACACCTTCACAGTAGAAAATAAAAAGTAGACTACAATTACAAGAGTATAATAAGTAAAAGTAAACTGCAAAGAAGACTGTTTAGGGAATATCAAAAAGATTAGGTACTGGGTGGGTGTGATGTAGTATTTACGACTGGTAAGTGTTGGTTGATGAATTTAGTGTTGGTCATAATCTGGTGTTGGTGTATGGTCAGTGTGTGAGAAGTGAGAGAATAGTGTGTGATAATGAGTGGGTGTTCAGGAGTGAGAAGTGAGTCGTCTGCGCAATGGTCCAGGAAATAGTGGTCCAGGAGATAGTGGTCCAGGAGATAGTGATAGAAAATTGTGGTAGAGAATTGTAGTGGAATAGTATGTTGGTACAACTCAAAAGTAGCAATAGATAAAGGCTAGACTTACGGAATCATCAGCTCTTAGAAATACCGATATCGCCCACTTACTGGACTCCAACATTGGCTACATGGCTCCACTGATTCTAATATGACACTGATTCTGATACCGACTCCATTCTTCATCTATTGATACCAATACTCAGTTCAATCTCCAAGACACCAATACTTATTCCAATACTTAAGGTTCTAACTAGTCTACAAATCTGTGGGTCTACAAGTATTTGGGTCTACAAATCTGTGGGTCTATACATTTTTAGGGCGAAGCGCAGTGGAAGGGAAAATGACCTTGGGGGCAGACTTTAAAGGATCATTGACTGGGGTAAGATCCAAATGGCATAGAAGGAGATTAAGGAGATTGTACGTGGGGACCAATTGATAGGCGTTGAAGCTGGATGTAGACAATAGAATCTTTATCATCGACTTCTCCAGTGCAGATAAAGCACAATGCAGATAAAGCAGAATGTAGATGGAGCACATGGCAGATGGAGCAGTTGAAAAGCCATTCAGAATATTTGCCAGGCGATGTGGAAACTCCGAGAATGAAATCATTGGCACGAGGGAATATCATGGGAGTACAGTCTACTGAAGTGTTCTAGTATACTTTACTGTTCTAACAGTTCCAGTCTACTTACAGTTCTAAATGTTCCAGTCTTCTAACAGTTCTATTGTATTGTACTGCTCTAGTCATTACTCACAAGAACAGAATAGAGGCTCTATTAATAGAATCCGTTTTGGATGTAACACTCTGTCTATCCTTCCTCATACTGTTATGTTCTTTAATAACGTTTGTTAACCTAAACTTGTATTCGTTGATGGTTCTTCAAGAAGAGGGACCGAAGCGGCTTATATAACTTTGAGAGAAACGTGGCATCGAAAAACTCTCCACCAGAACAATGGTAGGGATTGTTCCAAAATATTCGAAAGGGCCATCATAGTACTTCGTACAACGATGGCCGTGACACGGCGTTTGCAATGACCATTGTTCGGATCGGACAGAGTAGGCTTCATGAATCCTCTATAGGCAGGGCCCTGCCTATCGTGGATCTAACACTGTCTTTCCTTCCTCATACTATCATACTGTTACTATAGCTGATCTTGTATAGCTAATTTTGTACAGCTGATCTTGTATAGCTGATCCTCTATATCTGATCCTCTATATCTGGACTCATAGAAAAGTATAGACTATTGAAACTTGGATCATGTCACATAGAGTCGTGGTTGTTTGTCGTTCTTAGCTGTTCAACGCTCACCTTCAACTAAGACTTCTTGGCTGACCTTCGCTATACCTTTTGTCTGTAGTTATGTCTAGCGGAATCCTCTATATTATGTCTACCTTAAACCTGTGTCTGAGTATGGATTCTGTTAGTATGAGTTCCATGTTGGAGTCTTCTAGTGTCTTTTCTCTTGTATCACGATATATAATTATCTATATCTTTATTCTCTAGTCACTCTCTACTCTACTCTACTACTCTACTTCTTTACTCTGTATTCTGGGCTCTAATTGCCAGTATACTACTCCACTGCTGTGCTCTCTACTCCACTGTTCTGCTCTACTCTTTAGTCTACTCTAAGTCTACTACTCCAGTGGGGTTCTAGTCTACTATCTGTACTAGTATTATTACTTGATACAGTAGACCATTTCGATGTTATAATCGTCATATCCAAGTCTAGGTAAAGCAGCTCTAACTCAAATATAAGTAAATGTAAATACGTAGCTTTTAATCCTAAATAATACCTGCAGTCTCTACTCTAGTACACTCTACTGCTCCACTCTCTGGTATAGTCTCTAGTATACTCTACTACTCTACTGAACTATGCTCTAGTCAGGTCTGGTCCTCACTGTACTGTTCTAAAATAGCCTCTGATTCTCATAGTCTGTAGTCGGTAGTCTAGTCCACTCCAAGAGTCTGCTAGTCTACTAGTCTACTGGACTGTTCCACTGTTCTACCTGTGTACTCTACTGTTCTATATAGTCTTTAGTCTCTAATCCAGTCTGTAGTATACTCAACTGTTCCACTCTACTATACTTTTCTGATGTAGTCTACCACTCTACTGCTCTTCATCTGTTATTTAATCTCCACTTTCTACTCTCTTCTCTACACTACCTTTTGAAATGTCTGTTGAGATCTATATAGACCGTTGATACTCTGGTACCAGTTGTTTAGGGCTCTCTTGTTGGCACTGAGTCCTACGAAGCTGGTGAGTATTCGTTTCTGGTAGAAACAATGGAGCACTCATCCAAATTGACTTCTCGTGAGTACCTTGAGTCTTGTGGTAGATCAATAAATATAGTCTGTCTTGGTTCCAATCCCACTATAAATTCACACACTCCATCCACAGTCTTGAAGTCGAAGAATAACACTACCGACAGTAGCTTGATTGTCAAAGCCATTGTAGTATAAACTTCTGGGTATTATAGCTTGTGTGCACACTGTTAACTCATGACTCAGTTTTGAAACCCTGACCTCCAGGATTTGGGATTCTGATTACCATGGAACCTGACACTAATTTTCGGATGCTCTGATTAGTCTTTTTGTCTTTCTTTTGTCTAGTTCATGAACAAGAACTGTAGATCGTCTGGAGTCAAGCGACTCACGGCTGCATCGTCATGATTAATCGTAGCATGGATCATATTGGCCTTCTTCTCCTGCAACTCAATGATCTTCAGCTCGATACTGTCCTCAATACAAAACCGGGTGATCCGAATGGGCCGCTTTTGTCCTATACGGTGCACACGGTCCATGGACTGCCACTCCACCGAAGGGTTCCACCACGGATCCATAAGAAACACCTGTGAGGCTTCACAGAGATTCAATGCCACACCTCCTGCCTTCAACGATACCAAGAAGATCTCCACAGACGTATTGTCCATGAAGTACTTGATGGTATTGTCTCTTTGCTGTGGAGACATGGAACCCGACAACTTGACGGTTTCGAAACCGGCGTTTTTAAGTCTCCACTCGATCAAGTCCAACATCGACGTGAACTGCGAAAACACAATGGACTTGATGGTGTGCTTATCGGAGCGGAGCTTGTAGAGTTCCTCCACCAAAGCCTCGATTTTGGTGGACGACTTCCATCCGCTTCCATGGGTGCCCAACTTGATGCGGTTGACGATGGAGCCTTTATTGAACAACTCCTCATCCACTTCGATGGACGGCTGCTGCAAGTCAATGGAAAGTCCAATATGGCATACGGGACACGTCAAGTTCTTATCTTCTCCGGAAAAACTCTGGCAATATTCCGAGATGCACATGCGGCAGAACTTGTGCCGACACTTGGACTCGATGGGCTCCTCAGCCTCGTCGTCACATAATTGGCACATGATCACACCGTCCACTTCATTGGAAACCGCATTGGTTCCGATCCGCTTCAACACCAAGTCGGGGTGGTCGGCCAACTGCCGCATCCGCGTGATAAGCGTGAAGATATTGGCATAGTTGTTAAGCACAATACCTTCAGCAACGAACTCGTTGAACTTTCTTTTCAGGTCACTGTAGAGCGACGCATACAAGTCCTTCTCCTCCTCGTTGAAGAAATCCCTTCTGATTTCAACCACACGTGGCGGTAGACCCAAATCATCGGCTCTTTCTAGCTTTGTTCTCCGCAACATCACATTATTGAGCAAAAGCCGGATGTGCTGAAACGAGATGAGCCCGTCGCCCTCGATTCCGTGTTTCTGAATATTCTTAAGCATGAAGTGGTTGAAGAAGTTGGTGTGGAACATGGGAGAATGGCCACAAATATCACAGTGGCGCCAGTCCAGAAATTTCCACTCTGCTGAAGAACACTCACACTTGGTGCAGAAGTATTTGTAGAACGGATCCAACTTCATGAACCGGATAAGAGAGTACATCTCACCAATGCGGTTTTGGAGCGGGGTTCCCGTGAGACACCAGCGTTTCTTGGTGTTGAGGTCGTTGGCAGCCTTGGCAGTCCCACTGGTTCGGTCCTTGATGTTATGGGCCTCGTCCAAAATCACCCTGTAGAAGGGGAGGGCATGTAAGGGAGACTTTTGCTTGACCACACCATCCTTTCTCTTGAACCCGTACTTCTCTTTCCTGTAGACAGACTCCAAGACCGAGTAAGAGGTCAAGATCACGTCGTACTTCTCAAGCTCTTTGGTGGATGTAGCACGGTTGGCACCATGAAAGAGCAACACCTTCAACTTACCTTCCTTGGTATGGGCTTCGATCTCGTTTTTCCACTGCATAAGGGCCACCGTGGGCCCCACCACCAAGTTGGGCCGCTTGTTCAAGTCCATCATGAAAAGCGCTATGGTCTGAATAGTTTTTCCCATTCCCATCTCGTCGGCCAAAATACCTCCGCCATATTCACCGTCCTCCTGCTTCATCAACCAATTCAAACCTTCTAGCTGGAAGGGCAAGAGCCGGATGTTCATGTCCGGAGGCTGGGGGCTTCTCTCCACCTTGATCTTCTCCACCGACTGCAAGTACGGAAACACGTCCTTCAACTCGGGATGCTGCTCGTAGAGCCTATTGGTGGTTCGAGTGAAGTAGGGCACTTTGACCTTGGGGGCCTTTTTCTTCTTGGTGACACGCCGTTTCTTATTGGCCGGCTCCACCACCACCTTCTGGTCGTCCAGATCCTCGTCACTAAGCGAAATTGCACTATCCTTTGTTTTTCCATCGCTGAGCCGCACGGCCTCCTCGTAGTCGATATCCAGGTCCTCGTCCTTCTTCGCTTTTCTGGCCGTACCTTTTTTTCCATTACTTTTGGTTCCATTTTTGGTTCCATTACTCTTGGCTCCATTACCTCTTTTTCCAGTCCCTTTTTTTTCTGTTTCTCCCTCGTCTTCCGACTCATTATAGGTGTCCACCTTTTTGGTGCGACGCGACCTTCGCTTAGGCTTAAGGTCTGGATCATCAGCAATAAAGCCCCCCTCCATATCATTGTCAGCATCGACCAGCTCCACCTTAACCGCGTCATTTTCGTTTTCATCAAGTTCCATTTTTTGATCGAAATCCATTTTTTCATTTTTGATTTTGCCATCCTGTCCATTCTCCATACCACCACCAAAACCACCACCAGAACCACCATTAATACGTTTTATACCTTTTTTTGAAACACCTCCATTCACTTCGTCCTCCGATTTAACCATATCATTTTCATCCGAATCGTCCTCGCTCTTAATCACGAAAGGCTCACGCGGTTCAGCCTTGACTGCTCTGGGTCTGGCTTTTCTACGTCCTGACGCGTTCGAAAGGTCTGCCTTTGAAGGGTCTGGAAGGGTCTTTTTTAAGGCCGTCCGGCGGGTGGTGCGGCTTAAGGGCACATTCTCAGTCTCCGAGTCGGAATCTAGGCTCTCGTGGTCCATCCGCTTGTTTGCTCGCGTCATGATCAGATAACGTGTAGGTGCTGATAACGATTGCGAAATGCGAAGAGCAACGGGCATGATGTGGATGGCTATATGCACTACTGCACTGTCCTACTCCTTACTATAGCACACCGTATAGCACACATTCTAGTATAATTCACCTTCTAGAGATATGTATGGTATGATAAGGCATGTTAAGGCATGGCATGGTGGGCTGCTATTTTTTTTGGTCAGGAAATTCCTGTTTTTTTATGGGCGCTGTGAGAGTCTTGGGGTGGCCTAGGTAAGCGTCCACTACTGCTGCGAAATCCGCATCCAAGAACACCGGACAGAAACCATTGGCAAATTGTATTTGAGGGAAATGGTAATTTTCTTACGGACAAACACATATCCAGCTGAAGATTTGTGATACGATTTGTGATACTACAGTTACCATCCAATGAAGCTGGACCGGCTCGACATGTTCCCTGTACCCGATGGTGTAAATGCCATTTGCCAAGCCAAAGGGAGACGGTTGAGGAATTTGATTCCCGATATTATTCATGAAATTAATTTATAGCTTATCTTTTTGGAAAGATGTAGGTGAAATTATTTAAATTATTGAAATTCACATGAAAATTCACAGGAAGTATGTATCCAAGTTGCTAAGAATAGTAGGAGTGTAGTAATGAAACAGATGTTGAATAGGAATAGTAATAATAGTGTAATGGAATAGTATAGTATAGTATAATACAGTAGAGTAGTATAGTAGTATAGTATAGTATAATACAGTAGAGTAGTATAGTAGTATAGTATAGTAGTATAGTAGTGTAGTAGTGTAGTGTAGTAATAAAATATGTTACTATTTAAGGTGACCAGGAGTTTCCTGAATTTTTATGGCTGCAGTGAGAATCTTCAGTTGGCCTAGGTAAATTTTCACTACTGCTGCGAAATCTGCCAAGAAAATCGGACAGAATCCACTAGCAGATAAAATTTGGTCAAAATGATTAGGGAGTCGTTTGAAAAATTGGACTCCCTCGAAATACACTTGAACCTAATCTATAGCTAATCCGTAGCTAATCCATAGTTAATCTATTTGGAAAGATTTAGCTGAAAATGACTTGGGAATTTACTGGAAATCCACTGGAAATATGCATCCAAGTTGCCGAAGTGGCAGTACTGGTGAGATTTTACTAGAACCAATTTAAGAAGATCTTTGACTGTAAAATGGAAAGTTCCCTGGAGTGTAACACACTGAGATTACACTGGACCACACTGGACCACACTGGAGTGTAACAGATTGTGGTAATAAACTACAACACACCAGATATTCACCGTTTTGACTGTTTTGACTATTTCGACTGTTTTACTGAACCTCAGCTTGTACTAGATGTTCTTCCACTAGTATTCCACGGGTTCTGGCTCTACTAGACATTGAACTAATTCTACTAGACTTTTGAGTTACTAGACATGAGCCTAGGCATTATACCCATATAATAATTTAGGCTGGTTTTAACTCACTGTATCCAGTATAGTTAATGCTAGACGGTGAATCCTAAGGTACAGTTTACTATACTCATCTAGTTGGTCAAGAGTCGTAGTGAAGTGCACTTCTCAAAGCTCACTATTAAGCTACTTCAGCACTGTCAATTCATAAGTATACTACCAAAACTAGGTACCTAAATCTGTCTCAGGCACATGAAACGACATGACAAAAACAAAGAAATAACATGAACGAGAGAGTGACGAGAGAATTGCATGGAACATGAAAGGTGGAAGGTGAAAAGTAGGGTAGGTGGAATGATATTACCGGACTTTATTTATGAGATAGTATACAAGCCTAGGTGTTAAATTCTTGACAACACGTAAGTTTTTCCTAACTATAGACTGAGTAGTAAGTTAGGACTTGCGACTTAAATGTGTGTCTCAATTACTATGCAACTGACCAGTGGTCTAAGACTATTTAATTATGGGTTTATGAATGATTATGAAACTGACCCATAACTGAATATGACTCCACAGTGAGTCTGGAGGACTGGTACTGATTAGCATAGTAGACATAGTAGACATAGACATAATAGACATAGTAGACATA
The DNA here is from genome assembly GCA_002370145.1 of [Candida] ipomoeae. Lineage (NCBI taxonomy): Eukaryota > Fungi > Ascomycota > Pichiomycetes > Serinales > Metschnikowiaceae > Metschnikowia > [Candida] ipomoeae. Next base: position 53,249 of record NKZK01000568.1, on the reverse strand, counting down.
GTAGACATAGTAGACATAGTAGACATAGTAGACATAGTAGACATAGTAGACATAGTAGACATAGTAGACATAGTAGACATAGTAGACATAGTAGACATAGTAGACATAGTAGACATAGTAGACATAGTAGACATAGTAGACATAGTAGACATAGTAGACATAGTAGACATAGTAGACATAGTAGACATAGTAGACATAGTAGACATAGTAGACATAGTAGACATAGTAGACATAGTAGACATAGTAGACATAGTAGACATAGTAGACATAGTAGACATAGTAGACATAGTAGACATAGTAGACATAGTAGACATAGTAGACATAGTAGACATAGTAGACATAGTAGACATAGTAGACATAGTAGACATAGTAGACATAGTAGACATAGTAGACATAGTAGACATAGTAGACATAGTAGACATAGTAGACATAGTAGACATAGTAGACATAGTAGACATAGTAGACATAGTAGACATAGTAGACATAGTAGACATAGTAGACATAGTAGACATAGTAGACATAGTAGACATAGTAGACATAGTAGACATAGTAGACATAGTAGACATAGTAGACATAGTAGACATAGTAGACATAGTAGACATAGTAGACATAGTATAAGTATCAAAGACGACGTTATTTGAATATAGTTATAACTGTAGTAATAAGTTATAAGTTATAGATATAATTTATATATGAAAGTGGTGTTGTCGGGCATTGAGAGCTTTCGCACCCATGCAGGGCATAGCTAGGCCAGGACTACACTCTTACACTACATCTGTTAACGTAAATTAATTACAATGATGATAGTATACTTCACATGGCTTAACGTCCACGAGAGGTGGTCTTGGTGTGTTGACCTCTGACCTTCAAACCCCAGTAGTGTCTAATACCTCTGTGGGATCTGATCTTCTTCAATCTCTCCAAGTCCTCTCTCAACTTGGACTCCAAGTTGTTGGCCAAGACGTGGTAGTCCTTACCGTCGACCTGGTCCTTTTGTCTGTTCAAGAACCAAGCTGGGATCTTGTACTGGGTTGGGTTTTGCATGATGGTGACCACTCTCTCCAATTCTTCTTGGGTCAACTCACCGGCACGCTTGGTCAAGTCAATATCGGCCTTCTTGCACACCAAGTTGGAGTATCTTCTACCGACACCTCTGATCTTGGTCAAGGCGTACATGATCTTGATTCTACCGTCAATGTTGGTGTTCAACAAACTATTGTTAGTATATGCTCGACTTGATGATTGTCCAGAAAAATCGGTCATCAACTTCCATTGTTGAATATCTGTATCATCCCAAGATTCATTTCTTCATTCATCTATTTTTCTCCATTTGTTATTCTGTTCCAGATTGCTCCAGATTGCTCCAGATTGCTCCAGATTATTCCAGATTGCTTCAGATTGCATCAGATAGTCTGTGCTTGTTTCAGAGTGGTTTCAGATTGTTTCAGAGTGGTTTCAGGTGTTCCAGTGGGTTCAGCTCCTAAGCCCATCTCCCGGTTTCGTATTTCTGTTGATGACAATTCATGACTCGATTCGACGGATTCGTTGGTTTATCTATGCCGATACATACCGCAAAATGTGTTGGAAAGATCCATCTTCTTGAACGACTAAGGACATTTTGGATATGGAGTAATGAGGGAGTGAAAAGTTGGGAAGAATTTTTTCTTGCGAGTGCTCAGTGCGCGCCACTGTGCCGGAGTGGTGGTGGAGGCACATGAGGGCTCCAGCCCTGACACGTGACCCGCACAGATGACGAATTCCTGCAGACCATCTCTGTCCACCGCTCACATCCGCGTCTCTGTAGTCTATACAGTTCCCTCGTCAATAGTGCTATACAGTACCATACTCAATAGTATTTACAGTGCTTCTACGGTACTTCTATTATACGAGACCACGGTTGGTGCAAACTGTGATTGGTCAATATACCGCTTGGTTTATGTACAGTACCATGGATTGACCAATAATAGTGTTTCTTAGAATCTACTAATATTGTCTTATCTAATGCGTGTAATGAGTGGGTCTAGATACCTTACTGTAGGTCAAGAGTCATACAGTGATCATACAGTAATAATAGAGCTCTGGTTTAGAGTAAACTTAGATGAACTTAAATTAACTTTAGTGAACTTCAGAATATACTTTGAAGGGAAAGTACCTCTAATTATACTCTTGGGCTTCTGGAATGTAGTGAGTCTACGGTCAGTACTTTATACCTTGAGTAAAGTGATATATAAAGTACTACTATGAGTATTACTGTAATCGACATCAACAGTAATACATAAACATTACACTATATTGTACTATATTGTTATCATACCAGGCACTATACGAACTACTATACGTATTATCATATATTTATGGTTAGTCTGATGTATGGTTATCCTAGAGTTGATTATTAGTGCCGTACACGCGAAGGTTGAAGTTCCGGGGCTTATGTACAGTTCCGGGGCTTATATACAGTTCCGACCTATTGACTTAGGTCATTTTGTCCTCCCTACCAAAATATATTTGAAGCGTTTAAAGATTAAATGGATACAACTTTGATTCAGGATGAACATATCATTTTAGGAACTTTAAATTTTGTTTGTGTGTGCTGCTAGGTGGGAGTGTATAGGTTCTTGACCGGAATAGCCAGTTCCGGAGCGTATATGCAGGCCAAACATAATAAGGTTATTTCTTCATGAATATATAAATTTTATATTATAAAGTGATTGAATGGTCTTTCATTGATCAAGCAAAAAATGCATTGGAGTAATTCAGCCAAAGTTAGCATCTTAGTGGTCCCATAATGATCTAAAGCTAGGTTACTTCCGAGGTCAAAGCATACTCACTGACCGATAGAGTTGGTCCTTTTTTACCAGAAAAATGAGGAAGGGACTGGGAGGAGAAAATCAGGTCAATTTTTAAATCAGTCTTCATGAATGGCTAAAGACTAGGCTCTTCTAGATTCTAACACTGGAGCAGTATAAAGAGGAATATATTGGAACTATCATGATTATGGATTGGATAGCGTAGGTTCAAGTACCTCAATAGGTACAGCACTACCTATGGTGGGCCCAACAATCTCTTTTCATCCTGGATCTATATCATTTCTATATCTATATATATATATACCTATTCCTATATCTCTATATATCTCTCTATATCTCTATATCTCTCTATATCTCTCTATATCTCTATATCTCTCTATATCTCTCTATCTATATCTCTGTGTTTATACCCATTGAATTCTGCCTCTTTACTCCTGGAAACTCGATTATAGTGTATTAATAGAATCTTCGTCGCTGTCGTCACGCGGTCGCTGGAGATTGCCCAAAATTGCTACAGTCTGGTGTTCCGGAGGGGAGCTGGAAAACAGAGGCATTGGATTCTTTGCCGTATATTTTGTGGGAGACAAATAACACATTGAATGATCAATCCAAAAAGATCTATTTGTCACTGGAGTGTCTTAATAAATCACTGATGGATAAAGCACCCAGTCAAGTCACTATCACTGGGTAAAACCGTATTTTCCAAGTATGGTAATTTCAGGATTTCAAATTGACCAAGGTATTTTGAATCAGGGTTAAAAATAGGGAGGTTACTTCTTAAACAGTGAGAATCAGCAAGTCAAAACAGTCTCACGAATACAGAGGCTCGTAGTTTATACTAGAAGTTTATACTAAAAGTTTATACTAGAAGTTTATATTAGAAGTTTATATTAGAAGTTCATACTAGCTCATACTCTTAGCTCATACTCTTAGTTCATACTCCTAGCTCATACTAAAATTCAAACTCCTAGCTCATACCACTAGGTCACATATCTTGAGTAATGTATGCTTTATCTAGGAATGACTGAATCTGGTAAAATAGAAAACTGCTCAAGAATAAGACTGGGGGTGACCGGTGGGGAGTGGTAGTGGAATACTACGATGTTATTGCAGAAAAAAAAAACTTATCCATCGTCAATGTCACCGGAACCACCGATAGTCTGTTGGGGTACTTGAGTTTCTTATGGATACGAGATGCAGTTTGAATAGTAAACAAAATATTCTTCACTTTCTGTATATAAACATCTTCGGTAATATGGAACTGAACATTGTTTATTCGTGGATGGTTCCCTAAGGAAAATCCTGGATAATTATATAGACTTAGACACGACGTATGAAGGAGATAATAGTCACGCTAGGTTAAACCTCGTGCCTCAGAAGAGGGACGACGAGTCAATGGGGCTGCATGACTCCTGATCAACTAGCATGAACCACAACTCGGTGAGCGGCCAGTAGTCGCCATACCATTCTGCAAAAAACACTTACGAGTAGTCGGAAGCTGTCCACATAACGTAGAAGCCCTGACCATAGTCTTGAGTACCAGCATGTTAATAGCCATAGTGACCGTAGTAGTAGTAGTCTTAGTAGTCTTAGTAGTCTTAGTAGTCTTAGTAGTAGTCTTATTAGTAGTCTTAGTAGTAGTCAGAGTCAGTGAGTAGCCTAGACTCATGTACTAGTTCAATCACAAGTCTTAGCAGTCGTAGTAGTAGGTAATAGTAACTAACTGAGCCTAATAGTAACTATATAGACATTTAGCGTAGCTGATGGAGTTCTGATAGGCCTATACAGTGCTAGATATACTACTACTGTGTACTGATACTGGTTTGAAATACTACTAGTGGTGGGCACTACTACTGTGTATACTACTTTTTGGGGATATGGGTCTAGTAGTACTTACCTCTATTGTAGTGTTCCTAGAGTAATACACAATTTCACAGTAACTGTGTATCTAAAAAATGTACTAGGATAGTATACTACTAATTTTTTTTGGATCGACTTTTTTTTCACACCATGGCTTCTTGTATTTATACTTTATCCCGTTTTACACTATAATTAATATTATTCCACACCATAAAAATACATTTTTTAAGTTTTTGAAATATTGTTTTGTTGGAAAAATCGTCACCATGTTTTTCATTATTCTAGTACCAAAATTTAATATCATCCTGCCAAAATGGCTATGGTAACTGGGTTTTATACTTACTATTAATAGTAGTGAGTACTGGAAAATCTATAGAGCCCAAGACAAAAGCCACTTTTGAGTCCCTATTGAATTCCACAGTAACGTCTATTCATTTGTATTTGGTTTAGGCCATGAATATTGACTTTACGGTGTGAGTTACGGGACGATTACTCTTTGCGGTTATGAGCCCGAGGTTACTTTCCCGGTTATGAGCCCTTTACTATAATTTTCCCCGGTTACGAGCCCCATCTTTTTACTGGAACCCCATTATTCGTACCCAAGACTAAGTAATTAAAGTAATTATTCATTCCAAACCTTTGGCGTTTCTATATACAGCACCTAGTTCATGTACCTGCTCACAAACCAATTCATGGCCGCCTCCTCAATGTAGATCCTCTTGGCCTTAAGCAAGTCCCGTACCTCCACGGCTTCCTTCACCAACACATCACACTTCAGCCCCAAGCAATCTGTGGCAGCCAAAAGATTGGTCCGTTGGTCATTCGTAATAAACAACAAGTGCAAGCCGTCCAAATCGTGGTGTTCTACAAACTGCTTCATCTGCTCTCCATGTTTATATTGGAGCTCCAGGTTTCCTCCAATCACATACAACCGGCCGTTCCGGTACTGGTCACTAAAGGCCGTTTGCACCGCCCGGCTGTACACCTTATTGGGCAAGTCCGTGGACCAATCATGTGGCGCCTTGATACCGTGGGCCTTGATTCCGTTGAACCGAATGGGCGAATTGGCATCTCCCACTCTGGCCCGGCCACTTCCCTTTTGCGGATGCAACTTCCGGTTGGAAAACCACTTGTAGCCCTTGGTAGGCACATATCCAGCACCCACCCGGGCATTGTCGGCCTCGCACACCACAGCACTCCACAAAAAGTCTCTTCTTAGTGGGTGGTCCAAGAATGTGCTGGGATATGGCACCATGGCCTGCGGCTCCAACGAGGGGAAGTGGCGAATGGATGCCAACGTGTACTTGGGAGGCACGCCCACCGAGAGGCCTCGTAAGCTGGGCGAACACGAGAGGGTTCTGGTTTGCCTAAGCATGTTGGGAGATTAAGTATGAAGGTTTTTTCGTCACGATGTACTCGCGGTCACGTGAGACATAGTGGGTAGAGTAGAGTACTACCAAATGGAATCTGGAATCTGGAATCTGGAATCTTGTTGTTGAATAGTATTCTTTTTCTTTTCCTTTTTATTATTTTTGTTTCATCTCTGTTTTCATGTTTCGTCTTTTGCTTGTTTTACTGGCTCATTGGTGGGTGGCTCATGTGACTGGTAAAGCGGTGTAGTCGCAGCCTGACCCACTACACTATGCGAACTACACTAGTACTAGTGATAAATGAAGATACAATGAGATATGGTCATCATAGTGATATGATAATTTAATACAAATAGTGATCAATTTAATTTTGAAAAGATTTAATTTTAAAAAATTATTGAAAATTGCAGAGGTTTATCTCTGACCGCATTACAGGGATTGAAATATCACAATAAAGTTCCTAAAAACGAAAGAATCTGACTTATGGACTCTAGTATTGAAAATGGTATAGATTTAAATTATATTTTATTTATGGTATACCTAAATTGATGAGGTTAAGACAATTTTGACATTGGTTTATATATCATTTAATGTAATTAAAGGATATAAATTTTAGAATAATTCATCAAATATAGAGAGATCAATATGAATGTGAAAATTTTATGAAAGAATATAAATTATCTGAAAGATGGTTAATGGCGTTCCCCCATAAATTGTCCCACTCGGAGGATCATTCAACCCTTTATTGTGCAAGTCATTTAATGCAGACTTTAACGGAGACGAAATGAACGTCTACATGCTAAACTCTATAAAAGGCTTGGAACTGCCTATTGCCCATAACTTTCGTGATCTCTATTAATCTCTGTATTCTGTCTAAATATCTATTGCGTCTAATGTCTGAGGCCTAGAATCTCCATTAATCTCTATTCTATCTACTATTTTACCACGTCTTCTGTCTACTATTTCTACTCTGTCTTTTCTGTCCAGTACCATAATACCTCTATCTTGATAAGCTCCATTAAGCACTATAATCCCCACTAATCATATTATTTCTACTATCTCTATAATCCCTACCCTTTTGTTAGATTCTTGTTACGTCAGGTACTCTGTTTACTATGTTCATTCGCCGATGATTGCTAAAAAGGAGGAATCAGAGCTGCTTATTTAACTTTGCAAGAGAAGGGGCTGAGTAGAAGGCCTTATACAATGGTCATAGCTAGTATCAGGCAGAGAGGCTTCATAATACCTCAACAGGTAGAGCACTACCTATGGTGGATCTAACATCTTTGGGGTAAATCAGATGATCAAACTCAAGACTTTCTTATTGAAAATAAAAACGGTTTCTCAAAAGGAAAAGAATATATTGCTGAAAAAACTATGAGACATATTATAGAAGACCCTAAATTTGATCAGAAGTATTTAAATATTTAAATATTTAAATATCGATAATAGTTTTAATTCTTTAATAGCTAAGATTTATGCTGTTGAACAAACATTTACCTTGGCTTTCCACAGACCCAATTCTCCTTCACCCACTGGGACGACATTGGAAGAGTTATTGCTTCCGTTGCTTCCAAGGCCAACGAGAAGCTTCCAGAATTCATCAGAGTGCAATCTGGAAAACTCACTCCATGGCAAGTGGCCAAGAGATACGAGGATTCTTACAACCTCAAGTTGACTATCAAGGACACCATTCCCAAGGAGAAGGTGTTAAAGCAAGCCCAAGCTATCTGGGACCCCTCTGACTTCAGCAAGTTGTTCTACTGGTTGAACATTATTGTGTCCCAAGGTGAGGACAAGGGAGCCAGTTTCAGCACCAACGACAATGAGCTCATCAACCCCGTCCAATCCTTGTGGAAATGGGAAAAGTTTTAGATAAGATTATAGACACCTCCAATATTTATGGGGTTCTTTATCTCAAGATATATATCAGGTTATGACAATATAAAAGTATGAAAATCAATCAAACTTAATGAAAAGGATTTAAAAACTATTCAAAAAGGAATTGAAAGAATATCAAATCAACATCCAATAAAAGATATAATAAATCTTCAAAAAGGTATATGAATGTAATAAAAGATATTGATCAGATATATACACGTCTTACGGTTTAGTCTGTTAGTCTACAGTTAGTCAGGACTATCCAGGTACAAGAATTGGTCAGTACTATCTCATTGATATCAGTCGAGTGTAACTACTATTATTCTGTCGCTACTATCTGTTAGAGCTTCAATAATGATCTCCATTCGTGTACTCCAGAGATGGTCCACATTAAAGAAATTCTTTATGGGAGTAGCAAAAAGCACTAAGTAGAGACAGTGTATAAATATCATCTATTGCTTATTATCTTAAGTATCATAATACTATTGCTCGTCACAACAGCAGGTAAGAGGTATCATTGTGTGACCGAAAGTTGACACCACAGTGAACGGTGTTTGACTGTGGTACTTTAAGCATGGCCATTATGCAGTCAACTCAATTCGTAAACCAGTAAACCAAGGACATTCGAGACGATACTGTGAACACTAGATCACTAGATCAGTATCATTAGATGAGTATCACAGTACCACTAGATCAGTACCACTAGATCCATAGATCAGTATCACTGTATCAGTCATTCACTGGTTGACTGAATCTGTTTACCGGGAGTGTTCATCGTCACTCTCGATAATAAAGTCGTCGGGATGGCCACGGATATTCTCGCCCATCTCTATGTCCTCGGTGATCGGCTTATATGTGCCGTTATCGGACTTTTTCAACTTGTTGATGGCCTTGGTGATCAACGAGCCCTCCTGCTTGAGCTCTGCATCGTCGGCCTTCAATTGGTCCGCCCACAGCACGTTCTTCTTGCGGCCTGCAGGTTTGGTCTTGATGATAGACGTGGGCTTGCTCCGGTACGTGGAGTAGATGGCACAGACTCCCCAGATCATCACCACAATCACCGCAAGCTGGATCACACGCACTATACGGCTGGTATGTGCTTGTTCCAGTGTCTCTCCATGGTAAGTGGAGTTACCTGTGCCATTTTGATACACAGAAAAGGCCGAGTCCACACTTGAATCTCCACGGTTCAAAGGCTGGGTGCGGATCTTGGGCTTGGTGGCCTTCCCGCCTTCCGTAATCTCGTACCGCTTGAAAAAGATATCCACAAGGGCCCGTGAAACCTCGGGCTTGTCAAAGGGGACCATGTGCGAGGCATCAAACACATTGACAAACGTCAAGTTGCGCTCGCTCTTGATGTATCCACTAATGGACTCGTTGTGGAGCCAGTCGTATTCTGGAAGATCCTCGGAGAAGCCAGTTTGACCTCCCCAAGAGAGGTTCTCAATCATACGTTCGGCTCCAATGTAGTTGCAGATGATATCTCTGTTTCCATGGAAAAGTACCACCTCAAAATCCTCCAAAAGCTCGGGGAGAAGCTTAACGGAAGGCTCGGATTTGCGAGCTTGCAAGTGGCCACTGACTACATTCGAACACTCGGTCCACGACTTCTCAAACACCAAATTCAAGTCCTGCAAGACCTCGTGCTTGTCCAAGAACGGAGTGACATTGGCCAAGTCTGGAGGCCACGTCATGCCACACGAGGGGAATGAGTCCTTGAGCGTATAGTCGTACATGTTCAAACACTGCAGCTTGGAGTCGGCATTGCGGTCACGCGTGTACTGCAAGATGGTGTTAAGCACGTGGTCACATGCATCGCCCACCACCTCGTAAACCGTACCGGTGTTTCCAACCTTGGCTCGGTCCACGGCCTCCTGACACCGATCGTGTGCCTTCATCATATCCTTCCAGTGTGGGTGATCAGTGGAGATCAACTTGGCCTGCACAGCAAATGGAATAAACGAAAGACCTTGTTCATTGGGTGCAATGTACCCGTTTCCAATCAACATCCCCTTCAAATTCCAGCGGTCGGACTCGGGAACCCGGGCATTCCGTTCCTTGATGGCCTTGGCAATATAGGGGATGTACTGGCCTGCGTAGCTCTCACCGGCCAATACAATCTCGTACGAAGCATCATTGGGAAACACCTCATAGTATTTCTCGAGAAACCGAACAAAGTGCCACAGCACATCAAACAACTCGCCGTCGAAATCGGCCCCGTAGCTAAGGCCTGTTCCTGCAGGCTGGTCCACAAACACCAAGTCGGCTTTTTTATGCCACGACCCTTTGTTGTAAGTGATCTCAAGGTCATCATTGATGCGGAACGGCCCAGACTCCATGAGAGCTCCATCCATGGACAGGCACCCGGGCCCTCCGTTCAACCAGAAAATGGTTTTGTTCTGGGCCTCCTCCGTCTTGTACTGGTCCTCGAATTTCCAAAAAAAGTAATGTGTGTTGTTTTCATGGTAGAGTTCTAATTGGCCCGCGAACATAAGTGGGGTGTCTTCGTCAGGGATATTTTTGGTGAGTCCAGGGAGTTTGGTCACCACATAATCTTTAGGGTCCGTTCCCTTGTTTTGCAGCACCGAGTCCCGTGCTCTTTTAAGGGGATTGGCCGATGCCACCACCATGAGAAAAAGAATGAGTAGCCCTGGAAACATTACTAGCACGTGCAATCAAAATTGAAAAGCACTTAACAATCAAATATGAAAAGCACTCAAAAAGCACTAAACAAAAGAGCACCAAAAGAGCACCAAAAAAGCTCCAAAAAAAGCACTCAACAAAAAGCACTATACACTCAACAATAAACGATGAAACGAATCCGAAACGACTCTGAAACAATTATCAAACGATTCTGAAACAAATAGCAAACTACTCTCAAACAATTATCAAACTACTTTCAAACAATCCTGAAACAGAGTGGTAGTTGTATCAAGTCTGCAGTGGTTGTACGGTTGTTGGGCCGAGGTTTTGACGACAGATGCGACAACCGAAAGCCGAATTGGGAGCAGGGGTCGCTGGCGTCCGTGCAGTCGCAGAAACTAGTTATGGTCACGAGAAGGCAGGGCCTGTGTGTTCCAGAATGGTTTCAGAGAAAGAGAAGTGGAGTGAGACTTTTCCGTCTTAGGCGGAGTCCGGGGTGCACACTACTGCGATCTACGCGCACGTGACTCCCACATACCCCACTCTATTTCTCTGTGGCCAACTCTAAGTATTAGTTTATTAGTTTATTAGTATATTAGTGTAATAGTGTATTCGTCTAGTAGTCTATTAGTGTAGTATATTAGTGTATTGGTGTACTGCTTTATTAGTCTGTTGTAGTCTGTTGTAGTGTGTTACTGTAGGCTGTTACTGTAGTCTGTTACTGTAGTCTTACTGATGCACTGTACTGCACTGTACTGCACTACACCGGTCTACTGCGTTCAGGTTCTGAATCAATTAGACTAACAATCATGACCACTAGACTAGCTTCTGACCTGGTTTTCATCAACTTGGTTTTCATCAACTTGGTTTTCCTCAGCTGGGTGGCGTATTGGTTACATGGATGCTTATTGGTTGAGAGGCTCCACGTTCCAGATGTTCTCGGCATACTCGTCGATGCATCTGTCCGAGCTGAAGAATCCCATGTTTGCTACCGATAACACCGACTTCCTCACCCATCTGTGCAAGTGGTCTTCGTCCGAAGCATCGCCACCATGGTGCCCATACACCTTCTCCAACTTGGTCTGGCACTCCAACATCAAGTCAAAGTCGTCCGACACCAAGTAGTAGTCGCCGTGGTGCGTGATTCCCTCCACCAAAGGCCTGTACTCCTCGTAGTTGCCGAATAAGCCCGAGCCCAACGCCTCAAACACCTTTCTCAACGTCTCGGGAACCTTGACTCCCTCGCTGTAGTGGGCCTCTCTGATACTGTCGACGGACTCGGCCAAGTTTCCAAACAAGAAGATGTTATCCTCGCCAATCTCCCGTGTGATCTCCACATTGGCTCCATCAACTGTTCCAATAATCAAGCCTCCATTGAGCGCAAACTTCATGTTGGAAGTTCCTGATGCCTCGGTACCGGCCGTGGAGATGTGATTGGACAAGTCTGATCCGGGACAAATGATCTCGGCTTTGGACACATTATAGTCGGGAATGAAAACAACCTTCAACAAGTTGTCGATGCTTGTATCATTGTTGATCACTTCTGCAACCTTGTTGATCAAGTGGATCACGGTCTTGGCCATGTAGTAGCCCGGAGCGGCTTTTCCTCCAAAGATGCTTGCCTTGGAGATGTAGTGCTTCAACTTGATTTCCTCAATGGACACGCCATGTGCAAGCAAATCCTTGATTCTCAAATACCGGTAGATCACTGCAAAAATGTTGAGCTGTTGTCTCTTGTACTCGTGAATTCTCTTGACTTGGATGTCAAACATCACCGAAGGATCCAACTCGATTCCGGTTTCGGCCTTAACCAAGGCTGCCAAGTTCTCCTTCTTCTTGGTCTTGATGGCATCCCACTCTCTCAAGAAGTTATCGTTGTTCACGTGCTTCTCCAATTCTTTCAATCTTCCCAAGTTAGTCAAGTACTCGTAGTTTGGATCATTCAACGTCTTGGAGATCAAGGCTGCCAACTCAGGGTTGGCCTGTCTCAACCATCTTCTTGGTGTGATTCCGTTGGTGACGTTTGTGAATTTGTCGGGGCCAAACACTTTAACAAAATCCTTGAAGATTGTGGTCTTGATTAATTCAGAGTGCAACTCGGCAACTCCATTCACCTTGTGGGATCCCACAATAGCCAAGAAGGCCATTCTGACCGACTTGTTGTCTCCCTCTTCGATAAGAGATACCCTTCTCAATAAGTCAGAGTCATCAGGGAATAGCTGTTTCACTTGTTCCAAGAACTTGAAGTTGATATCGTAGATGATCTCCATGTGTCTAGGAAGCAAGTTCAGCACAAGATGAACTGGCCATTTCTCCAAGGCTTCTGCCATCACCGTGTGGTTGGTATAAGCGAAAGTGTTGGTGACAATTTCCCAGGCACTGTCCCATTCCAAATTTTCCAAATCCACCATGATTCTCTGCAATTCCACAATGGCCAAAGTTGGGTGAGTATCATTGAGCTGGATTGCAATCTTATCCGTGAACTTTGACCAGTCATTGGCATTCAGCTTTTTGAACCGGCGTACAATGTCTGAGAGCGATGCTGCCACCCAGAAATATTGCTGCTTCAAACGCAACTCCTTACCATTGTAGAAGTTATCGTTTGGGTAAAGTACTGCAGTAATGGATTCTGCAGGCTGTTGGTCAGCAACCGAGGACGAGTAGTCACCTGCATTGAACTTGTTAAAGTCGAATTCATGGGTTGGCTTGGCATTCCATAACCGCAAGTTGTTGGTGTTTTGCGTGTTGTATCCTGGGATAGGGAAGTCGGCTGGGACAGCGAGAACACGCTGACCACCATGCCACTTCTTTTTGTTCTGGCCAAGTTCATTGTAGTGGTCCTCCACCAGACCATAGAAATCAATTGGGACCCAGATTTCCTGACGGTCGATTTCCCAAGGGTTAGAGTACTTCAACCAGTAGTCTGGAGTCTCCACTTGGTATCCATTGACAATGGTTTGTTTGAAGATACCGTATTGGTAGTTCAAACCATAACCCCAGCCACTGTAGTTTCTAGAGGACAAGGAGTCGACAAAACAGGCGGCCAAACGACCAAGCCCACCATTTCCTAAGCCAGCATCCGGCTCCTGCTCCAAGACGGTTTCCAAATTGAAACCCAATTTCGATAAGGAGGAGTCCACCACGTCACGTGACTTCAAGTTGATTAACGCGTTATCCATGGCGCGTCCCATCAAGAACTCCAACGACAAGTAGTACACTCTCTTTCCATTGTAGACGGTCTGTTTCTGTTGGGTATTGGCCCATTCGAGCAACACGGAATCTCTCACAGACTGAGAGGCTGCCTGATAAGCAGCCAAATCGTCGCAATTGTAGCGGCTTCTGGCCAAAGAAAACTCTACATGAGACACAAATCTCTCCTCGAACTTATCCTCCCCAAGAGATTCGCCCGAGGGTTCATCCACCTTTTCAAGCTTTTGCAAGCTGGAATATTGGGACCATATTTTCTTGGCTGATTCGGGGATTTGTGCTTCGTAGCTCAAAAGCTGGGTGGGGGTGAAGCCCGTGTTACTCCGCTTCAATTTAGATTGCGGGGGCTGCGTATTGGAGAGGAAGTCTCCATAATTGGGTATGTTAGCCATTGACGGTTGCTAAAGACAAACTGGTGTGGCTGTAAAAAAAAAAAGAGCGACAAGAAGGCGGCTTATATAGTGTCTCGAAAAAGCAACTTTGGGCAACTAGTACCAAAAGGGGATCGACGGATTAGGCGGCCGGAAACTTAGGCAATTTCACCGGGGGTGGGGCCCCCCCTAGTTGCGGCGCATACGCACGTCGGGCGACGACGCACCTTATGTTTCGAAAGCCTGCGGTACGTGTTATCGTGCACTAAAGGCGTGAGACCTGCATGGCTATGAGCTAATCGCAACCAAGCGTACGGAAGTGGTCTATGACCAACCTGAAACACCTGTGCTTGGCCTTCATTCGGGGTATAAAAGAAGGGCTTCCCCCAGGCTTTTTGGTAGGGTCTCTTTTTTCTGGAAGCACTGCTTTTTGCGCTGACAATTGGTTTAAGCACTTTCTTCAATTAAAGGAGAAGATTGGGTAAGACTAAAGAGGCATGGAGGAGAATAAAGGGCGATTGAAGAAGACTCAAGGGGATTGATCGACCCGATAAAACAAGTGCATAAAGATGTTCATGTTTCACTATTGTTCGAGAAGAATGGCCTGTGGAATGGGCTCGACCTAAAGTGGGGTGGGGCAGGCAAATGCTTGGGTCCTCGTGGATCAGTACATCTCGCAGGTGGTCTCTGCGCAGGCGGTTCATTTCGCTGATACTTGACACTAAATCCTTATGATTTCCTCAATTGCACCAATTCTGGACGCATTCGTGGTGGTGGGGAAATCCGACTCGTCGTTGCAAATCTCTCGTTTTCCCACCCAATTTTCTGACTTTTCGGGTAACGAGTCATGTGACAATTTCCTCCGCCTGTCGCCAGCCACGCCGCTTCACAATTCTTCAATAGGCAAGTGCTCCAGGTACCCAGTGGGCGATCTTTCCTGCTCTGGGGACACTTTTGCAGCAGTTTCCGCTGCTACTTTATCCTCGTGGGACCTTGTGCGGGGTAGTCGGTTGAGATATTGGTCTACTCCCGATTATTCTGAAACATGTCACTACATCACTCCAAATCTCCTAGCTGTGGCGGGCCACGGCTGCCTGGTGCATTTCTACGATACTCGGAACATGGTCACAAAACCGTCTTGGTCACTTCCCCTCTCCCGTGACAATTTGTACACCATGTGTGGGACAGACCACTCTGTGTTTGCAGCCGGTGCTGATGGGATTTTATACAAGGTGGATCTTCGCAATGGAGTGAAAACACTGTTTGATTTTCTTCTGTCTTCTACAAATTCATCAGCATCTCTACGGGCCATTTTGGATGTTTCGTTGGTGGAAACAGATATCGTCATGCTCTTTGAAACAGGGGATCTACTATCGATGCATCATTCACCAGAAACTTCCAGCGATGATGAAATGCGAGTTTCGTTCGAGAAAACCATTCTGTCAGCTACATACACTACTCGTGTTGGTTGCAATGCGGTTCAGACATCTTCAACTATACATGTGGCAACCGGAAGTGGACAAGGATATGTGAGTTACTTCAGCCATAATACCCATGATGGTGCTACTAGTCATACACAGCGGTTGGATTTGGGACCAGAGGAATGCACCAAAGTGCGGTGGGGGCCGACGGGCCTATATGCCGGACTGGGAAACGACTTGCTTCTTCTCCCGTTTAACCTATAGTTGACAGCCAAGAAAAATTACTTGAACAATACCAATGGCCTGCTAATTTATTCACCTTGCGATTTCATGTGGCCGAGGTCCAGAGGTGATATTCGCGGTAGCCGGACCTGCATGGTGCATTTTCGCTCGCCAACAAAGTGTTACGCTTTTAGCAGTGCTACTTCTCCCGAATCAATGACGGCGTCTGAAACATCTGAACATCAGGCGGATGGCGACAATGCCATTGGCAATGCATTGGTTTCGATTGATAAACCCGAAAGTCCGGTAGAGGTCCCAGCAGTTTCGGTTGCTGAGAGCAATGAAAGCGTCCTGCCCGAGAAATCAGATTCACAAGGCCTGGATACAGATCTAGAGCATTTGCGAAGAGAGTTGGATCTACAACTAAGAAGAATCATTCTCGCCAAAGTCAAGGGCTACAGGGCATGGCCCGCTATGGTGCTAGACGAGGCGCATCTCCCCGAAAACATCCGTGTGTTGAAGCCCAAGTCGATAAAACTAGCCAAGAAGCTGAAGAAGCCCGTGATCATGATTCCCGTGCGTTTTTTCAGTGACGACACATATATTTGGATGAAATCCTGCGATGTTTCACCGTTAAATAGTGAAGCCATCGAGACGTACTTGGCTAAGAAGGCCAATGCAAAGAAAGACACTCTCACAGACGCATACAAACTTGCACAGAACCCACCAGATATGATTGATTTTATTGCATGGGGCTCAAAAGGCCGACCTCCAACCCCAGACATCAGTGCAGACCGTTCCGATGATATGGAGCTAGATAGCGACAGCGAGCCGCAACCAAAGAAGCTCAAGCTCAAAATCTCGATGAAACAGAAAAAGCCTACAAAGAAACCCACCAAGACTGCTACTCCGACTCCCGCAAAGAAGGCTTCCAAGACTTCCACTCCAGTTCCCATACAGTTGACCACAAGCAATGAGTCCAATGGCTACTTTGAGGAGGACACGGAGGGCTTCGACTCGGACTGGGGACTTGAGGAGGGGGAATTCGATTACCAGAATGGCGACTACATATTTGATGACGAGAAGGAGCAGAGGACATTTTTCGAACAGTTTCCCCGGGCATCGGAACTAGCGTCCAAGTTGAGTTTCTACCAAGAGCAATTTGCGGGACTCCACTATGAGGTCACCCCACAGCTCTTGCAGGAAGAAGATGGCGACGAAAAGAAGGTTTTGACGGAGCTTCGGAAGGTGCAGAAGTTGGTGGCGCAGGCCGACACGCCGCTCATAGCGTTTCGAAAGTCGCCGTTGTACCGAGTCTTGCTTCTCACGGTGCACAAACCAATAGACGTATCACAGTCCGAGAGTGTGAGGAAACACATATACAAGATCTTCGGGAAGATAGCATTGGACCCGTGTGTGATTACACAGGAAGATCTACGGGAAAAGGAACCCGAAGAGATTAAAGAAGGCGAACTGGAGAACGAGAACGGTGAGAACGGTACTGAGGTGAAGAACGAGGCTGGTGAGAACGAGGCTGGCGAGAATGGTACGGATGTGAAGAACGAGGCTGTTCAGAACGGTACGGAGGTGAAGAACACTGGTGCGGAGAACGGGGGTCTTGGACCGGAAATGGGAGAAGGCCAGCAAGAGCAAGGACTCAAGGAGAACGGGAACTGACCTTCCATGAGGCATAGAATGCTTGCATGAGTCATAAATTGCAACTTTCACGGGCCATAGAATGCAGCTTGCACGGGCCATATGGCCATAGAATGTTGCATGAGCGAGATATGAACTAATAGAATACGGATTTTATTAGCATAGAGTCTAGATTATTTCTGGTATACCGTAAAGTATAGAGATCAGGAATAGGTCTACACCTACATATTGATTATTCCAAAAGAGCTTAATTGTAATAAATAAGATATGTCAGTTACTGAAATCTAATATAATCTAATATAAGCTGACAAGATCAGAACCCATGATCAGTATTCCAAAACCATTACACCATCATACACCATCATAGACCATCATAGACCATTATAGACCATTATAGACCATTATAGACATCATACACCATTATGGAGAGTTATGAAGACTGAAGACTATAAAGAGTATCAAGACTAACATAGCAGTACCAGTTCATGGAGACTCACTTGATCGTTAAGACAGTGTGAATACCGCATTGAAAAAGGTCCACCATTACCAGACCTTTGATGGTACTATGTACTTGTCTATCTATGTACTGATCTATCTATGTACTGTTACTATATATTATACTATGTAGTGTTACTAAGAGTGTACTAGTATAATGCTATTACCGATACTGTTATGTTCTTTGATACATTTATGCCTAACTAAAACTATGTTCGTTGATGGTTCCTCAAAGAGAGGAACCGAAGCGGCTTAAATAACTTTGAGAGAAACGTGGCACCGAAAAACTCTCCACTAGAACAATGGTAGGGATTGTTCTAGAATATTCGAAAGAGCCATCGTAGTACTTCATACAACGATGGTCGTGACACGGCGTTTACAATGGCCATTGTAACAATCGGACTGAGAGGCTTCATAATACCTTCATAGGCAGGGCCCTGCCTATGGTGGATCTAACAGATACTACTACTATATTTATTACTATTTACTATCACTTTGTAGTTATCCAATTTACTATTACTATGTCGTTTACTATTACTATGTCACTTACTATTACTATGTCGTTTACTATTACTATGTCACTTACTATTACTATGTCGTTTACCATTACTATGTACTAAAGAATCTACACTCTATATGAGGTTATAGTTATACTCTGTACTATCAATATGGCTTATCAATATAATGTCTTGTTTGTATGTACTAAGACCACTACAAAGTATTGGTACTTTATATTGTACTCTGTACTATTATCATTTATTATTACTATGTGCAATCACTGTGTAGTTATACTATTCAATATTACTATGCATATTAATCCACTATCACTTTGTAGTTATACCCTGTACTTCTGTTTACTACTACCATCCCATATCAGTATCAGCACCACACCAAGTACTAGTCTCATGAGTATCAATCTTGCCATACTACCAATAGTATCATATGAGTATCAATAGTATCAGGAAACCAATACAAGGTCAGTCTCATACCAGTAAGTCAGTAGAGTACATAACGTACATTAGAATAGCGGGGAATTGGAGTTAACAGAGTATGACAGTAGAGTGACAGTATTCATGCGTATATAGTAGTAATAAGTAGTAGTAACTAGCAGCAACTAGTAGTAACTAGCAGCAACTAGTAGTAACTAGTAGTAACTATTAGTAATCTATAAATTTTATAAATGATCATCCATAAGTAGTGCTCTACAGGTAGTATACCAGTAAGCCAGCTCTAGAGTCATTTATGACGGATCTACTATACATTACAGACGTGGAGAATAAAGTGGAGTTGATTCAAATGTCCAATACCATACAAGCCTAAATCATGTCATAAACAGAACAACAGAACTACCATATTCAGTACTCATAGGTTGTTCCCATTGAGTAGAACCTATTTGCTAGTATATCACAGACCCAGAACTCTAAACATCTAAGTGTAGATACCTTAGTTTGTCCAGTAGTGAAAGAACAAAGTGTCAAATAATCTGAAAGCCATCTAGTGATATCCTAAGAGGTACTTCCTAGCCTATAGATACTGGCTGGCCTATAGATACTGGCTACCCTATAGATTATATGGTCTCCCAGGTCTATACACGTGAATACTACAGTTCAAGATTTTGTTCACATGTTTTAGGATATCATAACCGGACATTAAACTATACCTATATATCCTAGCCTTTTAGTGGAAAGCTTAAAAGGTAAGTTAGTCCAATGGGAACCAACTCATTTATCAATACTGATCTCTACCATTGAGTTATCGACAACCACTGTAAGTTGTCTACAAGCTGTCTATAAGTTGTCTAAAGGTTGTTTATAAGTAGTCAGAAGTGTTATTGTAGCACTGATAACATTTTTGTATCATAGTCGGGAAGCTGGATATTTTCTTAATCAAGAGTTTCTTTAAGTATGGCGAGGAAACTCTTTCTACATCCGGTGGAGTAGTCCTAGTCATCTTATTGATCGAAGTATGAGGTTTGCTCTCCACAAAGACATCATTGACCTGTTGTTATCAGCTCAACAAAACAAGAAGTAGTATATATATAGTCTAGGATACACACTGGTAGTTATACTTGTAGTAGTAATGAGTAATTATGGTCAGTAGTTAGTAGTGTTTATAATAGTGTTTATGGTAGTAGTGTAAAGTAAATGGTCAGTTCTAGAAACAATCTAGCCAGTCTAAGTAACTAGAATTAGTACATAAGTAGTACCCATAGTCTATAACTTACTAGAACAACCACGAGCATTCAGTGGTTATGGTAGTAGTGTAGTGTAGTAGTAGCAGTAGTAGTAGTAGTAGTATAGTAGTGCCGTAGTGTAGTAGTAGTAGTAGTAGTAGTGTAGTAGTTGCAGTAGTAGTAGTAGTAGTAGTATAGTAGTAGTATAGTAGTAGTGAAGTCTTGTAGTAGTAATACAGACTATATTACGTCGTATAGTACGACGTATAGGACATAGTATAGTAGTAGTATAGTAGTAGTAGTATAGTAGTAGTATAGTAGTAGTAGTATAGTAGTAGTATAGTAGTAGTAGTATAGTAGTAGTATAGTAGTAGTAGTATAGTAGTAGTATAGTAGTAGTAGTATAGCAGTAGTATAGGACATAGTAGTAGATATGGCTGTTGATCATGGAATGCAGGATAAATTCTAAGGTCAGACTGAATACAATTATCATAGACTGCATCTAGACTTACTACCAGATTTTACTAGCATGTGAATTATTACGTAATCCAGAGCATTAGCATAGACTGAGTAGAAGCAATAGTCACATGACTGACCGACTCTCACAGTGAATCCGAATGTTCCAGACCCATACAGTGATTTAGAAAGTTCCAGAACGTTTCATAATTGTTTCATGTTTGTTACAGAACTTTTAGAGTGTTCTGGAAGTCTAAATGTTACGTGCTATGTTATGTCTCATTTATGTGTTATGTTATGTCCTATTATGTGCTACGTTATGTCCGATTCATGTGCTACAGTAGAGCACTAATTATAGAACAGAACCAACCAATTGTTTGTTCTACCATAACACAGATTCTTCAGGCATATGACCAAGGGCATAGAACAAATCTGGCATAAGTTACGACAAGACTGGCTCCATTTGCCCAGTTCACTATAGAGAGTAGCAGAAACAGAAGCAGAGCATTCGGTCTCTAGTATGGACTATGACAGGCTAGACAGCGCGCGGCCGCGTAAGATAAGCCCGTTTGAGTATTTCTAAGTACACGTGATAAAAGGCAGAATAAGCGTGCGCGTCCCAAAACACCAAAAGGGGATTAAATCCTCAAAAGCCCTCCGTTTGTTTTGAAGTCAGTATTGAGCACAGTCACTTCTCTATCCACACAAGTGCCCCAAAAAAGTATGTATATGCGCCGAAAAAGCGTGCTTCAAGTGGCCGTCTTCTCCTAGAGGCCCTAGCTGCCCGTGGCCTGGCCCAAGCCGGTCGTTTGCCCTTCGTTTTATTGTGGGAGTTTTTTGAGAACTTGTTGCCCAATTGGGCACATTGTGTTTCCTAATATGGATGGGTGCATAGACACTCCAACTTCACCTCGAACATGGTGCCAGCCACCAACACTCCCACCCAATCACCGTTCTGGTCCTTGTTTCGTTCCTGTTGCTTGCTGGTACTGTTGCTGTCAAATTCCCGTCTGCGACAGAGCAGAACACACGTCAGACGATTGAGACTGAGAATGAGACTGAGACTGAGACTGAGAGAGAAGCAGAAGGGAAGGAAAGAAGGAGAGGAGATGGTGGAGGAGACGACGGAGGAGGAGATAGGGGGGAGAGAACGGAAGGGCTTGAGGGAGCGAAGGGCATAACATAATCTCTACATTCATACAAGTATACTAACCACAGTGTCGGAGGTGACGAATTCAACCAAATTAGAAAACAATGATGAAGTGTTGAGCGGTGCACCAGGAGCTCAGTTTAGTCGTGGGTCAGTGAGTGGCGTTGGTGGAGACGATGACGAAGATGAGGAACCCTCAGGAGGCAAGCAGCAGAAGGAACGGCGCAAAATCGAAATCAAGTTCATCCAGGACAAGTCTAGAAGACACATCACCTTCTCCAAGAGAAAGGCCGGCATCATGAAGAAAGCATACGAGTTGTCGGTGTTGACAGGTACGCAGGTGTTATTACTAGTTGTGAGTGAGACCGGGCTCGTGTACACCTTCACCACGCCCAAGTTACAGCCGCTCGTCACCAAGAGCGAGGGCAAGAACTTGATCCAGGCGTGTTTGAATGCACCGGAAGAGTCTTTGGGCGACGACCAGGGCGACCAGAGCGATGGCAATTCGCAGGAGTCGCCAGACCAGAGCCCAGCACCTCCTCCACAACAGCACCCAGTGGTGCCCAACGCTGCGCACCAGGCAGCTACCCACCAGCAATTACCACCTGCGCACTTGCCGCATGGAATGCCGTACCAGGGCCAGGGCATGCCGCAGCAGGGAGGCTTACCCATGCCCCAGGCGGGCGGGTATAACGACCCATACCAATACTTTAGCGGCATGGCCAACGGCAACATTCCAAACCAACAGCAGTATCAATAGCCGAATGGACGGTGCGCATGCCAATTGTTGGACATGGGAGGGATTTTCGATAGTTGTACAAAAGATAATATCACAATCATTACTTAGGGTGCAGGGTCAAGGAAGTATAGCCTTGGGCGAAGCCCACATGTAAGTATAGTGAAGCAGTCAGTAGTCACGACCCTAAAGATGACAGATTAGATTATACAGATCAGTACAGGTTTGATCAAGTACAGGTCTAGATCATATAGATACAGGCCACATACGGGTCAGGTACAGGCCAGATACAGGCCAGATGAAATTCGGGTACAGGATAGATCTCGTACAGGATAGATCTGGTACAGGAGTTAGTATGGTCAGTACAGGACCGCCCGGATGGGTAGGGTACAGGACTAGATAGAATACAGGACAACCACACAGGAAAAAGTATGAGGCTATTACAGAGTAGCAGTATCACATGGCACAGAGTACGGGCAAAGTACGGGCAAAGTACGGACAGAATACGGGCAGGTCACGGCACACAACACCTACACTAGGCCAAAGGTCAACAAGGAAAAGGTGGGCATATCAACCCCGCCCCAAGTAAAGGCAACGCCTCCAATACAGGAAACACGGAACACGGAGGCCGACCCCGGGCCCAGAGGAAGTGGCTANCGGGGGCCGCCCCCGGGCCCAGAGGAAGGGGCTAAAAGCCGAAGGGCCAAAAAAAAAAAAAAAAAAATGGCGCCCCAAAAATGGTACCAACAATTGGCCCCAAGAAATATCGGGCCCGGCTGCGATAGCTCTTTTGCCTAGATGTTCTGCGTAAGCGAATACATTTAAGCTAGCCGTGGTGCATGCGGGCCTGCACGCAGCGCCGGATCCCGACCCTACTCATGGGGCAAAATGGCCCACGCTTGTTTAAGCCAAATAAAGTGCGGCCTTGACCATTGACCGCACTCCCGGTGTCTGAGTGCACTACCGTCCGTCTCCTGCGTGCACTACCCATTGAGTGCACCCAGACACTCAGCACTCCAGACAGTCCAAGCAGTGCATTCCGGACAGTACTAGAGACTACTAGACAGTACCAGACACTACTAGACAGTACTAGACACTACTAGACAGTACCAGACAGTAAGAGACCAACAGACAGTACGAGACTAACAGACAGTACGAGACTACTAGACAGTACCAGATAGTACCAGACAGTACCAGAGACTACTAGACAGTACCAGACAGTACCAGACCAACAGACACTGACTGAATTACTATGGAACTAAGCTTGGCTATAGTAGTTATGTGCAGTGAGTAGTATATCAATTGAGTAGAGCATTGTAGATTGTACAGTAATGATTAGGTTAAGTGATTGGTTAATTGGGTAATTGGGAGTTCGGGTAATTGGGTAATTAGGTGACGGGTGACTGGGTGGTTGGATGACCGGTGATTGGGTGATGGTGATTGGGTGATGGTGACAGTGGACGCGGTTTAACGCACTAGTCAGCGATTGGACGCACAGTGCGAGTAGAGGCAGGCCCGGCAGCAGGCGCGGCTGAGCCAGAGTAGTGGTCAAGAGAGAAGTGCACGCCGGAGAGCGGGGGAGATTGTTGGGTATTTTTGATCGGGCCTTGGGCCGGGTATTTTTGCTGTAACTAGAGCTGATGGTTCCGATAATCCGTTGATTCTTTGATATGATTATTAACAAATTATTGACAGATTATTGACAGATTATTTACTGATTATTGATTGATTATTTACTGATTATTTACTGATTATTGACTGATTATTTACTGATTATTGACTGATCATTGACTGATATTCCTTGACTCACCTATTGTCAGTAGTCATGAGCCCTAGTCTATTGTCATGATAGCCATAGTCCATGATCAGATCAATGGACCTTTGCTTTAGTTCCGATTAGCTCATGTGTGATAAGAGGTTATAATTGAACTAGTGAGGTCTATTAAGATTAGTTTTCCTTTTGCTAAATGCCGACGTATCTCGCAGGTGACACTACAGACTATACAGTACCAAGAGTCACATGTGACCTTACTCACTCGTATTTGGTGACAGTATTGGTGACATTATTGGTGACAGTATTTGTAACAGTAGTATTTGTGACAGTATTTGTAACAGTAGTATTTTGTAATATCCAGTATCAAGGCTTAAATAAAAAAACTCTATTTCTGTAACAACGCAAATGCTATTTTTTGTATTTTTTTTTACGACCCATCAATGTTTATTCCAGTCCATCCTGCCTAATCTTTTTAACCAGTGCATCATTTTCGCGAGAGTTCCAGGTCCTGGCGAAAAGTGAGAACTGACCAGAGCGTCGTGCTGCTACCACAGAAAAACGGCTAAAAGAACCTAAAAGTGCCCTCGAGTGAGTGAGCATTATGCTCTTTAGACTACCCACGCGCCCACGCGCGCATAGATGATTGGCCGCCTTATTGTCAGGTAGAGTCGTTGAAAGTCAATGGTCAGCCTGCACCAAAAAGCCTATTCACACGGTACCCCTCTCTGCATGCACAACCACTACATCAGAGTCAGCCGTTGGGGGCGTTCTCTTATTTGTGCTAATTTCAGCGGCGGCCTTAGACTTTTAGCCACCCATTTCCGACGCTACTTTTTAGGCTTTTCTTAGCACGTCGCTGGGTAGTTATCTGGTGGTTAGTGGTTCGCACTCTAAGCCTCTATGTGGAGTTAAAGCCAACGCAATGACTTCCCAAAGAGTAAGTGGAAAAAATTGGAGAAACCCGACCTCCTCCATAATACGAGACCAAGTGAACAAAATCGTCGAAGTGAAGTCAACTACGTCTAGTGGTCCTGATATGCACGGCTGCTTAACAGACCGGCCCCAGTGTCTATTATGTCAGCAGGGCTTATGTATAGGCAGGCATCGCTGGGCTGTAGGAGCCTGCACAAGCGGGTGCAACGCGCAGCATCTAGGAAAATAATGTAGGTGGAAACAATCGGACCATGGCCCAAGCGTGATTCCATCTCGCAGTCTCCGCTGGATCTTTCCAGTTGATTATAGCCGAGCATGACCCCTAGCCCTCACTGCGATGCCGGACACTCCCGCCCCTGACGCCACCATCTGAGACCGACCCCTCGACTTACCGTTAACGCCGCACCAGATTCTCCCCATACAGGGCCACCGGAGAACAATACTCTATTATGTACTTTCTATTTCTCCTTCGTGCGTAATCGTCCTTATAAAAGGCAACTATGGCACCTGCCTCGCTCCTCTATTATTTTCTATCGCTGCCCTCCCTGCCATTTTGCTTGCCCTCCCCACCATTTACTAATTCCTGTACCGCTCCCCTTGTTGCTGGGCTCGTCTCTACAACTTCCTAAGCCTTATTATTACTACTACTACTACTACTTTAGAGTCTCTTCAACTTTAGAGTCCCTCATCTTAGAGTCTTTCCATTTAGAGTCTCCATTTAGAGTCTTTCCATTTTAGGGCTTTTCCATTTTAGGTCGCTTCTTTTAGAGTCCCTTGACCTCTGACTGTCTCTAGACACGTCTCGATACGGTACTTTTGAATCGGTGGATCTACTCTGGCCCACTTAGGTGTTGATTAAAAACTTAATTCGACTCAGTCAATACTGGCCAACTAATACTATAATACTATAATACTACTGGCTCTACTACCACCGGTTCAATCCTACCAGTACTGCACTACAGGACTACACTACAGAACCACCACTACTACTACTACTACCACCGATCCTACACTAAAGGGCCGACCCCAGCCGTTGGAAACAGTTGCAATCAGCTCATGTTTCGCAACTACACCCCGAATATCCTGGAGTTCCTGTTGGACCAGCCATCCGAAAATGGCCCTGTGACCAGCCGCAATATCTGGGGCCCGCTTGACGGCTCCAAAGCCAAGCACTCCGCCGCAAAACTGCAGGTCTCCTACGACCCTCCGTACGACGACCAGTGCGGCCAGGGCTCGCGTGCAGTTTTAAGTGACCGCTTTGCCCATTTGATGCAGCTGTCCAACCCCACGCCTCGTATGGTGCCCGGGCCTCTTCCCTCCAGCCAATCCATGCACTGCATGCAACAGGATGAGCCATGGTCAAATTCCCAGGACAGAAGCCTCTGGGCGCCGCAGGACGATATGTCGTGCTCCATGCGTCCGCTCCTGCACTTCTTCCCCAGGGTGCCTCCGTTCAATGTGCATAGTGGAACCAATGGGCTCAACAGCTATACGTTGGCATGCCCCAAATATGACCAGTTTGCGCAGTTCAGCAAGGCCACATACGACTTCAAGCCCGAGGAACTCAAGCAAGAGTACAAGCTCTTCAACGAGTTCAAGCGGGACCGACTCAAGCAGAAACAGAAAAAAGACACCCAGGAACGCGAGAACGACGGTGTGTTCGACATTTGGGCCAATATCAGCGAGGAAGATCGCCGCATCATAGAAAACTATTTCACCCACGATACCCATAGCCGAGTGAAGATTACTGCCGGAGTGTTGAACCGGCGGTATGCTCGAGAACGAGAGAGATTTGAGAAAAGCAAGTTGCTTGAAAAAGTCGGCATGCCCAATGTGGGCAAGCAGCAGTTTGTGTTGGTGGAGTTCAAGGCCGGCCGGTTGGATGTGTTTTCCATCGGCGAGAAGCTGAGGGAGCGGCTTGAGAGCGGGTCCTACGTCATGGTCAAAGCCGACCGTG
The DNA here is from genome assembly GCA_002370145.1 of [Candida] ipomoeae. NCBI lineage: Eukaryota > Fungi > Ascomycota > Pichiomycetes > Serinales > Metschnikowiaceae > Metschnikowia > [Candida] ipomoeae. The sequence continues at coordinate 26,137 of NKZK01000568.1, read as the reverse complement.
GCAAGGACTTAGGCCGCGTGGTTGAAACCTCCATCAGTCTCTCCAAGGCCCGGTACCTCAAGGTTTTACAGTTGATGGAGCTGCACATGGCGTTCAGCGACATCAGCGTGGAATTGGTTCCCGTACAGGAGTTTCTCCAGAGAAACAGTGCCACGGTGACCGAGGCCTGGGACACCATCACCAAGATCAAGCCCGTCGGCAGCAGCAGCAGTGCCAATGGCAATGCCAACTGCAACAGCAATTCCAACAGCAATAGTGGCAGCCCCAACAGCAACTGCAACAGCAACTGCAATGCGAACTGCAATGGTAGTGGCAATGGTAACTGCAACGGCAACGCCAATGGCAACGCAAACTGCAATGGCAGTGGAAATAGCGGCTGCAACAGCAATGGAGCAGGAGCAGGAGCAGGAGCAGTGGACAAGACAGACAAAGGCCAGGTCCGAATGGAGCGGTACCCCGAGTGCAGGAATACTCAAAGTCCTAAGTTCGTGGTGTCGTTGGCGCGGGCAGAAGACGTGTACCAGATCGTCAGCAAGCGGCAGGACGAGGATCGCGTGTGCCGGCTGATCTTGGCCAAGATGCGCGATGACCGCCAGTTCAAGGACACCGACCGTGGCCTCAACATCCAGCACATGGACTTCGACCTCGTGGATGCAGAGTACCAGTTCGACCGCAAGAAGCTCATCATCTACTACTCCAGCAGCAGGCGCATTGACTTCCGAGACTTGGTGCGTGATCTCTTCCGCGTGTACAAGACTCGTATCTGGATGAGTGCGGTCAACGGACGGCCTGCCTCTCGCACCACGCGGGCCAAGAGATTTGCACCCAGGGTTGAGCCTGCTGCCAAGCCCAAGGACCCTTTGAAGCCGGACAAGACTAGAGACGCTGAATCCCACTAGATATACTTACAGCTTAGATTACAGCTTGGATATATAAAGACAACCATATCCACCAAATACAAACAACCAACTGACAACTGACTCTTCAAGTAGACTTATGATGGTTAAGTAGAGTATCTGGACCAGTAGAACTATCTCGAGATCACTAAACTATAACTGGTAGTGTACTGGAGTTACTATAGGATTACAAGACTAGTGTTACGTCTGGAGCTACTTATACTGCTACCAGAACTAACTGTATCACTGCTGTTAGAAGGCTAGTAAGTAGACTCAAGACTATCTTAGGGTACCACTAGAAGTTTCTACCACAAGACTATCCTAGGAGACACTACTACAAGGCTATACTATCACCTATTACAAGAGTGCAAGGATACAAGACTATCTATTGACATCTGCTACACTAGTACAAGACTAAGACTATGCAACCAAAAACAAGACTACTACATACTACTAGATCTAGTATTCAGACTATCTCTATAAGACCTGTATAAGACAATAGTCTAGAGAAATAAAAGGGTATAAGAGTACAAGACATCAGACTACTACAAGGTTATACTACAAGATTATACTACAAGACTAAACCGCTCCCATTCTAGGTATTATCTGACTACACTACAAGACTATATTAAAAGGCTAGTACAAAACTGCAAGACTAAAGACTAAAGACTATATAAAGAATTCTACTACCAGAGTAAATGGGTGCAATATTAGAAGAATATACTACAAGACTATGTAGGCTCTAGTGCTGATAACTGAGGGAATAGTTTCAATTGACGTCGGTATCGATACTCTTAATTTCGCCATGATTAATACACTGCTACAGTCTAAGACTCACTTTACTTAAACTTAATAACGTTCTTCTGTTCCAACATTCTAACACTTACTACAGCTCTAACACTTACTACAGCTCTAGCACTTACTACAGTTCTAAGGGTCTATGCGTAGTCGAAATGTCAGTAAGTGTAGCGATGAACTGATTATTGTGATGCAGAGAAGGGTCTGAGTAGCTTCCTGTGTGCTTACCAGGTTTAAATAATACTCTGAGTAACGGAGAGGTCATGGCTGAACACCCATTAACAAGGGAAGATCTGGTCAAATGATACATTCTACTGAACCAATGAAGTGGGCTCCAAGAAGCCATTTCTAGAGACTTTGGAGTGAGAGGCTAAACTCCACAGACCTAATAACTACACTACACTATTGTCTGGTTGAATCTCAGTGTTAGAAAGGTATAGAGAGGTATGGAGAGGTATAGTGTAGTGCAATGTAACTTACTTACTGTACTACTATATTAATATAAAACTATTTTTCAGAAGGGTCTGGGTTCACTAGCAAATTCCACCAGACCCATAATAGGTACAGCAGTAAATACTCAGTAGTAAATACTCAGTCACTCAGTAGTATTCGTGAATAGTCATAGTGGGATGTAGATTTAAACATAGAACTAGTAGGTAGTAGAACATAATAATACTGGTATACGCTAGAAGAGAGTACTAGTAAGTAAATCCTTACATGATGAAGTTTTGTACTGGTAAATCAATCAACCCAGGAGCTGGACTTACTGACACCAAACTACTTCGTATTTTATTGCTTTGTCTTGACTAAAATCATGAAGTGTCAGAACTACTTGAGTGAATAAAGTGCTTATTTAGTTACTTGAAGATACAATTACTTAAAGACTACAAGGCAATAACATAGGCTATACAAGATTAAAGTACTGTGGATTAGAGTTCTGTACACTGTATTACTACTAGACAAGTACTAAAAGTACTGCAAGAATACAAAAACTAGAATGCTCTCAGGGTAAAGGCTAAAGAAAACTTTACTATTCTTCTGAGAGCTGTACCTCTGTCCTATACTAAACCATAGTGCATAACTTATACGATCCAGTGACACGATCATAGTTCCTTATACTGAACCCTCCAAATCTTGCTCTGTATGTCAGACTCGAAATTAAATTCTTTAGTTCCACAGATCGACCATGATTCCAGTGAGTACTATACCAGTAGTCGTGATAATTCTAGCATGAGTAGAATAGTAGATGATCTGACCTTCAAGTAGTGCTGATTTCCTAGACCTGGTAGCAAACAGGAACACACTAAACAATAAGAATTGTACAGTGCTTGTTTTTTGCTGACTTCATGACTAACGCATAGACGAGAGGTTTGCACAGATAAATTCCCAAAGCATTCAGAGAGGTACACAAGAGTCTCTGAAGTCAGAAAGATAAAGACTGACCAAGTAACACTATCTATAGCTTTCCACACTCTTCCACAGTACACCACACAAGTATACTGGCTTTCCCATAGTGAGTAGTATTTGGATCTGGGTCTGGGGCAGAGTATGGAGTGTTCCCATATCTATACATGAATATCCTGAACTAATGAGACGATGTAAAAACATGGACCTTGAACATGAATTGAACATGGACTCGTAGAAATATAAAGCGGTGTCTTTGGGACTTGTGTGATTCTTGTGTATCGTGACACTCGCGTTTAATTCTTAAACTTTGTTCTGAAACCTAGCTCTAAAACTTAGCCCTGAAACTTGGTTAGTAGTATCAATTACATGATATTAATCATGAGTTGAGGCGTGGACTACTCAAGGAGGAAGCTGGTATTCTCACTTCCATCTTGTACCTTGGCAAGATATCTCAATGAGGGTAAAGCCAGTGACGTCTTAGTCAAACACCATGGGCAGTTATACATGTTACCAGAGACCTGTTGGCTAGGAATATGTAGTAATAATAGTAGTAGTAATAGTAGTAGGAATAATATGTATATGGTAAGTAGTGGTATGTTTGGAGTATGGAATGGAGTATGGGAGTGGAGCTGAAAGGTGAAAATATACAGCATGCATTGTTAAAGGTGTATTGGTCAGTATAAAAATAGCCAGGCCGCATGCCATTAAAGTATGACACTTATATAACCCAAAGGAATGCTCCACTCATAAGAGTACCAGTTTTAGGTCATTGACTTTATTTCATTCTCTCCATACACACTGGTCAGAGTACTACTCATATAGAGCTACGCAATTATCAGAATGCAATAAAATTGAATACTACAATACTAGAGCAAATCCTCCACCCAATTCTACTATACTCCAATATACTGCACCAGACTAATATACCCTAAACCAGACTACTGAGGAGTTTTATGGGTAACTCCTCATTTACCAAGAGTACATATACTCTAGCTAATAATGTTCTATGAACTATATGACCAAATAGAGGTTCATAGAGTTGGATTTCATGCCAGATCAACGTCAACGCATGGTCAGCATATGAAAAAGACTACTTGAATTAGTCTGTTTGAATTAGTCTGTTTGATTCAGTCTGTTTGAATTAGTCTGTTTGAATTAGTCTGTTTGAATATAGCCTGTTCACGGTTTCAATAGTTGTTTGCTCTCAATACGTACTGATAACCCGAGGGTAAGTGTGAAGAAACTCAATGGAACAAGCTGTTTTTTATTAGCCCATTTTCCAGTCTAGTTAGCTATAAGCAGTCATGTGTGTTTCAAGCCGAAGGTACTTCAGAACCCAATGAGATCATTATTGCTCTTGCTGATTACCACCCAATTTTTTGGTCCTTGCTTTTCGGATCTTTGACTGAACATAGGTTTACAATTTTTGGAAGAAAAAATGGCTAGTATAAGGAAATTACTTTATGTCAATGATTGAAGCTTAGTTTAGCCTCAGAACAAGACTTTTACTAGAGCCGAAGTATCAAGAGCCTTGGAGGTACTACAACTCTATAACTCGAGTTTTGTATGATAATATGCACTATGACTAATTACTGAAATATGTTTCACGACAAGATTGCAGTATCTAGAAATATGTAAAGATATGTCTAGACTTATTTCGTGTAGAGGTATGTCCAGAGGTATGTGTAGAGGTATGCCTAGAGAAATGTACCAAAATGTATAAAACTATTTGATTCAATAGACTATTATAGGCTGAAGGCTTCTGCTTTGATATAGCCACATAAACCACCAAAAAGTAATGCACTACAAAAGACAAGACTGCCGTGCTGGACATTTTTCGGGTCTATTAATTCTTAGGTAATTGAGTTCCTTATTGAAGATTCTTGGAGGAAGGAATATTGGGTGATAAATTCCAACAACTTCCATCCAAAGAGCTGCATGTAATAAGCATGCACTTCAACAATAGTAGATGGTGGTCTTGTGACGTGGCAGCCCAACATTTGAAATACACTGGCACGGCGTCTCGGATTAGCTTTCAATAGCTATTGTTACAGGATACCTGTATGGATAGACTACTGATAATAGTGGGTCTAAAATTCACTACATCTATTCATGCAGCCTCGTGGTGGCGATTTTCTGTCAGCAAGCATATGCTTAATTGTTCGTATGGCAATGTACTGCATTGGTGGTCTAAAAAAAATATTAAATATTATACTACACTACAGTTATCAGAAAAATCCATTACCGAGCCCCAAAGACTACTATCAAAGACTACTATGAAAGACTACTATTCAGACGACTGGACTGTAATTACTAGGGTAGAGATTCTAGGATTGATCCTATGACGAGAATTCGAGTACAAATATCATGTGCTAGCTAGCCTGGGAGTTATTATGAGACAATTGAGTATAACCTAATTGTTAGGTGAAACAGAGTGAAACTTTAGCAAGGCTATTCAAGACTGGATTAATCACCATTCTCCAAGTCCAAAGTAGTTCAAGACAGGCCAGTAAAGGCCAGTAAGGCTCCTAATATACTTCCCTAAGCCTCTACTATTTCACGGGCCCTTAATATAGACTCCTAGTAGACTTTTAGTATACCCTACTATACTCCTACAACAACTCCTACTATAGACTCCTACTATACTCCTACTATAGACTCTTACTATACTCCTACTATAGACTCTTAATATACTCCTAGTATACTCCTAATATAGTTATACTACTATAGAGAAATTATAGGCTCTAATACATTCTATCACCATAGTGTGCTACTACTACTACTACTATAGTGTTTACTAATACTAAAATATTCGTATTAAGAGGTACAGTAACCCACAATGCTGTGTACCTGGACTGGTAAATTGGAGTAATGTCTTTGTTATGATTTTTAGAGGTACTCTTACTTCTATACTCCTCTACTCCTTTACTTAGACTAGTCACAGGGGTACTGATTCTGTTTTTCACATAACTGTTCATTCAGGATGTTTGATCTGTTCTGACTGTTGCCATAGACTCCTACTATATTCCTACTATATTCCTACTATATTCCTAGTATACTCCTAATATTGACTCCTAATATTGACTCCTAATATTGACTCCTGGTATAGACTCCTAGTATAGACTCCTAGTATAGACTCCTATAAGAGACTACTATAATAGACTCCTACTATACTCCTGTTATGACTCCTGCTACGACTCCTACTACGACTCCTACTACGACTCCTACTATGACTCTTACAATGACTCCTACTATATTCTATATCACACAGTTTTATACAATAGATTCTTACTATAGACTCCTACTATGACTAGACATCGATGAAGTATAACTTGGTACTATTTAGTATAATATCTACTTTATAAAACATATCCATACGTTCACTTCCTCAGTCAGTTCCAATATCTTAGCACTCATGCTAAACCACTATAGCCAAGACCTAGCCACTATGAAAGAAACTGCCAGATACTATGAGTCAGTAGGGATTTGACACGTAGTTATCTGATGATTAGGAAGGCCCATGACGTCCATGATGGAGTAAGTGAAAGTCTAGTGCCTATACACTTGATGGAAACTCTCTTTATGGAGACTTTCTTTATGGAAACATTCAAAGGAACCTGAGACTTAAGACTTCCACAGACTAAAGTCCATAGTAATTTGACTGGATCCAGATCCATAAATCCAACCAAAGACTCAAGCCTAAATCCAGCCAACGGACTAACCCAAAGGATTAACCCAAATCCAACCATCCTTTTGTTATTTTTCTATCTCTTGATACAAGTCATTAAGTCCTCGGTTTTCCCAGGATTTTTTAAGTCTTCTGGTGGACTGTACTAGTGATCTGTACCAGTGATCTGTTCTTGTGATCTGTTCTTGTGATCTGTACCAGTAATTGCTCTAGTTGAACATGCAATCTGCCCTAGCTCTAGTAACTGCTCTAGTAATTTCAGTGTCTACTGGAAAAGTTTGTCTGTTGGTGACGTGTGCTGACTCCAGGGAGTGACTGTGCATTCAACCTCAAAATACCCACAAACTTCAAGAATATTCCGGCAAATGTCTTCTCCAAAGACTTTGTATTGATAAATATGGTGAATTGAAAGCCATTGATGTTTTTTAGTTGTGTCGTGGAGCTGGGTCTGGAGCTGGGTCTGGATTCGGGTCTGGGGCTGGATCTTCTCACTCTCACACTAGTCTCTATTTTTAGACACGTAGTGAAGGTCCATTGTTAGGCCTGGTTGTTAGTTCAAAAACTTAGATTTCAGGTTTAGGGCTATCTTGAGTGATATAAAGGGGGAGTTAGTTGCCTAGAAGACTGTAAGATGAGAGCAGTAGCAAATATCTGAATAATATAGATTGAGATTGAGAAGTTGACTAGCCAAGGTAAGGATTTATACTGTAAAAAGGACGACTTAATGATGAGGAAATTTTCTAAATGCCCTAGGGATTCTTAGAAGTAAATCTTCTCTTGGTATTCAATTCCACTACATCCCAGAAAGTACCACTATAAGACTCTTTCCTATAGACTACTAGTGATCAAGACTATTAGTTAGACAGAAAACTACTACAAATTACTATTTCTACAGACGACGCACTACAAACCACCATTCACCAGAAATCAATGGCTACATACTATTATTACTGGAATAGAGGTATTCGAATTGATGGAGAGTAAGACTGACTACAGTAAAGTAGAGTAAGAATGTTTACCCTAAAAAGACCTAAAATTAGCACAGGCATTGTTCTTTTTTTGCCACAGACTACTATTTATCATGAGTCTGTTATTTACAACGGACTACTATTTACTATAGACTGCTATCTACTACAGACCAATATTTATTATGACAAGACTACTATTTACTACAAGCCTATTATTTACCTCTGGCCATTTTACAGAGGACTCCCTTTTATTATAAGACTACTATTTACAAGACTCCCCCACACAAGCGTACTATTTATATAGGCCTATTGTTTAGTATGAGCATATTGTTTCCTTCAGAGACCATCCAGAAAAGATTTTCACCAAACTACTATTTACTACTATTCCCGGTGTTTACTGCTACTACTATTTACTGTTACACGAGAGATTACTGAGCCAAACCTTGGTATAAGCTATTACTGAGACCCCATTTACCAGATACCTTTTCCACAGAATACAACACTATAGCTAATTATACAGACAAATATTACAGACTAATATTACCGACTTCTATTACCGATTACTATTATAGACTACTATTACAGACTACGATGAGTATATGGGCAAGTCATACTAGAGTGTGAGCTACTATGAACTCTATACCAGTCTCAGAAAAATCACTGAAAGCCGTAAGTCTATGACACGAAGAATAGAGAGACTTGAATACTAGAGAACTGACTTAATCGTGGAACTAACCGGCAATACCGACTATACACAGATTACCATTACTATAAGTTACTACTCCACTATTCTAATCCACGATATAGAATTATGGAGCTAAGAATTATTGACTATACGCATAAACGTATAGACGTATAGACCCCACTACTTGGTCAGCTGATTTGGGTATTAGATAAGAGACTAGGTAAGAGACTATTCTATGGTACCACTTATTCTACTCTACTATTCTACTACTCTACTACTACCAATTGAGTTAATCTATTCCATTACTCCGTTCATCCTTTCATTCCTTCATTCCTTCATTCCTTCCTTCATTCCTTCATGTGGAGAACAAAAGACTGGTGAGCCATGATGGGCACCTTCTTGAACTGCAATTTATCCACCGTGACTTCATTTTCAAAGAAGTTGTGGATATGAAACTTCGATAAATTGAACAAGAGCAAAGTGTTGGAATCATGGTAAGAGTAAAGTCAGCGCATGCTGACGGGAACCTCCTTATATAGGTCTTATTACCCCTTGGTGCGTTCCCTCCATGCCACCATTGCAGTAAGAATGCCTTCATTCCCTCATTCCTTCATTTCTTCATTCCTTCATTCCTTCATTCCATATTATAGACTACTATTAATACAGACTACAGACTACACTTACTACAGACAACTATTACTACAGACTACACTTACTACAGACTACTATTACTGCAGAGACAACTTACGAAAAAAATACTAGAGTATACTAGAATAATGAATGTACTTTGAAAGTTTTTGTATGTAGAAAGAGGATTACGACACGCCAAGGCCCTTGCTAAGGTCCAGGATCACATCCAGGAGGCTGTTTCCTTTGGTACAGAAGTGTTGATGGGTGGAGAGGTGCTTCCCGACTTGGGCACCTTTACTATGAGCTCACTGGTTTGAGAAATGTGACTCGGGACAAGAAGATCTTCCTGGAGGAGATGTTTGGCCCTATCAGTCCTTTGATCAAGTTTTTTCTTCCGACGAAGAGATTCTTGAATTGGCCAACGACACTAATGTGGCTTTGGCCGGTTACTTCTTCACTAAGGACTATCAGAGGGAGCTCAACATAGCGGAAGAATTGGAGGTGGGCATGATTGGAGTGAACACAGGTGCCATATCCAAGGTCAGCCTTCCTTTCGGTGTTTTTCAAAGAATCTGGTTTTGGCAGAGAGGGTTTCCAGGTCCTGTAATCACTTCATGTAGTCCTGGTCCATGATTAATATGACAAGTATCTTTTTTCAGTTCATGTTTCTATTGTTATCGACGACCTACTTCCACTACCACTACATACTCCTAATTTTTCTTGAAATCGCTGGATTCTTGCTTTTATACGTCTAATACTTTATAGTTGAAAGTCTTTATTCGTTGATGGTTCCTTAAAGAAAGAAATTGGGGCTACTTAAATAGAGAACGGCAGAGCCAGAGTAGCCAGCCAAGTGCCAGTTGCTTATGCTCTTAGCTTACTTGCTTGGGCTCTAGCTTAGGTGGATACTTCCAAAGTGGCTTATTTCCAAAGGGGTTGCCTACCAACTGACCGGATGTAGAATCAATTACCCACCACTTAATACTACTACTTAATACTACTACTTCCACTATTTACCATTACTATTTACTCTGACTACTACTGACTACTACTACTACTTCCACTACTTACCACTACTACTACTTACCACTTTTTCACGACTGACTAATACCACTACTTAGTTTTACCCACGACTTAATGATTACATACTACTGACTACTGACTACTGACTACTGACTACTGACTACTACTTACCCCTACTTAATACTCATTTTTACTACTACTCGATGACTACTTCAATTAAGAGGGTTAGAATTGAGTAGTATTTGAGTGATTTAGTGTTATTGTGGAATAGTGTTGGAGTGGCGAGTGACGAGTGAGTGATAATTGTCATTATTTTAAGGAACCACCAAAGATCTATTCCAGTGGACAAAGTCCTGCTGGCCAGTACTAAAAGAGTTCGTCAGCTATGGAGATGCCAAGTTATTGAATTTGGTGAGAAGGTCTCCTTACTTCCAAAATGCACGAGTGTTCGCTCACCTTGAACTGAACCTTTGTTGGTTTACGAGCACAATTCAAATTTTCTTAGTCGTCACTTGCTATTGTACCCACATGCCACTGTGTCCACTTGCCTTAATTTATTATAGCAGTACAGCTTTGCTCAACAAGCCACAAGGGTATTATATAATTTTTTGAAGTTGACTAGATACCAATCATCCTTCCATTATTCCATGCCATTTTATATTTTTCCATTTACTCCATTACTCCATTACTCCATTACTTCAAGAATTTCAGATTATGTTATGGACCCAATGCCATGAATTACTTCAAAAAGAATATGGGGTCACTCTTCTCCAAGAGATCAGGTTCATCTTCCAGTCCTGGACCTTCAGACACTAATTATGCATTTACCAGACTCAGACTCAGAATCAGACCAAAGAGCCACGTCCTGGGCCTCAACTTCCCGATTCCGTGAACATTGCCTGGATCTACAACAAAGAGTAAAAGATCCAGGAGTTGACTAAAGATATACTCTATGCATCATACTCTGACTCCACAAGCTTAGCCTATTAATACTATCACTACTACTCTAATACTACTACTATTAAACTTTACTCGATCATTTGGATAACACTTAGACTAGACTCTAGACAAAGCCAGACTCTACTAAAACTACTAACACTACTAACACTGTTAACACTATTAACACTATTAACTCTGGAACTATATTAAGATAGATTTTAAAAACACTGGACTTTTCTGACTACTAACACGGCTTTTCAAGGGACAAACATATTGCAGAGCATAATTCTCCTATGTCATTGAAAGACCGACCCCCAAAAATTCAATGGCAAACTATATGAGTTCATTCATTGAGAGTTATATCCATAAAAAATTCCCACTCAATTACACGGAGTCGACTCCACCACACTACACCACACTACCAACACCACGCTACACTAGACTCTAAACTATAGTCTACATCTGAAAATACTACCAACACTAGACTCTAGACCAACTCCAAATTACACTAGACTAAAACAAATATGATTCCAGAAAAATCACTTACCTTAGACTGTAAACTAGACTCTGGGTCACTAGAGTCAGAGAATAGTACCAGCTATAGACTACTCATAGACTTAAACTAGAATCCACTAAGACCTGAATCTAGGCAAGAATACTTATCTTAGTCTTTAAACTCTACTAACACTACACTCTACGAAGGCCACACTCTGCTACACTAGACCCCAGACTAAGACTAGACCCTAAGTGTTGAAGTAGAGAGTAGAGAGTAGAGTATATAGGTAAGGTATGAAGTAGATAAAATAGAGAGTGGAGAGTGGAGAGTAGAGTAGAACTAGAACTACACCTAGATTAACACTACACTCTACTAACAAGACACAGTCGACCAACTAGACTAACTCCACTAACTCCACTAACACTACATTAATCCACTAACACTACATTACTGGACTGACTAGACTATACTCTACTAAGACTAGATCCTAAATTAACACTAACACTGGACCCTAAACTAAGACTAGGCTCTAAATGTTAAAGTAGAGACTAGAGACTAGAGTATATAGGTGAGAGAGTACATAAAGTAGAACTAGACTTAGATTACACTAGACTCTACTAACACTATACCTTATTAACACTGCTAACACTATACTGTATTAACAAGACACAATCTACTCACTCCAGACTACACTCCTAGCATCACCAACACTGGGCCAGAGTCTACTACAGACCTACTAGTACTCATAGACTGACTAGACTACTCTACTAACACTAGACTACCACTAACACTAGACTATACCACTAAAACTAGACTAACACTAGACTAACACTAGACTAACACTAGACTATACTATTAACACTAGAATATACTATTAACACTAGACTATACTATTAACACTAGACTATACTATTAACACTAGACTACTCTACTAACACTCACAATAAACTGACACTGACCACCTGTAATTGAAGATAGGGGTATGACCTGTAGCCTGTATGGAGGGAGGGTGCGAGAGCAGCTGCACTGGGGACTAGTTGTATAATGATCAGGCGCTGCACTTGCCTCCGCATATGCGCCCTCTTTAGGTCAGGCAATAACCCTTCCTCACCATCAGGCAATGTCCACCCTCTAAATCCATAACCAATTACAGACCAATTCCAGACCAATTCCAGGGCCTTTAGATAGAATGTCTATATGGAATATCTAAATATAAGACACTATTGCATTGGTATACTAATTAAAACATTTATTGATTAATCACTGGTTTATTTACATTGATTGCTAGATTCATATATATGTTGATTGATTGTTGTTGTGTATTATGGTTGGATATGGCAGTGGTGGGCTACAATGGTGGAGTTAGTCTAGCAGTGAGGAATTGTACAGGCAGTGAATAGATTCGCACAGCATCAATGGAACCCTTCGTACAGGCCTCAGATATGAGTTTCAATGCATGTTGCATAAATGAAACATACTTTACGAGCTCTTGGAACAACAATACGAACTGGTGAAATTTACGACCCAACAAACACAGCCATGAAACACGACCAAGAAATACATACTGATGGAACACAACCAAAAAATACGAACTGATGAAACACGAACTGAGTGTGAAGCAGATGAAGATAGTTATGACCATCAGTGTTTAGTATGGGTGATAGTGCGCGATAGAACACTACCTTAGTAATCACTTAAAAACAATACCTTAGTAATCACTTTAGAACACTATCTTAGTAATCACCATAGAACACTACACTAATACTACACTGCACTATCTAGCAATCACTATAGACCACTACCCTAGTAATTACTATGGAACACCACCTTAGCAATTACTTAGAACACTACCTTAGTAATCACTTTAGAACACTACACTACACTATAAGAATACTGTTATAATGAGATGTATGGATGTTTGAGAGGTGGATGCTGGGGAGGTGTTGTTGGGGAGGTGGGGTGCAGGAAGGTGGAAGCTTATAGTACAATGGAGGAACGGCGCATGGTCGAGTGAGATGCGAAAAAGTCGTCTATATCCGAGACATATCCGAGTGATATTCGAGGGACGTGGGGGGGAGTGGAGGAACCCGCCCGATCTGGATACGTCACGTGCCGCGCGTGCCAATCAGCAGTCCTGTGTTCGGCGCTCCGATCCGCGCCCGCGCGCACGATTAGTCATCTGCGCCAATGCAGGCCTGCAGACAATATATCCGAAACAAAGCTTCCTAGCCTAGACACCTACTTCTTCGCCATGACGTGCTCTATCCAGGATCAGCACCTGCTCCCATTGATACTGCCCTATTATCACTTTATTTAGGGAAGCGTCTAAATCTTTAATTCTAGGCCCGCCACGTTTCAGCTTCGCCTGGCTTCACATTCTTTCTTCGGATACCCGATTGCGCTAAACAGGCGCCAGTGCTGCGAGGTGCGAAAAAAAAATCCTCCCCTTTTTCATATATAAACCGGACCTGCCCGTTCGCATTCCTACTCTCTTTCAGCAACCCCCCCAACAAAGTCATCCTCGCACGTTCCTAGCATAGACCCGTCTAGCCAGCCCCGCCGCATACCACCCTCACATATCTTCTTTTTTTTCGTTCATTTTTTTGATTCTGGATATTAATTTTTCGTAACGAAAGTTTTTTAAATCTAAAAAAATGGATTTCCAACCTTCGGACTACTTGAACAACTTGAACCTCGTTTTCGACAATGCCGTTGTGTCGCCTGTCGAAGAGAACATCAACAAGGCCGACTTGGATGTGTTTCAGCAAACCGAGTTCTTTGACTTTGATGTTTTCTTTGATGGTGCTGACAAGGGTCTTCCCCAGAAAGCTGTGGTGGTCAAGGAGGAGAACCCCGAAGGTGTGGCCCACTGGGCTCCTTCCAATGGGCTTAATGGACCCGATGCATCTTACGCCCAGTCGGACGTGAGTCTGGCCAACACACCCCGTTTTTCGACGGAAAACAGCCTCGAATCTTTTGAGATGAAGAGGAAGAGAAACACGGCCGCCAGCGCCCGTTTCAGAATCAAGAAAAAGCAGAAGGAGATGCAGATGCAGCAGCATGCCAAAGAGCTCCAGGACAAATTGAGCTTGTATGAGAAGAAGTTGCGCTCGTTGGAGATGGAGAACAAGTGCTTGAAGCAGTTGATCTCCGAGAAAAACAACAAGAAGCACTGCGACCTTCTAGACAGCATCAAGAAACGGTCTCTTGGCGAAGGCACCACTTCTCCCACCTTCAATTTCACGAATTAAACATTTGCTGTTTAAAGGAGTGTTTCATTATACTCCCTTAAACTAAACCAAACCAACCAAACCTCAGACACTGAGGGCGTCTTTAACAGACTCTCTTGTGTCGCCATGGGACTCTTTAACTGATTCTCTTTTTATGACATTAGCATTGATTAAAATCCAACTTTTACGACAATTCTGCTGGGCAGATCCAACTCTGTTTTCCTAGCACGCCTAATGGACATTCCGGCGAGGGTGTCATTTCAGTTCATATCTGATCTTTGATCATTTCCACCATACTTGAATATAGGAAAACACGAAACGTTGTAGCCACCATTGGAAGTATTATCTGAATTTATGAACATCAGCAGCTATGCCGACTTTATACCTGGAACCCCGCTGGATTTCCTAACATCACGTGATACACAGTTTTTGGAACGCGACATGGTGTGTGCCTGCACACAGCATATCGTACGTGGCATAGATAAGTTACATTGACTCACGTGAGCATTCGGTGGGGCACGTGGACAGCAACAAACACACTTAATTAAGCGTAAACAATGTAACCTTTAAATCTCATGGAACACGAAATATTAAACATGAAACATACGTGAAACACCCATGAAACACCAATGAAACATACGTGAAACATACGTGAAACACTCATGAAACACTCATGAAACACTAAACAGGGGCCTCATGTACTCAAGTGTTTGAAGTATTTAATGACGTCGGTACATTATCTTGAAGAATATAATGGCTTGTAGCAATGTCACGTGATCTCGGTGATAAGTCGTATGTTCACATGAATAGTGGCAGCGTGGCTTAGATCTCAAGGTCGTGCGCGACCCATAATTGGTTTAACTCGGAGAGCACTTTATATGTCTAGCACTAAGACTACGGAAACTTCGTATAATTACATTTTAATACTTTAAATGTATTCTTAATTCACGTATCCATATGTTATTTGTATGCAGTCATAATAACAAGAATCCCTTGAGATATAAGATGGTGTATAGTAGTGTGACCAGGCACTAGTATTTAGAAACAGATATAGAGGGAGATATAGAGAAGGAAATATATATATATATATATAAAGAGAGAGGGAGAGGGAGGGAGGAAGAGAGAATGGTCTTGTAGAACCAATATTCAGTATGCCACCATATTCAGAAGTAACATCACTAGTCCTATCAAGTCCATAATCAATGAGTAACATAGTCCAGGAACTCCGTGACATGATCAAGTTTAAAATCAAGTGAGTAAGCTGATCAACCAGAAATTAGATTTTACATTTAAAATAAATTCGTCAGATTGAACGTCGACTTAGTGAGGCCATACTCAACTCTTCTCTACCCACCAGACTAGCCTCTACTCTACTCTACTCCACCCACCTGACTCAAAAAGTTACTCTACTCTACTCTACTCTACTCTAGTCACTTTAGACTTTACACGTTACACCCTCACGTACCTCTTCACAATCTACTTTTCACACATCCTTCACTCTCCTCACTACATTCCTCACTGTACACTAATTATCTAACTAGAGACCAGGGACTAGAGACTAGAGACTAACAGTCACCATTTCATCCTCTATCCACTCCCACACACTCTACTCACTCCTAGTCACTTCACAAAAGGTCGGGTTCATACGCTTCAAGCTTTTCTGGTATCGTTGAGCACTATGTCTTCCGGAGTTCTTGGGTCCGTGTAAGGCACTTCAATTTTGGATCGTCTTCCTCTGCTTCACCAATTTAATAGTCACTGTACTCACACTCTACTTCTCCACTCACTGTACTCTTTCTTTACTACAATTCTACCACACTACAATTCTTCCACACTACAATTCTACCACACTATAGATTCTACCACACTATAGATTCTACCACACTATAGATTCTATACTCTACACTTCACACTGTTCTAGTTACTGGTCTAGCTACTGGTCACGGAATTGCAGGTTGAAGACAGGTAGACAGATTGACCGATCCAGGTTGATGTACCATTTTTGATGTACCACTTAGAAGACTTCAGATTCGTAGCAACAGCTGTATCCTGAGCTATCATAGGTCCAGTCTATTTCAGTCTACCCTAGACACTCAGACACCATACTTCATAGGAATTGAGTAGTATAGAGTAGCTCAGGTATTACGTAGTACTACTACATAAATGGACAAGTGTAGAGTCTAGAGGGACTTGTCCACAGTAGTATGGAACATAGTAAAGGTGGTACTTGGTAGATAAGATCATAGGTACGAATTAACCATGGAGACGATTGCTCACTACTCTCTACTCTCTCGCTACTAAGTACTGTCACTCTACTCACTCTCTCAATCTCTCTACTATCTATTCAAACCAGATTCTACTCTAGTCTATTCTAGTTTATTCTACTCTTCTCTCACTATACCCTAGTCACTCTACACCCCACTCACTTCCTCACTCACTAGTTTAGTTACACTCTCTTCTTTACTCTACTCCTTCACTCTACTCACTACAAAGTACTCTCACTAAATTCTCTAATCACTATGAGCCAACATTAAATATAAATTCTACTCACTACATTCTCTACTCCTTCACACTACTCCTGCGCCTCACTCTGCTCATCCTTCACTTCCACTCACTATATCTTCTCCTCATTAATCTTCGATCTATGGAGATGCTCAGGATTTGAAGATCCATGAATATGTAAAGCTAAAATGACCAATGCAATTAATATAAATGGTAATAGAAAGGTAAAGGAGAAGTAGCAAGTTTATCCATATGAAATAGCCTTACCAAACCGTATAGATTATAGATTATAGATTATAGATTATAGATTATAGATTAGTGTATAGTACAGTCTTCTCCACCCACCAAATTCCATACTTATTATATTCTCTGTTCATTCTTCTTCACTCTACTCACTCAATTCTTCTCACTCTACTCACTCCTTCTTCATTCAATTCTACTCACTTTCAAGATCAATCCTCACTACAGATTCCACTCTCACTCTACTCACTACGTCTCCACTCTACTCTCCACTCTATTCTCCACTCTACTCTCCACTCTTCACTTCACTTCACTCTACTCTTCACACTCCACTCTTCACACTCTACTCTCTTCACTTCACTCTACTCTACTCCAAGTTAACCCTACTACAGAGTCTACACCCTACTCCACTCTACTTCCTCTACCTTCTCTTTCCTCTCACTCCACTCCACTCACTCCACTCCCTGACTCCACTCCCTCACTCTCGCATACTTCTGACACTGAACACTTCTGACACTGTAAGTAGCGCACACCTCAACCATACATCTCATCCATTACTTCCCACGCACCCTCCAATATCTCTGATCTCACTGCCCTCCCTGCCCTCCAATACCTCCACACATCTTATTCCCCATCAAGCCAGCAATCATCTTCACTATGAGTAATCACTTATCTCTTCTTCCATTAAATTACTGACTCCTGATTTCTATATACACTACTAACCATATCATTCTATTTACCTTTTCCAATATTTTTTGTTTTATGTTTTGGTGTATTAGTGTGTACCAGTACCAGTACCAGTACCAGTGTGTTTCGGTGTATTAGTGTGTAGCAGTAGCAGTGTGTAGCACTAATGGTAGGGTGTTTTGGTGGGGTGCGCAGTCGCAGATCACCGCTGCTCCACACTACTAATTCCAAGAACATATCCACGGCGTGCCTCCCCCAGCACACGTACTTTGGCATGAAGGAGAAACTCAAGAGCTTCTTCCACTCGCCGGCCTTCAAGGGCCGCGACTTCCATACCGATACGGAGCGCTCTGTGTCGCCGTGTGAAACGGCCTATGACCACCTGGCCCTGAGTGCGGTGGACCTTCCCCAAGGCAGAAGTGAAGGACAAATTGAAGGACAAAATGAACAAAGTAAACAAAGTGAAGGCCAAAGAGAACCAAGAGAAGTTCCAAAAAATGAAAGAAATGAGGTGGAACAGAATGACGATATGCGGATTTTGAAAGGTGATGGGTATAATGGCTTGGATGCATATCGTGCTTTAGAATATGACCAGTTGGGAATCTCCAAGGGTCCTTCCAAAACAGAGCCCTTAAATCAAACAGACTCCTTAAATCTGGCTCCCAAAGAGGAATTCACATTCCCAGAATCGACTTTTCCCGGTTCTACAGCCCCAGAATCGACTTTTCCCGGCTCCACAGCCCCAGAATCGAATTTTCCCGGTTCTACTGTCCCCGAATCGCCGGCTCTGTCTCATAACCGGACTTGGGCGTCTGCAGTGACCTCCGTGGTGCCTGAACAACTCGATCTCCGCGTGGCTTCGGCAGAAAACCCTACGGTGGTCATGGAGTTGGACTTGGACTGCAATATTCTCCATATCAGCAAGAGCTGGGAGACCTTGGTGGGCACCAGCATCAGTAAGATCCTCAATAAGCCTCTTTCCAATATCATTATAGGCAATACCAGCGACGACTTGCTTGTTTTCAATAAGGCCGTGGAGCAGATGATCACCGATAATGCTTCGTATAAGGTCAAGTTCCTTACGGCCACCAATCTACGATGTTCCAGTGCCAGTGGGGACCACGATGATGGGTCAGAGTACCATTCGGCCCATAGTCCTACCAGTTCGCAACAAAGTTCCCAAAAAAGCTGTTCCAGTCCCCAAAAGAGCTCTTCCCAGAGAAGTCCCTCCAGTCCCCAACAAAACTCCTCCCAGAAAAGCCCCTCCAGTCCTTCCAACCATATAAAGGGCTCGAACAGTTCCATTATTTCTGGTTCCTCCGGCTCCTCTAGGGCTTCGGAAGGTCAAGTTTCGGGGGCCTCAGAAGGCCAGGTGTCTAATGATGGAGGCGTGATTGAACTTGAGGCTCAAGGTATTCTCATTCTTTCTCCCTCCACCAAACTCCCTACTCGTTCCATCTGGACCATCCGGCAGTTTGTGCGTATTGAAATGGACTTGACCATTCCGCCTGCTTTGGTGGACTTGTTGGGCTTTGGCTCCGAGATCTTCGAAGGGTACTTGATGAACGTGCAAGAAAGCGGGATCATCGATGAACACTCTGTTCCCGAACCCAAGACCATTTTGTGCCGCATCTGTGAGTCTAATATACCTGCTTGGTTCATTGAGAAACATAGCGATTTCTGTCTTTTGGAACATAAAGTCGAGGAAGATCTCCAGTTCTACCATGATGCCATAGCTGACCAGAGAGACTTGGTGTGCCGAATCTACGAGTCCTTGTGGTATGCACAGTTCGAAGGTTCGGGTCCTCCAACTCCTGGCTCTTCTTCCAGCTCAATGTCGTCTTCTTCCTCCATGCTCCTGTTCCATGACTACAAGTGCATTTCGTTGCCAATGCCTACACCGGAAACAGTGACTCCTTCGCTGCGGTATGCTCCCGGACTGTTGATTCCTAGACCTATGTCGTCGTCTGCATCGTTTAAACTGTCGAAGAAGTTCCCGTTTGGCATTCTCCAGAAATTGCTCGATTACTGTGACGAGGCTCTTCTTATAAATCCGGCTGAGAGACTGGAGGATAGTGGAGTGTTCATTTTCTCGCCCACTACTGAACGGGCCATTGATACTGTGGTCAACTGGCAGTCGCTCGAGACCTCGGACCCGGCCATCCGTGCCATGGTGGAGGACTCCAAGGCCTTGATCATGGAGAAGGTCAGCCATTTGACCCATTTGATCTCCCTCCTCCAATACTCCGATAAGATCAAGCAGGAGGTCGATGAGTTGGTGCTTGCGTGTGTGAAGTCCACGGTGTCCAAAATCAGGGAAAAGGTCCAGGAAAGTGCATCCAAAAGCTTGAGTTTCTCGGGTACCCGGTCCAGGGCCTTCTCCCTTGGGAAACTGGCTCCTCCAAACAGACTCAGCTCTCTCCCTCTCGAGAACTCAATGCTGACTGAAACTCCACGGTTTCTCGATAGTCCAATGAAGAACGAGGAAGAAAACTGTCTGCCTCTGCTACTTATAAGTTCTCCATCGCTGACTGGCTACGATGGAGCTTTACGGTCTCCTCAGCCAGCACGTGCAAAGAGTCCTCCGCTTCTAGCAGATGCTTTTGGCTTGAGCAACCCACAACCTCCTGCATCGTTGACACCGATTGATATTCTCAGCAACCCAATTTACGCTGAGCCTACGCCTATTCCAGCAGATTCATCTTCAACAACTTCAGGGCGAAACCTTATGCAGAACTTGACGGAATCTTTGGAGAACCTTGAATTGAAGTCGTCTAGTCGAGCCTCGGCCCATTCGTCGCTTTCTTCGCCTCGAAGAAGAATGTCTCCTGCTCCGTATGTGGAAAAAGGCAATTTTTCTACGCTCCAGAAGAACACCATAGCGCAGAAACCGGAGGTTCTGTCTCGAAAATCGAGTTTGGAGCTAGAAGCACCTTTTTCCAGGGATAACGCTCCTTCTGGCTTGGCGATTCCTTCGATGGGAACGTCTTCTATTGTCAGCAATAGCTCTTCAGGGTCTACACAAAGTACTCCGCTTTCCCAGCCACGAAACTCGATGTCGGGCTCCAAACCACCTCTCTCTCCGCTTCTTGTTTCTCAAACATCGAATCCAAAACCTTCGTCTGGTGGCATTAAGGATTACGAGATCATCAAGGCCATCAGTAAAGGAGCATTCGGGTCTGTTTTCTTGGCACGAAGAAGACTTACCGGGGACTACGTGGCCATAAAGTGTCTCAAGAAAAGGGATATGATCGCCAAGAATCAGGTGTTGAATGTCCGGGCCGAACGGGCGGTGATGATGACGCAGGCAGACTCACCGTTTGTGGCCCAGCTCTACAGCAGTTTCCAGACCAAGGACTACTTGTACCTTGTGATGGAGTACTTGAATGGCGGAGACTGTGCTACGCTCTTGAAGATGTTGGGGACTCTAAGAGATAAATGGTCCAAGCGGTACATTGCAGAGGTGATTGTTGGTGTCAACGATCTCCATAAACGGAGCATCATACACCGGGACTTGAAGCCCGATAATATCTTGATCGATAGCAAGGGTCACATGAAACTCACGGACTTTGGGCTTTCGAAAATCGGGGTGGTGGGACGCCAAACTTATCAGCACAGGAAAAGCAGTGCCTCCGAGCATGGAATCGAGCTTTTCCGGAAATCGATGCTTAATACTTCGACTGTGCAGAGTCCTTTGGTCTATAATACGGTGATCGACTCACCTGAATTGACTCCCTCCACCCATAAGCGAACACTGTCGGTGACCCCATTCTCCTTGACTCCCAGCACGGATAAACCAGGGTCGGTGACGTCACATGACTCTGCGTCGGCGGTGATTGCAGCCAAGAGACGGTCCAGGTCCCATTTCATGACCAACAGTACCAGATCCGGTTCCAATAGCAGTGGAGTGGAGTCTCCTACATTGAGTGGGGCTTTACACAGGACTCCTTCAGAATCGTCGTTTGCCATAATCGACGATGAGTTTCTGGTCAACTCACCACATGAAGAGGAAAATATCCATTCGTTTGCGCTCTATGATCCGACCCAGGAAGGGAATAGCGGGGTGGAGAAGTTCTGTGGAACTCCTGATTACTTGGCGCCCGAAATCATCCTTGGTGAAGGTGAAGGAGAGTACTCGGACTGGTGGTCCATTGGGTGCATTTTCTTTGAGTTTTTGTATGGGTACCCTCCGTTCCATGCAGAAACACCCGAGAAGGTGTTCAAGAATATCTTGGCGGGAGATATCGACTGGCCTCCGCTTTCAGAGGAGGAGGACCGGGAAATCTGCAGTCCCGAGGCCAAAGATTTGATCAAAAAGCTCTTATCTTCCAGTGTGGAGGACAGGTTGGGGTTCAATGGAGCCGAAGAGATCATGAAACACCCATATTTCAAGGATATCAACTGGGAAACACTCTATGAAGAAGCACCCGACTCGTTTGTTCCCACGCTTGATGGTCCTGAGTCTACGGACTACTTTGATTTGCGTGGTGCAGATATCTCTCAGTTCCCTAAAGATGATGATTCGGATGAAGATGCAGAAAAGGATAAATCTTCCACTTCCATGGATTCAGGCAGCCACTTATCGCTTCCCAGTACTCCTAGTTCGGTGAAACGAGAACGGCGTGGAAGCAAGTTATCGGACCCCAGCGAGTTTGGGTCGTTCCATTTCCGTAACTTGAGTGTGCTTGAAAAGGCAAATAAGGATGTGATCAACCGGCTCAAATCAGAACACTTGGAGCATCGCCACAGCTACTCGTCTTCCTCGTCGGATTCCTTGGGTCAACCCAACATTAGCAAATCCAGAGGTCTGTCTGTTTCTTCTGGAAAGGTCAACCTAGGCAGTCCCTTCAAGAGACCAGTGTCTCCGCTCCTCGTTAATCCTGGGTCTCCTGGTAAAGGAGCACTTCAGTACCGGGTCAAGAAGAAACTCGAGAATTCGCCAAGCACATTCTCCAACGAGCCTCGATCCCGGTCCAGTGTTCCTTCATTCTCCAATGAGCCTCGGTCCAGATCCAGCATACCGTCGCTTTCCCAACGGTTGCTTCTGAAAAACGCAAACGAACTGATCCACTCTCCTCCAAGCTCCGATAATGAAGACAGTTCGTCGGCCTTATACCGAGTCAGAAAAAGAAGAGAGAGCATGATGCAAAACTATAGCTCGGGCCGAGACCTGCCGCAACCACGAGTGCAGCTGTCACCACTCTACGATTCACGTGACGGGGTCGTGGTGGACTTGGATGTCTTATACTGTGAACCAATCGCCATTGTTCGCCATACAGTGTCCAAACTTTTGGAGAAACATGGGTGTGTGGTGTTGGCGATCTCCGATGGAGACGACTTGGTGCGGCGGGCCACCAGCCAGGTCAAGTTTGACCTTATCTTTACGGCTTTACGGCTTACAAAGGTGGAGGCCGTGGATGCCGTGAAGTTGATCAAGTATACCAGCGGAGTCAACTCGGAAACGCCTATAGTGGCCATCACGGGTTTTGCCAAGGAGGCTTTAGACCTGGCTGTTTTTGACGATGTGCTAGAGAAGCCGGTGGATAGTGCTGACATTAAACAAGTCTTGGCCAAGTTCTGCATGGACCAGGAACTAGCCATGGGAGAATCTGACCATTAGTCCCTCCTGTCCCTTTTCCCGTCAATTGGTGTCCCTTCTGCCGTCAGTTGGTTATTTCCTGTCTTACTCCATTATATCTTCCTGTTAATTGATTGTCTTCTTGTCTATTGGTTGTCTTTGTCGTTGACGACTTTGACGGTGGCTGTTGGTTTGGATGGAGTAGTCACAGGTTTGATCTCGATGGTTCCTTCTTGCGTGGGCTGCACCTGGAAGGTGGCAGCGGCCTCAGTCTGGGCCGGCTCGATTTGGATCTTGGTTCTTTTTGGAGCCGGTTCGGAATCACTGGTGTTCTCCTTCTCGTTGATCTTCTCGTTGTCCTCATTGTCCTCGTTGTCGGTTTCCTTCAAAGAGTCTGGGATGTCTGATCTCAAGTAATGGTCCCTGTACCATTTTAGCTGGTTGATGCTCTCCATGATATCCATTCTGGCGGTGTGGGCACCCTTTTTCTTTGGAAACTTCTTCATGAGGGCCGGGTTATGGCGGAATCCCACCTCCATGATCGAAGACACATCCACCAAACGATAGTGCAAATGGTCGATGACCTGGGGAAACTCACGCATCATGAAAAACTTGTCCATGTGGATGGAGTTGCCGGCCAAGAGCGAGGTTCGAGGCTCGCTGATGTATGTTTGGATATATTCCAACAACTCACGCTGGACCTTGGCCAAGGTCTGCTGTGGGTTGGCCAACACTTTGGCCGTGAGCCCCGACAGGCCGTGCTGGTTGACACACCACTCGTTCATGTTGTCCAAGACCTTTTTGGGCACATACACCGTGCTCTCGTAGCCGGTTTCGTCCAAGATGTTGAGGTGACCATCGGTGATGATGCAGCAGATCTCGATGATGTGATCTTTGGAGATATCCAAGCCGGTCATCTCACAGTCGATCCATACCAACGGCTTGAAGACTGGTGCAGACTTGTACTTGCGCTTGACGGGCTGCGATGCCTCCATGAGACGAGGGGCTCTGCCAAAGAGTCGTTGAAAATACGAGAACATAATAACTGGGTATTAGCTTGTGGGCCTGACTGAAAAATAGTGGACCTGACTGACTAATACTGATGGAGTGTCTGTGTTTTGGAGAGTGAGGTGAGATGATGTGATGACGTGCTGCATATACAGTCGCGTCCGGCAGTGGACCGATCGGCCAAGATCTCAGTAACACCCAGACATCATCCAGACATTCTCCAACCCAAACATCCAGACATTCTACCAATCCAAAACTCAATTCAAATCAGTTTGGTCATGAAGAAAGATACCTTCTATTTCTGGTACTTTGTGGTGCACATTCCCATCACGTTGGTCATCGACCTGTGTCTTGTGGTGCCGCACGAGTCTCGGCACTGGGTGCAGCTGATGGTGGTGGATTTCCATATCCGGACCAACCACGACTTTCTCTTGCAGAACCCACCGCTCTGGCTCCAGTACTTTGGACTCTTTGAGTTGTTTTTCCAGTTGCCCGTTTTTTTCCTTGCAGCTTATGGCTTGTATAAGCGTATGCGCAAGGTGTTGGTGATTCTCATCATCTATGGGTTCAATGCTGCCTTCACCACGGGTGCATGCTTGACGTATGTGGTGGCCCGGGCTGAAGAACATGGGCTTACGGTTTCGGAAAAGTGGGGTCTCTTTGCGTTGTACGTGCCCTACTTGTTGATTCCAGCATTCATGATGGTGGACTGCAGCATCCGGGTCATGAACATGATCGACAAGAAGGTTGCATAATTACTTGATGCATGGCCTTCAATACTGTCATCCTGTCACCCTGTCACCCTGTCACAATTGTCACTGATATGTGCGCTAATAGGGTCCGAATCAAGGATATGACATTCTCTGGTGGTACTAAAGAAGTATAGTACTACTTAAGAAGATATTAGTACTAAAGAGTTTAGTACTACTGACGAGGATTAGTACTCAATAGTGGGATGTCCAGGAAGCAGTTGGCCAATGACTGGAGTACCGCAAGATGGCCTTGAAGTCGGAGTAAGAATGGGTGCAGTCTTTGAATGCCGAAATCATCAATGCTGAAAACTAGAGGCTCTTTTTTATGGTGCTATTGTTGAATCCCAGCGAATTTCCCATAATTCTGATGTGTTGTCTGGAAACTGCACATAGTCTAGAGGTAACTTCCATACCAAGAACTAACCGAACATAACTTACATACTCAGAAGTGGTCTAAAATTGAACTACTAAATAACTGTACTACCAACTGCTATACACTTTTATACTGTACTACACTCTTCTATACTGTAGTGTACTACTCTACTATACTAACTGTACTACTATACTGACTGTACTACTCTACTATACTAACTGTACTACTATACTGACT